>OY751490.1:582265-750688 GCA_963565915.1 Entoloma clypeatum | reverse complement strand
TATGGGCAGAGTCGAGGAACAGAAAGAAACAAGGATAGAAGGAATGACTTCCTTGCTAAGGTCTCTAATCCTCTAGGGGCTTGCCCTTACAATTACATCACGACAATCCAGTCGCTGGACATCCGGGTCAATGGAAAACCCTGGAATTAGTTACGTGTAATTATTGGTGGCCTGGAATCACAAACATGGTCAAAGCTTATGTCGAGGGCTGTGACAAATGCCAACAATCAAAGAACGTGCCTCAACCGCTAGCCGGTAAATTAAAAGCAAACACGGAACATGCTGGACCATGGAAACATGTTACGGCAGATTTTATTGTAGGACTCCCAGAAGCTCAGGGGTACAACATGGTATTAGTTGTGCTTGCAGATCCACTAAGCAATCACACTTTATCAAAACATGCAATGAAGTCTCAGCAGAAGGATTAGCTAAATTATATCGGGATGAAGTCTGGAAACTTCATGGACTTCCAGAATCATTAACATCAGATCGCGGACCACAATTCACGGCAATATTTATGAAGGAACTAAATAAAAAATTTGGAATCACCACTAAATTATCAACGGCATATCATCCACAGACAGACGGACAGATGGAACACATCAATCAGGAGTTGGAGCAATATCTAAGATTGTTTATCTCCCATCGGCAAACAGATTGGCCTGAATGGATGGCAACTGCGGAGTTCGCCTATAATAATAAAATTCACATGGCAACTCAGTTTTCGCCGTTCTATGTAACTTATGGGTTTAATGCTAGGATGGGCGTAGAACCTCGGAGAACAGAAAAGTCAGAACCGGCAAAAGAATTCACGGAGCGAATGAAGAAGATTCATGAGGAGGCAGAAGCGGTGCTAGTAAAAGCATGAGAAGAGATGGAACGGTATGCGAACCTGAAACGGGGTGATGCACCAGTTTACAAAGTTGGCGACAAAGTTTGGTTATCAACCAAAGACCTGAAGTTGAACCGACCCTTAAAGAAACTTGCCGAACGATGGATTGGACCCTATGCCATAATCAAAATCATTTCATCACATGCTGTGGAACTTAAATTGCCAAAATCATGGAAAATCCACCCGGTTATCAATGTATCACAGGTCCGATTATTTAAGGAACCGCTATTTAGATCACAAAGGGTGCCGGCACCAAACCCAATAGTTATCAATGGCGAAGAGGAGTATGATGTCGCTAAAGTTATTGACTCAAGGTTGAAGAGAGGAAAGCTGGAATATTTAGTGCAATGGGAAGGTCTGACTCCAGACCACAACACATGGGAACCCGAGGATCATCTGGAACATGCCAAGGAAGCGGTGGAGGACTTCTTTAAATTAAACCCAAATGCACCCCAGTGCTTACGTGCAAACATCTTTGAAGGATTAAAATTCAAACCATATGAGAATTTCACGGACACCCCGGACGACATCATATCTCGCCTGGAAGTTGAGATCTTAGAAAGGGGGTAATGTTATGATCATATTTTCACTTTTTCACTTTATCTTATCTTATCTCAATCTTATCTTATCTACATTGTGTCGTACATGAGGACATCTTATCATTACAACGCAGCAGGATGCGAAGGATCCAGAGTCGCGTAGCATGACGCTGCCTCAACGCAGCCTCATGTTATTTACATATATAAGTAGGGTACTTTCACTTGTATTCGATAGCTTGTTCTCTTGAGATTCCCACTGGGTCTCTTGGCAATACAGCCCCTTCTTCATCTTTTCATGTTCCATCTTCTAAGTTCCCAAGTTTGGGCTCGCAACGTCGTTTGACTTAGCGTCGCCTCAACAATTAAGTTTCTGGGGATCGGAACTGTTGAAGGTGTCTGGATCCTTGGCCTTTTTGTGATGCTTGTGACCTTTGCTGCATTTGAGTTCATTGGTCATCTGCAAGGGCTTGAGGGCCCAGAATTTCCTGAGGTTTGTTTGTAGGAGATGGGGGTGCGGATTCTATGGGGGATGTGGGAATTGGAATATTGTGCAGAGGTGCAATGGGCCAAAAACCCAGAGGTGTTGGAGTAGTCGGAGTTACAGGGGATAGTTCTGTTAAACATTGTTCAACATTTTGAAGGACTTGCTGCCTAGAAGTGCCAGCTTCTGCAGCTTTTGCTGTCTTGGTGTTTTGGAGTGCCATGACTAGCATAAATCCAAAAACAGTTTGAGTTTGAATATGCTGTTAAGTAAACACAAAGTTGGAGCTTCATCAGAGTCCGTTGGAGGTCAAACAGAGTACTCAGACTAGAGCGGAATGACGAAGGGGAGGGATGTGGCTTCAATGTATGTGTTGCACAGCTGTTTGTTGGATAAGGTGTCCCAGTTTCAGGGGGTTGGAGGAGAGGTTGGAGATGCAGAGGTTCTCAGAAAGATCTCGGTGAGAGACATGCTAAGGTGAAAGTGATCAGACAACGTCAGATTTGAGACTCAGACACAGTACTGAGCTCATTGGAGAGTAACAATGGAGGAAGAGCAATAGATGATGATTTTGTTGGCATATTGTACCACGGCAAGAATCTCTGGCATGAACCAAGAGTAGAGGAGTGAACTTGGTTGATATCCAAACTGAGGAGCTACAGGTATGGTACAAGCTTAAATATCTAAATATGATTACTTTACGGAGATGGTCAGAGTACTGTACTATTACGACCGGGTGTTCAGTCATGCGTCACATACCCTGATGAACTGGACACTTTTGGCTCAATGTAACGGTCACACTAGGTTGATGAACACTTCCAGAAATGGTCACAAGTCATGAAATAGTCAATTTTTCTTCCCCTTTGGGGTTGCATGTCAAAATAACTGTAATTTAGAGTTAAAATCATCAAATGAGCCATACTCTGCCCAAATATTGCCTATAGGTGGCATACTCTGTCACAGATGCACACTAATGAACACTTTGTCATAGGTCACCATGGGTTTTGAACCCTCGGAATAACGGACACTTGGTGTCACATGTCACACCCAATGAACACCCGGTTGTAATAGTACAGTAGATCCAGAGTTGTGGTGTAAGTTGCCAGTAACTGTAACAAACATTGGAGATGTCAGTCAGCAGATCATGCGGAAAAGGCGATGTATAAGTAAACGGGAATAAGGATTTGAATTGCATAAAGGCATGGAGTTATGAATATGAAATGCACAATAGTGTCGTTCAAAGTTGTCATTATTTGTCACTTATTGGCCACTTATTGGCTACTTATTGTCTCACTTATTTTGCCACTTATTTGATAAGGAAGACAAGAAGGAGGGCGATAAGTGGTGTGAATATGTTAAGAACTGATCGACAAAACGTCGGAGCTACGTCGGACGCGTCGGAAGGTCGGAAGGTCGGAGCGCGTGCAACGTAGGGGCAAGGACTTGGCTTCAACTTGTGTGTTGCGCCCTCGCTAATACGTTGGTGTCCTTATTTCGGAGGATCGGAGGATCGGAGGTCGGGGTCGGACTCAAGTTAAGAGTCGGAAAGAGGACGGGAGGTATGATGTCGAATCTAAGTTGATATTCAAACTGAAACTAATACACGATTCTACATAAGTTTAAATACTATGTCGGAGGACGTGTGGCTTCATCGGAGTCGGATAACGAGTGGCTGTCGGAGATTCTTAACATAAGTAAAATGGTCGGATGTAAGTAATGTACGTAGTAACGAGATTCATAACAGTAAGTATGCATAATAAGTATTAGTCAAAATGTCGGAGGTGTCGGAGGTGTCGGGATTGGTCGGAAATCGTCGGAATGGATCGGAATGTAACAGTATTTCCCCCTTAGGGCCGAACCCATGAGGCCTAAGGACCTAGGTGGTCGGTGCGCGTGAACTGTGTCATGTGATGCGTTGGTTGAAAATACCGTCTGAGTGGTTTTTTCTTCTTGTTCCCCCATTCTCCTTTCGTTTTAAACTCTTCCGAAAATAAACCTCAATATGTCGGCATCCGATTTTCAAAAGGAGATGGAGGCGCTGCAGGCTAAGCTCGCGGAGGTGGAGGCGAAAAAGCGAGCAGCGGAGGAGGAGGCTGCGAGGAAGGCTGAGGAGGAGCGGAGAGCGGAGGAAGAGAGGGCTGCGGAGGCGGCGCGGTTAGCGGAGGAGATGCGGGTAGCGGAGGAGATGCGTCGGGCGTCGGAGCTGGCGGCTCAGAAAAGGGCCGATGAAGTGGCCGCTGCGCAAGGCGCATCGAGCAAGGGGTCGGGGGAGCCGCAGGCGGAGAAGAAGAAGAAGACGACGAAGAAGAGGAAGGTGGAGGAAGTGTCGGCGATGGTCGGAGAGGGGTCGGGAGTCGGGGTCGGGGTCGGCACCTGTGATAGGTGCATTGTGAAGGGCGTCGAATGCGAACGCGATGAGTAAGTCCCTCTTTGGTTCGTCTCTTCTGTTTTAACCTTGTGTTTTTAGGAATAAGTCGTCCTGCAAAGGATGTATCAAAGACAAGAAGAAGTGCGAGGTCGGAGCGTCGGAGGGGAAGTCGGAGGTGAAGCGCACGGTGAAGGTGAAGGGAAAAGGGAAAGCGACAGAGGTCGGAGGGTCGGAGTCGGAGGTGACGCTGTTGAGCGTCTTGAAGGAGATTTTGGTGGAGACGAGGCAGATCCGAAGACTGCTCTCAGCAGTTGAAGGAACTGTCAACATTGCATACGTGCCAGAGGAAGTGGAGGAATCGGAGTCGGAGTCGGAGGGATCGGGGAAGTCGGAGGTGAATGAGGAGATAGAGGAGTTGAGCCTGGAGCAGAGGCTGGTGAAGAAGATCAAGCAAGACATGTTGAATCGGAAGAGGTTGGATATGCCGGAGCAGTCTGACATGGACATATCGGACGAGTCGGAGAAGGCGGAGTCGGAGGGGGAGTCGGACAAGGAGGAGGGTCCGTCCAACAAGAAACAACGTACTAAGTAGATAGTAATAGTACTTGTTTTTTCTTGTTTCAGAGCGATGTGAGCGGACCCGGTTTGTCGGGATAAGCGGAGTGAAAGTCGGAGACAAGCTCGGGGGCGTTTTCCAATTCATTGGCTGGTAGCCAAGAGAATTCTTCATCAGTGTTTTCATATCCTAACCAACGGACGAAATATAGTAGCTTGCAGCTACGTCGTCGGTCGATCTTTGAGTCGACTATTTCAGCGATCTCGTACTCAAGTTCTCCGTCAATGTCAATCGGAGGAGGCGGAGGTTGGGTCCGATTCGGAATGGTGTTCGGAGTTACGGGTTCAAGCATGGAGACGTGGTAGACGGGGTGAACACCGCGGAATGTGTCGGGGAGTCGGAGGGTAAAGGAGTGTGTGCCGGGTTGTGCAATGATCTCGTATGGTCCCAAGTACTTTTCTGAGAGTTTCTTGGATGGGCGTGTTGTGCGGAAGAACTGTGCTTTGACGAAAACCTGTTGTCCGACAGAAAATGTCGGAGGTGCGATCCGATTATTGTCGGAGGACTTCTGGTAACGTCGTTGAGCGTCGGAGATGGTGGCTTTCAGTTCTTGGTGAAGTTCGTCTAAGTCGGTCACGAAGGATCGGGCTCGGGAAGAGGCGAGGTCTCGTTCCGGGTGAACAGTAATGTTCGGATGGTAACCCTTGTTAGCAAAGAAGGGAGATATGCCAGTGGTAGCACTAGGTGCGTTGTTGTACGCGAACTCCGCAATCGGAAGGAGAGCGGACCAGTTGTCCTGTTGGTAGTTGCAGAATATCCGCAAGTACTGTTCGAGGGTCTGGTTAGTGCGTTCGGTTTGGCCATCGCCTTCGGGGTGGTAACCGGAGGTGAAGTGGAGGGTCATGTTTAGAGCCTTTCCGAGAGATCGGAAGAATCGGGAGATGAATTCGGGGCCGCGGTCGGAGGTGATATGTTCGGGGACGCCGTGTTTAGAGAAGACATGCAATACGAAGAGTACGGCAAGGTCTTCGGAGGTGCAGTGAATTGTTGTCGGAATGAAAATACTTTGTTTCGTTAATCGGTCAACGATAACGAGGATTGAATCAAAGTTGTCGGAGGTCGGAAGGGTCTCGATGAAATCCATTGAGATAGAATTCCAAGGACGTTCGGGGATCGGAAGCTGTTTGAGTAGGCCGTAAGGCTTGTGTCTTTGTGGCTTCGATTGCATGCAAGTGGTACATGACTTGCAATAGTGTTTAACGAAATCTCATATTCCGGGCCAGGTATAATCACGCTGAATGAGACTGAGTGTCTTGTTCTGACCTGGGTGTCCAGCAAGCATATGATCGTGCTTGTGCTGTAGGACTCGGAGTCGGAGGTCGTCGGAGTCGGGAACGTATATCCGATCGTCATGTCGGAGGAAACCATCGGGGTCGAGAGACCAGCGGGGTTTAGGATCTTTAGAAAGAGTGTCGTAAAGAGTGTCGGAAGGGAGTGCTGTGAGTATGTCGTGGTGAAGCTTTTCTGTGTCCATGATAATGGTTGCACGGAGGACGGGCTCAAGGAGTTGAGTCGCGCGAACTGAAGCGGAGAGCTGTTCTTGCGAAAAGACTGGTCGGAGGTTGGTCGGATTGATGTCGACGTAGTCGCTATTTCCCCCTTTAGGATAGACATCCCAACGTCTAGTTAGAGAGTCAGGTTTAGTTCCCAATCGGCCGGGGCGGAATCGGATGACGAGGTTGAACTGAGAAAGGTATTCCGACCATCGGACTTGTCGGCGTGAAAGAACTTTGGTGGTGGCAAAATACTCGAGATTTTTGTGGTCGGTAACGACGTCAATCGGAGTACCGGAGCCTTCGAGGTAATGGCGCCAAATTTTAAACGCTTCGTAGATGGCAAGAAGTTCCTTATCGTGGGTGTCATAGTTTACTTCGGGGGCCGTGAAGGTGCGGGAATGGAATGCGACGGGGTGGACTTCATTGTCGGAGGTGACTATCGACAGAATAGCCGCTAGGGCATAGTCGGATGCGTCGGTTTCGACAATTATCGGAGAGTCGGGAATCCAGTGTGTCAGGATCGGAGCGGTGGTAAATGCCTTTTTCAGGTCATTAAAAGCGGTTCGAGCGTCGTCGGAGAACAGCCAAGTGGCATGTTTCCTGGTTAAACGAGTGAGTGGAATAGTGATGTTGGAATAGAATGGAATGAAACGTCGGTAAAAGTTTGCAAAACCTAAAAAGGACTGGACGTCCTTCACTCTGCGCGGTTCAGGCCAATCCTGAATAATCTTGACTTTCGCTTCCGACATTTTGAGTCCGTCGGGAGAAAGGATAAATCCAAGATATTCTACAGTTTCGGCAGAGAAGTCGCACTTGTCGGCGCGGGCGTAAAGACCATGTTGTCGGAGTTGTCGGAGGACTTCTCGGACATGTTTTTTGTGTTCCTCGGGGTTGTCGGAGTAGATCAGGATGTCGTCGAGGTAAACGGTAACGCAGTTGTCCAGAAGGTCGGAGAAGATGTCGTTCATAAAACGTTGAAAGGCTGCAGGTGCGTTAGACAATCCGAATGGCATGACTAACCATTCAAATGATCCATAGCGAGTGCGGAATGCAGTTTTCCATTCGTCACCTTCAGCGATGCGGACTAGGTGGTATGCGTGTCGGAGGTCTATGGTGGTATAAACGCGTGCTTTTCCGGCAGTGGCTAAGAGGTCGGAGATGAGCGGAAGTGGGTATCGGTCCTTCTTCGTGATTTTGTTCAGGCCTCGGTAGTCGACGCATAGTCGGAGTGATCCATCTTTCTTTCGGACGAAGAGGATCGGAGCGCCGTGAGGTGAACTAGAAGGTTTGATGAAACCGATATTGAGGTGCTCATCGATGAAGTCTCGGAGGGATCCAAGTTCGGATTGCGAGAGTGAGTACATCGGACCAATCGGAGGGGAAGTACCTTCCTCCAAATTGATTTTGAGGTCGTACGGTCGGTGGGGTGCAAGGGTGTCGGCTTTTTTCTTACTGAATACATCAGCAAAATCGTGGTATTCCTCGGGTATGCCAGAGAGGTCGGGAGCGTCGTCGGAGACAGACGCGGAATTGGCGGAGATGTTGGAGAGGTGAACGCGGAAAGCGTATGCCCCAGGAGCTTTACATGCATGGAGATATGCGGCTGCATTGACCATGGTAATCTGTGGCGGGTCGGAGGTGTTCGGAGTGAGCGGATCGGAGGTGCCCATTGGAGAGGGCGGACACTGCAGAGGTGGCGGAGCTGCCTCAGCAGTCGACGTCGGAGTCGGACTCGGAGTGTCGGGTAACGTAGAACGGAATAAGATACTGCCCAATACCCAGTCAATCAACGGATTGTAGCGGGTGAGCCAGTTGTGTCCTAGAACCAAATTACAAGACGAATCGAGGGTTGTCACGTAAAACGCGACGGTCAGAAGTTCACCGGAAGGAAATCGGAGAGGAAGATCGATAGATTGTGTGATATAAGTATTTGAAGAACCGTCAAAAAGTTTCAAAACCATAGGTGAAGGAATCGGAGTCGGAGATAAGTTTAAAGAAGAAATAAATCTGGTATCTGCAAAGCAATGTGTAGAACCAGAATCAATAAGAGTCTTTATCGGAAGAGAATCGGAAAAGGTCGGAGATATCAAATCAATACATAGAGAGTTCGGATTTGAGAGAGCGGACGCATTGAGTCGGAGGGTTTCCAAAGGTGCACGAAAGGAGTCAACGCAATCCCCAGTACGTGCTGGAATCTGAGGACTGCTTACTATTTTTTTGACTCAGTCGTCTTCTCCGATTTGTCCTCAGCTTGGGCCGCGCGGGCTTTTGCTTTGGCGTTAGAAGACGATTTCTTCGAGCAGTCGGAAGCCCGATGACCAACGTTGCCGCAAAACATGCATAAATTATTGTCAAATCGTCGTTGGCGTTCTTGGGGAGTTAATTTCCCATCTTTGCCAAGTTTGTCGGAGAGGGCGGATTTCGGAGAGGTGGATGACGATTTTTGTTGTTGTTGCGAGTTGGGTTTAGACGATGAGGAGTTGTTGTTGGAGGATGATAAAGCGGGGGTCTGTTTTTTGTCGGATTTGTCGGATTTGTCGGATTTCGGAGTAGATTTGTCGGAGGAGCGCGATTTCTCGCGTTGACGTTCCCAGTAGCGAGCATCAATGTTATGGGCCATTACTTTCAACTCGGCGAGAGTCTTTGGTTTGGGAAAAGTCCCCAAAACGTCCTTGATGCGTTCCGCTAAACCGGTATAGTACCGATATCGGAGCGCGCCATCATCCCACTGCGTGCGAGCGGAAAGACGTTTGAAGTCCACGTTGTAACGTAGGATCTTCTGATTGTCGCGCATCCGAAGGTGATCCAGGCTATCCTCTGCTTCTCCGGTCGGATCGATAGGTCCGAATTCGGATCGGAGGATGTGCACAAAGGCGGACCAGTCGTCCAACCAGACAGAGTCGTCGTCGGACTCTCCCAAGAGGGTGGGCTCAAACCATTCGAGCGCGGTTCCTCGGAGGTACGACAGAGCGAAACTGACTTTGTTATCATCATCGTCAAAGGCGGGGTTGTTTCGGAAATATAGTGTGCATTGTGCGAGGAAACTGGTGAGTTTCCGAGAGTCGGAACCGTCAAAAGTGTCGGGTTCCTTCGATTTCTTTTTCGGAGTTTTCGGAGTCTCTCTACGTCGGAGCTCCTGCGTCATAAGCATAATTGCTTCGGCGAGGTTTGGAGTTTGCTCGCGACGGAAAGGATTGTTATCGTCAAAAGGAGAGGTCGGCGATTTAAAAGGACGGAATTCTTCAGGAATCGGAGGTCCTTGTGTCTGAGGTGTTCGGAGACGAGGTGTCGGAGATATGGGGTCAGGTTTGGGTGCAGATTCTTCTGCGGGAATATCTTGGAACGTATGTAGAAATGTCGCCCTGGTGTCCTGCAGGTTTGAAGCTTCCGCTGCGGCTGCTGCTGCGCGGGAGTTCTGTGTGTTGCGGGCTGCCATAACTGGAATTTGAAATACGGATAAGCGAGTGGCAGTTTGAATATACTGTTAAGAACTGATCGACAAAACGTCGGAGCTACGTCGGACGCGTCGGAAGGTCGGAAGGTCGGAGCGCGTGCAACGTAGGGGCAAGGACTTGGCTTCAACTTGTGTGTTGCGCCCTCGCTAATACGTTGGTGTCCTTATTTCGGAGGATCGGAGGATCGGAGGATCGGAGGTCGGGGTTGGACTCAAGTTAAGAGTCGGAAAGAGGACGGGAGGTATGATGTCGAATCTAAGTTGATATTCAAACTGAAACTAATACACGATTCTACATAAGTTTAAATACTATGTCGGAGGACGTGTGGCTTCGTCGGAGTTGGATAACGAGTGGCTGTCGGAGATTCTTAACATAAGTAAAATGGTCGGATGTAAGTAATGTACGTAGTAACGAGATTCATAACAGTAAGTATGCATAATAAGTATTAGTCAAAATGTCGGAGGTGTCGGAGGTGTCGGGATTGGTCGGAAATCGTCGGAATGGATCGGAATGTAACAGAATAAGAATAATGAACTTGATTGACCATTATTCTTATTTGCCCACTTATTCACTCACTTCTTGCCTTGCTTATTCAGTCACTTATTCTTGAATTCAAACTCCGATTAATCTCTGTTCTCATCCTCCACAACGACGACTTGCCGCACCCCCACCATGATGCTGTGCCCCTCCCTCACATACCACCACCACAACTCCGTCACCACCCGCCGTCACCACTCCCACGCCCACTCCCACATCAACTAACGCCACCAACCGCTGCAAATCAACCACATCGGGCCCAAACGACCTCTGTCGTCGTTTGGGCTCTAGGTAATTTCTTTTCAACTTCTTTTCTTTTCATTTCAACGAACTAATGTTTTCATTAGGTTTTATCTACGTTATTTACCACAAGACGGCAAACCCACACCCACACCACTGCTACGAGCACTTGCTCGTGGGGTGGGCAAAGACGAGGAGGGCGCAACGACAAAAAAGAAGGGGAGCCACGACGACAAAAACAATGGGACAGGACCGCACCGACACCGATAACGAGGGGACAGAACAACATCAACAACAGGGACCAGGGGATAAAGACCGACGACGAGCAACACGACGATGACGACAACCACCAGAAGACGACGACAGGGACGGAGACGGAGACGGACAACGACACCACACGACCAACGGCGGGAGGACGGGACAAGAACGACGAATGACCACCGCCACAGCACCCCCGACCGACGTCGTGAGCGACTGCTCGCGGTGTGGATCGCGCGTGCTAGCAGCCGACAACGAGGGACAACGGGATGAGGACGAGACACCCCCAACTGCCGTCGCGAGCGACTGCTCGCCGGGTGGAAACGGGGAGCAACAGGGGCAGGACAACAATGAAAAAAGGGCCCAAGAGATGTCATTGACGTTTCTTGAGCTGAGGTATGCTTCCTTTTCTCTTTTCATTTCATTGTTACTAAGACACTTTTTAGGTGCTACCGACGACGACGACTGGTGCCTCCTGACCCCTCCACTGCCAACAACGGACGACACAGCTCCCGCCCCCACCGCTGCGAGCAACTGCTTGCAGGGTGAACGACGGTGTGAGGACAGGTGGCGACAAAACGAGGACGGCGACGGGGCACCATGACAAAACCATGGGAGGGGGCACAACAGAGTAACAACAATGAACAACGCAGCACCCGCCCCCAGCCCTGCGAGCAGAGGCTCGCGGGGTGGAACATGGGTGCTAGGAGAGGTCGACGCAGGATGACGACGACGATGTGGTGTCGTCGTCATCATCAGCTCCTGCACTCGAAGGAGCCCGCAATCGCGGGTCTTCCCAGATGCAGGAGCTGTTGGTAAATGACACGACGGGACAGGTCTACCCGTACCCGTCTGAAGGGGTGGAGACAGGGATGACGACGACGCGACAACCCCAGTACCAGCCCTCTCCCTCGCACAGAATGCGAGGGAGGGGCACTTTATTTAATCTTATGTATTAGTTTACATGCTCCCCCACTCGAAACGCGAGAGGGAGGGGAGCTTTGAATTATGAATTTGATGTATTGGTTTATCTCAACATGGATGCGATGTGAACACGACGGGTGACCGCGTTTGCATGAGGAATGCCTTGAAAAATCTGTCGAAGTCCAATTCAGACTCAGTAGGTGTTGCCGAATGCTTTGCCGGACCTGAAATAAGTCACTTATTCGTCAATTATCGTCATTTCGCCGGGGGGGGGGGTCTCAAGGTAGCACTTATTTGTCACTTATTTGCTACTTATTATGTCCACTTATTGCTGATTTGGCGGGAAAACACAAATAAGTGATGAATAAGTAAGAAAATAAGTGGCCATTAAGTGGCTACTTTGAGCGACCCTAATGGCAACATGTGGAGATGCAGAGGGAACAGATGTCTGGAATATCAGAGGCTGATCAGAGTGGATTGGAGCTTCGGAAAATGGATATAACAGATGGAGACGGTCCTTGGCAAGACAGTTGGGGCAAAGAATGGATGGGGGGGGGGGAATGTTGATCGTGGCCAGAGGTTGGGATATTGTGGTGTCAGGCAAGGTCAAGTGTGTTGGATCTGAGGCTGATGTATGAGATGGGAGGATTGCCACATTCTCCAGAGCTGCCGCCATCTTTGTTGACCTGGCAAATTTTGAAGATGTCGTGCTCGAGCTCCGCGAGATGCTAGGCATATTGGCAGTGCTCAGCTTGATCAATCTGAAGCCTTGGCTTTGTTATTCAATCTTCTGGTACCCACACCATCTTGAAGGTCTCGTGCATTGTGATGAGAGTGTGATTCGCACTTTAACACACTTTTTCGGACCATCTACCAGCTGTTTTCCCATTTTTTGGTCTCTGCTTTTGCATTTTTCGTGCTCGACACTATCTGCTCGCATTTCTCGCATCTAGAACACACATTTTCGCCACCAGCACCACTGATTTACAGTCTTCAAGCTTGCTACTTGCTGCATTCGCATTTTTTGCTGCCACGTCACAGCATGTTTGCATTTTTTCACGCCCAGCTCACCATCCCCGCGACTTACTGTGTCTCGCACAACTGCTCGTGCCCCTGCCACACATTGTCTCGAATTCCGAACCACCATCCTTGTTAACATCCCATTTTTCGAACACATCTCGCGTTTTTCGTGTTTCTCAGAATCTGGTCAAAAGCACCCCATCAACGAGGGCTGGAGAGATATTTGCCAAGGAGTGGTCATTTGCCAAGGAACGGTAACACACTGTACATAACGACAAACAAAGGAAGATGGCACTGCAAGTTGACTTGGCTCTTATTACATCCACAATATATGTGAAGTTCCTGATCTGGCGCCACATGGAGATGAAATCGGACCATCATCAAGAAATGAAGTTTCAAATTTCATCCTTTGCTTCTCCTTCGTTTGATGGGGTCGAACTCTTCTCGACGAAATCACGTCGATTCTCACCAATGGAAGGCCCAAAATCGTGATTTTGCAGACCGGCGATGGTGTCCCAACACATTGGACTTGTGCTTATCTTTACATAACACTGCTTCTATTATGTGACCTGAAGCCAAGATAAAGAGAAGCACTCACAATTGCGGGTTCATTGATTAGCCTGCTGACCCTCACTAACAAGGTAAATCAAAGCAGATCTAACAGCGCAAGTAGGAGACACGCACCCCCTTTCGCCTTCCAACGAGTCCGCGCTTCTTATGCTTCTTCTGCGGTCTTAACATGCTCAGCGCCTGCCGATTAACTCGACGAGGTCCGGTTCCCCGTTAGCACTTCTCTGGTCCCCGTCTGGTCTTGTGCCTTCCAGCTCAAGCGCTCATACGCGTGACTCATTTAGTAGTCGACAGAGCGTCCAGAGTATTTAGGGGGGGACCGTTACTGCCAACTCTTCACGTTAGTCTCACTCACGTCTCGCTGGTCAATGTCTAAACTTCTCACCACTGGCGCATCTCGCTTCGGCGGTGAAGCTTGTCCACGACTTGAGCTCACCGAGTTTGTCAAGCCCCAGAATGAAAAGCAGTTTTCTCTATATATTCAAGCACTCCGTGCGTAATGAATTATTATTTGCGAATCGAGCTCAACCCTCCCAACGTTCTAGAGGAGTTTTATGACCGTGATCAGTCTCAAGTAGCGTCGTATTTCCAGATCGCTGGTATTCACGGCAAGCCATACGTTACATGGAACGAGCCCAAGATTGAAGGGTCTGTCAACGGTTATTGTGTCCACGGAACCCCGCTCTTCGCTATATGGCACCGGCCGTACATCGCACTTTTTGAGGTCAGACATCTACATCATTGCCTTCAATCTTTGTTTCTTACTCTTGACCTTATTGTCGCAGCAAGAGATCCAGAAAATTGCCTTAACTATTGCCAAGAAATATACGGTGGATAAGTGGGCCTGGTTGCAAGCTGCTGAATCTCTTCGTCAGCCATATTGGGCCTGGGACGCTGCCGCGACTTTGACTCCACCAGACGTGGTCATAGCCGATCAAGAAGTGACCATCAGAATGCCTCCAAAGGCTGAATCGAAATTCGTGCCGAACCCGTTTTTCCACTATGTCTTCCCCGTTGACACCGATATGGCTGCCATGACTGACTGCCCCTTTCAACATGACCTGCGGCAAGTGACGACAAGAAATCCAAACAGACAAGGACAAACGAACGTTACCAAACTCAAGCGGTAAGCCACGAACTGATCCTGATGATCGCTTCCCTGATTGGTGCTGAACAGGATACTCAAAGCTAACGACAAAGTAGGCGAAGGCATTCTCAACCAAGCTTGCGCTCTAAGCAAGCATAAAAAATGGGAGCCTTTCAACACGGCTCTGGAGAAAGTTCATGACACGGTTCACAGTGTTGTAGGTGGGCTCGGAGATGAGGGGGTTCCAGCGGGTAACATGAACTGGGTTCCGTACGCTGGTATGTCATCTGCATCGAGCATCCTTGTCTCAAGTTTTGACATCCTGATAGCATTTGATCCTATCTTTTGGGCGCACCACGCTCAAATCGATCGCCTGGCACAAATCTGGTTTGATGAAAATCACCTGTGGTACTCATCGAAAGCAGGTGCTGCACCGACATTGCGTCGTCAAATGAGAAGTAGAAATTAACACTACTTTCTCAACAGATCTCAAGCCCTTTTCGAATTCTCAAACCACATATTGGAGATCAGACAGCATTGTCGATCCCGACCCGATCTTTAACTATTGTTACCGTCATCCCACGAACACGACTACTGCTAGCACGACTCAGGCTTCCTTAGCTGCAGAGCGTTTCCTCAGACGTCAGTGGAAAGCCCTCATCAAGGCAAAGAAGTTTGAACTCAGTGGTAGTTTTACGGTCTTCGTCTTTTGTGGCAAGGTTCCTGCCGATTCGAGGGAGTGGCTGGCGGATCCATGCTTTGCTGGGATCTTCACTGTCTTTGCTAACCCCGCCCCAGAGAAATGTCTCAACTGCCGCGACCAGGCTGACGTTGTCATCGACGGCTTCGTGCAGCTCAATGATGCATTGGAGGCAGCCGGGCTCAACTCTCTCGAACCCGAAGCCGTCAAGTCATTCCTAAAGGCGGAGGTCAACTCTAAGCGAGTCAACTTGGGCTGGGGTATCTCAACGGTATGGCATCTAAACTACTAATATTCTGTGTTCTCTTTTATAAGTGTGGCTTCAGGGGACTGGCCGTATCTTGCACGGCGACCACCTGCTTACACTCTTCCCTTCTCTCAGGATCGAGATCGTTTGTGACCGGGGGAACATAGTACCGATCGGGGCAGGCGGCGGGTATACATCCTACCCTGATATTACCCGTGGCCTGCCTGGCGGTTGTCGTGATGATTGACGTTTGCTCTGCAGGAAACGAATTCGGACATTTTGACCTAAATTTTGGCTCAAAGCAGTGTTATAGTAAAGGTCGACCGAAAATGTAATACATATATATCACCAGGGATCTATGTAGCTATGTGCCACGGTATCTTGTACATGAATGATGAACGATGCTTCCACCAGTCAACGACGTCGCTACCAACTCCTACGCCCCTCCTCATGTTTCTTTGGCCTCAACCGGAACCGCCATCACCGCCTACCAAACTAGTAAGTATGTAGTCAGGAGTGGGGAACGGAGCCCCGTCGGATGGGCTTTCTGGCACTTCCTTCATAATCGATTCTATGCGCCGGAGATACAACGGGAAGTCTAACGTAATCACAAAGGAGTTAGATATATGCGCTCGGATATGACAGGGATACGGACCCAACAATGACTTTGTGCTTTTCACCGCCGACAACGCGGCTTTGTGAGTCGAAAGTTCAGATAGTCGAGAGAGTGCTGGCAAAGTTACATTCATATCATTAGAATTTAGAAAGCGGAGGAGAGAAAAGGAAAGGAAGGAAACGGACACATTTGCAACAGCCTCCTCTACCTCCTCCTTCTCCTCTGCATAACCACCGACATGCACATTTAAGTGTTCTGTCTTCACGCCCGAGATCCAGCAGCCCGTGAGTCCCCGTTCTCATCAGATGTAAAAGAAATCTCACAGCATCATAGCTCGAATCTACGGAAAGGGCATTTCCTGTTATCCATTTAATGGCCCGTGACTATTTGGCAGTTCCAGGTTCGACGTGCCTTGCTGAACGTTCTTTCTCAATGTCTGCACGTACAGATGATGTTCGGAGGCGGCAGATGGGTACTGAAAATTTTGGAGAACTTCAGAGGTTGCGGTCGGCATACCACGATGGCCGTCGGGAGGCTGTGAAGGAGGTGTGGATGGAAATCACACCCGATTTTGATTGGGATGCTGATGATGAAGACACGGACATGCTGGTGGACAAGGAGTAATTTTTGTAGTCGTAGAACATGAATTTTTGACTTTGTCGCTCTCAGTGAACCCGGTTCGGACCCGAACTGGACCTCAGCCAAAATAGGATCATATTTCCAGTTGGGGAAATCAGATCAGATCCAGCTGGATCCAGCCCCTTTGGGCTTTTCCCCCGATGGATCCACTGTTAGAACAGCATACAACCACATCAACACCAGAGGTTATCATGGTGGGTGTGTCGTCTTGCAGTCCTAGTATACTCTATGCTACACGCTACAGAACATGTATTCTATGATAGAGATAAAACCTACTACTAACCTTGAGAGGTGTTTGCAGGTGGGGGTTACTTGGTAAGAGCATTATATTGCACAGAGAATAAGGACAGTCTTATATACTAGTCTACTTATTTGTACATTATTTGTACATCATGGGATTGGGCACATGATGCTATAGATGAAATATCTATAGGAGTGGAATTCGTTCAACACTCCCCCTCAATGTGTATACATATACATCAGATTATGAAAATGTCAAGCCTAAATGTTAATGACATCTTTCAAAGAGTTCCCAACTAAGATTTTTAGTTAGCATATCCGCGGGATTGGATGTGCCTTCAATGTACTCTACAGTGATCAATCCACGAGAGATGTACTCTCGGATGACATGATATCTTAGATCAATATGTTTAGTACAGCATTCCTGTACAGTGTTGTTTCCAATAAAGATTGAGCCATGATTGTCGGCATAGATCGGGACATTCCACATTAGGAAGCCAATCTCCTGGAAGAGTTGGATTATCCATTTTACTTGGCGGCTGCAATCAGACATCGCCATGTACTCTGCTTCAGTAGATGAGTGAGCAATGGTTTTTTGTAGATGACAAGTCCAGCCTACAGAAGCACCTGCAAGCTTCAGGAAAAAGCCGGTGCAGCTTCGACACTTTATTTCATCGGATGCCCAGTCAGAATTCATGTAGGCATGTAAGCCCACATTTTGATCACCAGAATATGTCAGTCGGTAATCAGAAGTGCCCACAAGATAGCAGATTATATACTTCGCTTTATCAATGTGTTCCTGGGCAGGATTGCTGAGAACTGTGATGACATAATCACAGCAAAGGCAATGTCGGGTCGTGTACCGATCATTAAATATAGCAGAGACCTTATGATCTGCTGAAATTGTGATTGAAGCACAGCAGTGACGATGCCAGCATTTGCTGTCAGCTTGTATCCAGTAGGTAGAGGAGTCTTGGCAATCATTGCATTTGTCATGCCGAATCTCTCTACTACTTTCTGTAAATAAGCACATTGATCGATCATGATTGTGTTCTTGGTATGCGTGATGTGCATTCTCAAGAATTCAGTGGGTTCACCTAGATCACAAGATTCCCAAATAGCCATGAATTCAGCTCTTTTAATGGTTGTAAGCTTAGTGTCTGGTCCGATGAACATTGCATCATTGACATAGATTATTGCTAGTACAATGGTTCCGTTCAGGGAATAGAAGACAAAGATTCCGGCATCAGATATGGCCCTTTGGAAACCTAGTTTCTTCATGGATTTCTCCATGGCATGCCACCATGCAAGTCCAGCCTGCTTTAAACCATAAATTGCCTTATGTAGGCACCAAACAAGAAGTTCTTTGCCTTTTACTTTGAAGCCTTTGGGTTGCATCATGTATAACTCTTCCTGGAGTTTCCCATAAGGAAAGCAGCAGTTACGTCTAGCGCAAGAATCACCCAACTCTTAAGTGCGGCCGTAGCGAGCATGAGACGTACTGTCTTGAATTGAACTACAGCTGTTGGTCTTTATGTCAAAGACCCATCGCGATCCAATGGCCTTCCATCTGGTTGGTAAAGGTGTTAGATCATAGACATCACCCCACTTGATGCATCCAACCACTCATCCTGGAGGGTTTTCGGCATTTTGGCAATGTCGCAAAACTTCATCTCCCAGATATCACAGAACTGTGAGAGATTAGATTCAGAGTGAGGAACGGCTGATGCAAGTAGCACGTTCAACTCAGCAATCTGTTTTCCAAACTAATTGTTCTAGGTACAAGTTAAATGCTTTTGGACCTAGCTCCACATCATTCATCATTTCACGCAGTAAGCTCTCTGCATCTGTATCTTCCAAAGGTTCATCACCAGGAACTTTGGGGTCATCGGGAGGAGTACCAGAAGATCCACTAGGCCCTGCGTCAGGTGGGGCTAAGGGGGAACTAGGTTCCACTTCTTCCTGTCATGATCGGGGAACATTGCGGAGCCAGGAAGGCTCTTGCTGCTGTTTCTCTCAATTCACTGCTTCACACCAAGAGCGTGTGTGATTGATGTTGCGTTGTTGTCGCGTGGGGTGCCGTTGCTCCCCATAGATGTTGCCTTCCTGTTGAGGTGGGTCAGCATTCCTTCGTGGTCAAGGGACATCAGAAGGCAGAGGATTTGTCGGCTGGTTCTGGACCTCAGGGTCATCCTGATTCAAAGGTGGTACATCAGCACCATCACGCTGGTTTCCATTTGGAGTGGAAGGGGGATTGGAGGATTCATCTTTGCTTGGCTGATTATGCCGGCGGGAATGATAATGAACATGTAAGGGCAACCATCTGATTTCCTCAGTCCAACACCTCTGACACCTCTGACCCGTCCTCCAACCCTCTGACCATTGTGGTACATCTAGTGCACATCGGAGCGATGATTTATACCACCACATGCACACTTCCGATTTACATATTCTGTTCCCATCCCTACTCCCAATCTTTGTCGTATTTCAACATTCCTCTCCTCATTTCCAATTCTCGTTGTCTATATAGCTGTCTAGCCTGCAAGGGAATCCTCAGAACTTTCTCTTTGGATTTCCCTTGCAAGATACGCCTTGTATTGTACTTCGTAGAGTCTAATTTAACTTTGGATTTCCCTTGCAAGTCATCTGACATCGGAGTTGCTTCGGAGCACTTCAGGGTTGTTGGATTGTAAGGTCGCCCTTACAGTAGAAAGTTCTCTCTAAACAGACCGGGTACAAATTGTACCATTGAAGCCATTCCACGCTTTGGAGTTGACAACACGGACTCGAGTCCGCCCTCCTCCCATTCTGGTACATCCGACGCCCCTTCCAATCCCTCTTCCCACTGTTCCGCCTACCACTCTGTAACTGGTGACTCCATATCACATGTAGAAATGGACGACCCCGAACGTCTTGCTGCGCTTGAACGCAAGTTTCAGGAACACCACCAAACCCTCACCAACATTACCGCTCAACTTCAACAACTTATCTGCGCCGCTATGTATTCCACCTTTACCCATTCCCAACCCCAACCCGATTCCCCCTCCAGCGGAGGCCCCAGTTCTGGCCTTTCCACTGTAAGGGCAACCTTACGATCCAAGACTCAAACTCAGATAGCTTGCAAGGGAGATCCGAAGTTTAGATTGAGCAGTCTGATAAGTAATACAACACACACCTTGCAAGGGAGATCTGAAGAGAAAGTTCTAAGGATTCCCCTGCAAGCTAGCGAGATAAATAGTAAAATGAGATATGAAATAAGAGATAAAACGAGACACATAAATGATGAGCAATGATTGGGAGTAGGGATGGGGAATGAATGGAAACAAGATGAATGATAGTACCTGTGATCTGATGTGCGGAGTAGCGGATGGGCATGGAGTTGTCGGATGCGGAGAGGCGGATAAGATGTCGGAGGCAGTGGATATGATCGGAGGACGTCAGAGATGGTGGAATAGAAAGGAAAGGAAGAAAGGAAAGGAAAAGTGAAAAGTGAAAGTGGTTGCCCTTACATCACCCCCCCTTCAAGGCACGGCGTCTCAACATGTCAGGCAAAATGAGTCGAATATCACGGCGGTGATCCGCTGTGGAGCTCCCGGGTGACGTCGGTAGAAGTCGCGGACTAGGTGCGGAGTGTGGACATTGTCTTCTGCTTCCCAGGAATTCTCTTTGTAGCCATATCCCTTCCATTTGACCAAGAATTGAAGCTTGCCTCAATGCAGTCAGCTGTCCAAGAAGTTTTCAACATCATACTCCAATTCTTCTCCGACTACCGTCAGAGGTGGAGGAGAGTGGACTTGGCTTTGGAAAGGGTCATTGGAAACTAGTGAAAGTTTGACAACATGGAATACTGGGTGAACACGGGACATGGAAGGGGGAAGGCGAAGTTCATAGGCATGTGTTCCGACAGGTTGGACCACTGGGAAAGGGCCTACGTATCAATCTGCAAGTTTTTTTGTGGGTCGGGTGGTTTTGAGGTCTGATGAGTCTAAAAAGACCTTGTCCCCCAGGTGGAATGTCGGAGTGGTGCTCCGATGCTGGTTGTAGTATCGCGTCATGTCGTCTTTTGCCTTTGTCAGTGCTGCGCGAGCCTCCTCTAGAGCGGACTTCATCCGCTGGCTGAAATCCGCTACCGCCTCGATCTCCGTCTGCTTCTCACGAGGTTCAAATCCCATGTGTGGATGGCGGCCGGTGTCAATGTAGAATGGAGTTTGACATGTAGATGTGTGAACATGGTTGTTGTATGCAAATTCAGCCATCGGAAGCCATTCGCCCCAATCGTCTAGGCGAAGGTATTGTTCCAATCCTTGATTGACCCGCTCCATCTGTCCGTCCGACTGCGGATGGTAGGCTGTCGAGGCAGCAACTTTAATGCTAAGCAGCCTGTATAGTTCACGTGTGAACTTGGGGACAAACTGTGGTCCTCGGTCAGAGACAATGGCCTCCAGTAGTCCGTGGAGTTTCTGTTATGCTTTAACAAACCGTTCCAAGGTTCGGGCAGAGTATGCAGGAAGTGGAAAGGCGAAGAGCAAAGTGATTGCTAAATCTAAGGAATCTACTATAGTACAAGAGGTTTATATAGGTACTGACTATAGGTGGTAGCGGATGAGTCAGTACTGCGGAAGGCTATGTACAGTGAGTAAGCTGACTGTGGAAAGCGAGTCAGCGCGGGAGCGAAGTATACTAAAGG
Source organism: Entoloma clypeatum (assembly GCA_963565915.1). Classification (NCBI taxonomy): domain Eukaryota; kingdom Fungi; phylum Basidiomycota; class Agaricomycetes; order Agaricales; family Entolomataceae; genus Entoloma; species Entoloma clypeatum. Next base: position 729,076 of record OY751490.1, on the reverse strand, counting down.
GGATGACGAAGTAATGTAATGAGTCAGACTGGGAATCGAAGGTTGCGAAAGTAGACGTTAGACATAGTGAGTTTGTAAGAGGGCACCGAGTCGGGCCAATGGGTAAAAGATATGACGTGGTCCTCATACCGTAGAGTCCGTAACATGTTCCCCTCTCCAAGCTCTGTGTCCTCACAGAGTCACTGTCCCCATCCCTCGTTGTTGCCGGGATCGGACCAGTTCAGACTTTCCTTGAGGCTCCAATCATATATCAATTCCTCGTTGATGGCTATAGCGAGCTCGAGGCCTTTGATGGCCAACCGAATGTGTCGGTTTTTGATGACGAGGGTGCTGGTGTAATTTCCGAGAATTTGTTTTTCCTCGGGAGTCGGGGCAACGGGGAGATTGGATAGCGAGTGAAGCCGGATATGCATCTGGCGATGGAGGAGGTCGGCAAGGGAAGTTTCGAGAGCATGGATTTGGTCTCTCATGGAGAGTGCTTCGTTCATGAGGGCGGCGATGGCAGGGTTGATGTCGGTGGTGGAGGTGGAGGTGACGGTGGTGTTGGACATGGCGGCGAGGATGGTTGAGAGATAGAAGAAGAAGGGGGAGGCTATATTGGGCAGGAAAAGGACTAGAGCGGAGAACTCGGTGTGTGGTTGACTGATGAGGTCGATACTTGTCATGGATTCTGAGAGCTGTCTTTTATCGTGGGCGAGACGGGTTCTGCCGATGGAAATCATGGATCAAATCTTGAGCATTCTGAACATTAGCTTGAGGTTCCCATGTGTTCTCTTCTGGGCCATATCCTTCCCACTGGACGAGGTACTGGATCTTTCCGCGGAACTTTCGAGAGTCTAGGATTGTAGACACATGGTACTCTTCTCGTCCTTCGATGATGATCGGATCAGGGGCTGGTTTCTTTTTCTGGATGGCGTACTTTGGAGTTTCATATGGTGACAACAGGGTCTCGTTGAACACAGGGTGAATCATCTTCCAAGTCTTCGGAAGATCAAGAAGGTACGCGCTAGCTCCTTTCTTCTCTAGGACTTTGAATGGTCCATGTCGGAGTGCATCAAGTTTCTTTGAGGGACGATCGGTCCTGATGTTAGTCCCTTCCAGCCACACCTTGTCTCCGATGTGGTAGTCCCAAGATGGACTTCGCCGTGTGTCAACTGTCTTCTTCATCTGATCCTGTGCTTGTTTCAGCGCAGCATTGGCTTCTTCTCGTGCCTGTTTGAGTTTTTTCAAGAAGTCGTTGGCAGCCGGATTGGTATCTTCTAACACGAGCTCTCCCTTCCATGGATGTAGACCGTAGTTGAGGTAGAATGGGGTGTGCTTCGTTGCCTGATGTTCCTTGTCATTGTACTGGAACTCTGCGATTGCGATCCATTCAGCCCAATCATCCTGTAGATGGTTGACAAAGTTTCGTAAGAACGCTTCTGTCTCCTGATGCGATCGCTCGGCCTGTCCATCAGTCTGTGGGTGGTATGCGGTGGACAGGTTCCTCTTGATCCCTAGCATGCGGCAGAGTATCTCCATGAACTTCGCAGCGAACTGTGGTCCCCTATCGCTGATGATCTTCTTTGGGATCACATGAAGCTTCCATATCTGATCCCGATAGATCTTGGCTAATCCTTCCCCTGATAGTTCCACGGTTGTCGGAATGAGGTGAAGCATCTTCGAATGTCTATCCATGATGACCAGAATTGCGTTTTTTCCATCAGATTCTGGTATCGGTCCCACAACGTCGATTCCTATGTCTTCCCATGGGTGACTTGGTGCTGTATGGGGATGTAGCAGAGCATGTCGCTTTTGTCAGTTAATCTTGTTGCGTTGACAAGTGTCGCAACCCTTTACATACTTCTTCACATCATGCAGTATGGTAGGCCACCAGTAGGTGCGAGTGAGGAGTTCATGTGTCCGGTACTGTCCTGGATGTCCAGCCACTGGTGCATTGTGTGACTCAAACATCAATTCTTGTCGTAATTGTGGGTCTGGCGGGACATAGACTCATTCTCCTGCGTAGGTGATCCCATTATCTTGCTGATACCAATGAGGATTCTTTTTTAGGCCCTGCGCTACTTCTGTCTCCATGTGGTTTGAACCCTTGATGCGTGCGATCCATGGATTTTCATTGGTTGTGACATTTCCAATTTTGATGGAATCAGATGTTTCACCCCCTTCAAAGAATTGTTCCTCCGTGAACATCTCCATTTGTACCACATCTTCTGATTCCAACCGTTTCAAGAATAGTCCCTCCTTGAGCATCTGGTCACTGTCCTGTGGTTCGAGTTCCACTTCATACCAGGGTAAGCGTGACAGGATGTCCGCTTTTGCATTGGTCTTGCCAGGTACATGCCATAATTCGAAGTCATAGTCTTGTAACTTCATTTTCCAGCGTCGCTGTCGTTGATTCAGGTCCTGAGGACGACGGAAATATTCCAGGTTCTTGTGATTGGTCAAGATTTCGAAACATTCCCTGGCTTCGAGCAGATAGTGTCTCCAATCTTTCAATGCTTCCACGGCTGCCAGGAGTTCTTTGTCGTATATCTCGTAATTCTGTTCGGCCGCGGACATGGTCCGCGACAAGAACGCGATGGGGTGCCATTTGTCGTCTTGCTTCTGAGAGAGTACTGCTCCAATTGCATAGCCCGATGCATCGGTTTCCACCCTGAACTGTCCCTCTGGTTTCGGTAATGCCAAGACTGGTGCCGATGTAATTGCCTGTATGAGACCTTCAAAAGCTTGCTGCTCTGTTGGTCCCCAAGTAAATGCCGTACCGCCTGTGAGCGTGGTGAGAGGTTTCGCGATGTTTGAGTACCCTTCAATAAAATATTGATAGAAGTTAGCAAATCCAAGGAACTTCTGAACTTCCTTTTTTGATGTGGGTGCTCGCCAGTTTCGAATTGTATCCACCTTCTCAGTTTCCATCTCCACACGTCCCTCACCAACCACATATCCCAATATAGGACATTTCGTTACTTCCCATAAACACTTCTCCTCCTTTAGGAACAGATCATTGTCCGATAGGATCTGTAGGATTTCTTCAGTGTTTTGCGCGAGTTCTTCCTTGGTTTTACCGATAACCACGATGTCATCCATGTAGATCACGCAGATATGTCAGCGGATCTGGTCCCGGAATAGACTAGCCATCATTCGAGAGAATGTTCCCGGGGAGTTGCAAAGACCGAAAAACATGACCAATGGTTCGAACAATCCTCGACTGGTGAGGAAGGCAGCTTTCCATTCGTCGCCCTCCTTAATCCGGACGTTGTTATAGCCCCACATGATGTCCATTTTATTGAAGTAGACCGCATCTTTCAGTACGTCCAAGAGATCGGATATTCATGGGAGTGGGAACTTGTCTTTGACCGTGAATTTATTGACCATGCGGTAATCTTGTACCAATCGTTTGGAGCCATCCTTCTTGTTGATGAAGAAGCAAGGGGAGGCATAAGGGGATTTGGATGGGCGGATCTTTCCTGTTGCTAGACCCTCGTCAATGAATGCGTCTAATTCCTCTTGTTCCTTTTGCATCATAGGATATGTGCTCCCCCCTAGTCCCTTTGGTGCGTCCGGTGTAAGTTCAATACCATGGTCCCATTCCCTCTCCTTTGGGATCTTGTCAAAGTTCTCTTTTTTGAAGAGGTGAGCAAATTGTTCAACATATGAGGGTCGTTTGGTTGTGGGAGGTGGTGTGGGAGTGACAGCTTCTAAAATAGGGTCTCCAGGCTTCCATTTCTGATCTGACTTTTTGGGTGCATCTTTGTCGCGCACTTCAACCATGCGAACCCGGTGTTTGCAACCATTAAGGTTAATCCTGAAATCCGAGTGTTTGGTTCGGCATGTTGTTGGGCACCGGTTCAATGTTACCGCGCCAGTTGTCCAATTGATTGTGGGGTTGTGATGTACCAACCAGTCATGTCCCAAGAGCATGTCCATTCTCCCAATGTCCAGTACCATTGCTTCCATGGTTTCCTGATGTGCTCCCAAATCCAGTTTGACTTCGGCAAGTTGGTTCACTTTCTGTTGTTGATTTGGCGATCCATCTGCATTTAGAATTGCTACGGGCAGTATTCCTTGCGTGGGGAGGTTCTGTTCGCGTACTATTCTGGGATGGATGCATGTGCGTTCACATCCGCTGTCAACCTCAGGTCGGATAACCTTTGGTCCTCGTCGTGTCCTGAGCTGAGCTAACAGCCTGATTTCTCGTCTTTTCAGAGGTTTATCTCCCTTCACAATCTTAGTTGACGCAGCGGCTCGCTTGGCAGGGATGACATAGGTTCTATTGTCTGCAGTCATACAAGGCAAGCAAGTCCGTTTAATAGATAAGGGTCGCGACTTAGCGTCGTTTAATCGGACCCTTCGGGAAAATCCTTCTCGTCGGCTTCTAAGATTGTGGTTTCATCATTCTCGGCATCTTCTTCGGACACCTTCCTAACCCTTCCGGAGTTCTTCTTTGGCTTGCGGCAGTTGCACGCGATATGGCCTTCTTGGTCACAGTTGAAACACTTGCGACCATCTTTCTTCTTTGGAGCGCTACAGTCTTTAGCCAGATGACCGAAGCGTTGACAGTTGTAGCAACGGGCTACTCCTGCTTTGTCGATCTCCATGGCCTTGCCCTGACCACCATAAGTGGTACCCGATCCGGTGCGCATGTCGCCGCCACCTCGGATGACCAGTGCGTGTCCTTCCATCTGTCGTCCCTTGTTTCGGATCTCCTTTACGTAATCGGTGTACGTCTTGCCATCGCTAGCCACTTGTTCAGAGATTCTGCGGTTGACGTTTTTCTCTAGGATGTATTTCCCAGTTTCTTCGCCAAGGTTTGACAGTCCCAAGAGTTCTTCAAATTCATCCAAGAATTCATCAACAGTGCATTTCTCTTGTTTCAGGACTTCGAGTCTCGCTTTGGCAGCGACGGACTTGTTGGCGATGGAGAATCATGTGGTGATATCATCGGAAAAACCTAGCCAGGTGATGTTCTCGTTGTCAGCGGTAAGAGCGTCTAACTTGTTACTGGCCCAGTGTCTGCCGGACCCTTCCATCATGCGGGATAGTACCGCGAGAATCTTCTGATCATCTGTGAGGCTCTTTTGGAACCTGATGTATAGTTTGGTGGCTTTCCACCATTCGTCAAAGGTGTATCTGTCCTTGAACATCCCAGGATCCTTGATGATCTTGGATGTATCCATTGTTTGTACAGCCGGAGCTTCTGCCATGTTTAGAGTCTGCGGAGGAGAAGAGGAGTCGGGTTGTTGGGATGAAGATGGGGTTCGGGATACAGGTAAGGATTGAAAATGAGTCCCTGTTCTAGGCGTCTGTTCGATATCTGACTGCGCGGAGTCAAAAGTAAATTCGTCAGGGGACTCGTCGGCGGAATCGGTGGCAAAACGTTCAGAGTATTTCCTCTGTAAATCTCTAAGGAATCTCTGTTCCTGCGTGTCTGTTGGTCAGAGAAGGGGTCAAGTCTCTCATTTCGTGCCCAGCGGTTGTACTCGGTTTGTTGTTCTTTGATGGTGAAGTGGGCGTAGATCTGCTGCTTCGAGTAAGACGTGATGATGTGGCTCTGGGACGTCTCGATGTGAGCGTCCTAATCAATCTTCTGATAACAGTTGTCTGGACACCGATAAACTCTCTGATCTCTGTGATCCGACCTGTCTGAGGTCCTTCTTGAATGCGAAAGCTTTCGAGTTCGTTCTGTCGGGCGTTGTAATGCGCGATCTGGTGTTGCCGAGCAAGATGGATGCTCTCTGCTATCTCGCCGTGGGGGCGATGCTCGTCGTTGTCTAGTTCTTCGTCAAGCACCTGCTGTAGGATGTGACGGATCTCCGATTCGATGTACTGCTGGATGAGTGTAAAATCGATACTGTCTCGAGGACTTAGCTCCTCCTGTCGGGCTTCTGGCATGCTGAATGGGTTACTGGTGAAGTCTTCAAAGAAGCGCGACATCTTGACTCGTCTGGTAGTTGCTCTCTTCGCTCTGGGCGAACCTAACGAGATTTAGCAACTTGTTATGCTTTAACAAACCGTTCCAAGGTTCGGGCAGAGTATGCAGGAAGTGGAAAGGCGAAGAGCAAAGTGATTGCTAAATCTAAGGAATCTACTATAGTACAAGAGGTTTATATAGGTACTGACTATAGGCAGTAGCGGATGAGTCAGTACTGCGGAAGGCAGTGCGCATGAGTAAGGCGACTGCGGAAGGCTATGTACAGTGAGTAAGCTGACTGCGGAAAGCGAGTCAGCGCGGGAGCGAAGTATACTAAAGGGGATGACGAAGTAATGTAATGAGTCAGACTGGGAATCGAAGGTTGCGAAAGTAGATGTTAGACATAGTGAGTTCGTAAGAGGGCACCGAGTCGGGCCGATAGGTAAAAGATATGACATGGTCCTCATACCGTAGAGTCCGTAACAGTATCCTTTGACCCCTGGCTTGGATCTGAGATAAATCATTAATCGAGATCTGGACTCCAGGGAATTTCTACGTTTTTCTTTTGGGATATACACATATGCCTGACATCCGAAGACTCTGATGCTTGACATGTCGGGGATCTCATTGGTCACCCAGAAGTAAGGGGTTTTCCATTCGAGATGCTGCATGGGGGTTCTGTTGTAGAGAAACGCTGCATGTTCCAGACAGAATTCCCACCACATAGGGGGTAGGCATGCGTTGAAGTGTAAAGCCTGAGATTTTTCCCATAGGGTTCGATTTATCCGTTCTGCTCTACCATTCTGCTGGTGCTGATATGGGAGCGTGACGTCGATCAGAATTCCATGATCGGCAAGTATATCCTTGTATTCGTTGAATTCTCCACCTCCATCAACTCGCCACTTTTTAGGAGTAGCAGCGAACTGATTCTGGATCATCGCAAGAAATTGTCGTAGTGCCGTAATGGCATCTGACTTTTTCCTAAGCAAGACGACCCAGACGTGGGATGAAAAATCGTCCAAAAACGTAAGGAAATATTTATATTTGTGGTATGATGCTGTGGATATCTGTTTGAGATCAGAATGGATCAGATCAAAGGTTTTTGTTGCCCTTGTCATCGAATTGGGATACGACTGATTAGGCATCTTCCCTTTGAGGCAGCCTGTGCAACTTTCCTGTGATTTCTCACGTACTAGTGTTTCAGGTACCCCTTTGGTACTGGTGGGAATCTTTCGGAGTGCTTGATCATTTGGGTGACCAAGACACTTGTGCCATGTTTTGACAGTGATTTTGCTTGAGATTGCGTGGATTTGATCATAGTGTATTTCAGTGTCTAACCAGTAAATGGTTTGACCAAGGATGTGGGGCAAAAACTGGATTTTGCTCAGCCCTTTGGAGATGTTAATTTCTCCACAAGTCCCATCTACTTTGTAACCATGGTTAAGGAAGATGCCTAGGGACAATAGGCATGTGTCCATGTCCAGGATGTAGAACACCAGTCTGAGAAGATGGGTTTCAACTTCCCCATTTAGGGTGTGCCGTACTGGAACAGCCCCAACTCCGAGAATTTCCAGTTTCTTCCCTTTGGCTGCAGTTTGGACGAATCGCTTGACTGTGAGAGGTCTATAATATGCGAAGTCCTTAAACTCATAGGTGAAGTGTAAAGAGGCGCCGGAATCTAATATCCATTGCGCGCGTTCTTTTTCCTTACAATGTGTACAAGAAGCAAAATGTTTAATATATTTTTTATGTAAATCACTGCTAAAGTGATCTACGCATTCTGTACTGGTACTGGCTATTATATCATACGTCTGTTGAGAGGTATTGTTAGCTTTCCGCAATTGGTAAGGTTTAAGAAAGGGTTTCGACGAACCGTCAAGTTCTATCTCGTCCACAAACTCGTCTGGCCCCATCCGTTCTGGTCTAAGTCCATCATCCGCAACGATTGGTCTATCGACAGGGCTATGTGACGCTGTTTAGCCGGCCTTTCGTCGATGTCAGGAATGATGGTATCTAAGATACGAAGGTTTGACCCAGAGGGTCGTGCGCTGATTTCTCGGGCGAGCTTTCGCACCTTCTCGTTCTTTTTCCACGCTGACGGCTTTCCAGAAGGAAGCCCGGTGTACTGAGAAGGAGGCGGGTTCATGTGTTGCAGGAGTGACTGCATTTTCTCCGATTCAGGCTGCGCGGTACTCGTAGTTTTCCCGCGGCCTGTTACAGTGGTGAAGGCAGGTGCATGATGAGGAGGGAGAGGGCAAGGAGCACGTTGATGAGGAGGAAGGGGACAAGGAGCAGGACGACGAGGGGTGTGCTCAATAGCTGGTGCGATGAATTCAACCATCTCCTCGGCGTGGTCGGAGTCGTTGTCGGCGTTGTTGACGCGTTTCTTCTGGTTGCGCCAGCGTCCTTTTCCCTTCTTCTTTTCAGAAGCGGTACTCGGGTCGGTTGAGTTAGGCTGCTCGTCAGCATTGTTCCGCGAGGTACTCGGCGCTGTTTGCTTTTCCCATTTGGGGTCTTGCCCCTTTTGCTTGGTCCCGGAGATTTTCTGGGCCTGCTCGTTGGACGCCTGAGTAGACCCTATCGCATACTTGCGCCTGTACTCTGAGACGATGCTGTTGGTGACGGCCTGCCATGTGAAGTCGTCGGCATCGTAGACCTGGAAGAGTGCGGTGGTGATGACCGGAGGTTGGGTTGCAGATGTCGAGGTGGCAGAGGCAGGGGTGGAGACCGTGACGGTGAAGTCCGCGATGTCGGGGTGCTCAATGTCGCCGGATACGAGGCGCCAGACTCCTTGATGGAGAAGGTATGATTTCATTTTTTCGGCCCAACTCGGGTAGTCGATGCCGTCGAAGATGGCGATGGAGTCGAGGGTGGAGCGAGAGGTAGACATTTTTAATGAATCTAAAAGGAGTTTTCCCAATCAGTGATGTTCTTTATGAATTTGATTTTTAGAGAAAACAAATAAATGATTCCTCATAACATATTCCCTTTAGGAATAGCGGTTGTGGGAAAAACCCTTTTTGTCAGAAGTGTGTGAGGTACGATCAACGTTTCCACATGATGTGTACTAAGTTAATCCCCTTAGGGACGCTTCATGACAGGTACTTGTCGTAATGACGTTCCCAGGTTCATGTGTGAAGAAGTAAGACTCAGAACCTAGATCTTTCGATCGGTTCTTTGCCAACGTAGAGTGGGCAGGTACTTGCTGTTGCCAGCGTTCCCAAGTCCCTCTGCTATCCGGGGCCCATAACCTGTTGAAGTTCCACCTGGGCGCTAGCCACAGATGTACTGAGCAACACAGCTACAGTGAAAGTACTCTACTCTACCGTTCTAGTCACTTACTTGGTTGAGAAGGGTGGGGCTGGTGAGAGCGGTTGAGGCTGGTAAGAGCGATGGAGCTGGTTAAGAGTCAAGAGACAACTTGTTGATATTGACAGTTTCCTGGTCTTATATACCATACTACTGTTTGTACCAACCAAATAAGTATGTAATCAAAGATGTCTAAGGTCACGTGATATAATCTAATCTAATCTAATCTACATGATGGAAAAGTTTCAACAAGCAGGACAATGACCCCAAGCACACCTCCAAGAAGGCCAAAAAATGGATGGACAGCAAGAATATTGCTCTGCTGGATTGGCCTGCACAGTCCCCAGACCTCAATCCTATTGAACACCTCTGGGTTCATATTAAAAGGAAGTTGAATGAATATCCAACACCACCCCAGGGAGTCTGTGTAAGGGCAACCACTTTCACTTTTCACTTTTCCTTTCCTTTCTTCCTTTTCTTTCTATTCCACCATCTCCGACATCCTCCGATCATATCCACTGCCTCCGACATCTTATCCGCCTCTCCGCATCCGACGACTCCGCCCCCATCCGCTACTCCGCACGTCGGATCACAGGTACTATCATTCATCTTGTTTCCATTCATCCTTCATCGCTACTCCCGATCATTGCTCATCATTCATGCGTCTCATTTTATCTCTTATTTCATATCTCATTTTACTATTTATCTTGCTAGCTTGCAGGGGAATCCTTAGAACTTTCTCTTCGGATCTCCCTTGCAAGGTGTGTGTTGTATTACTTATCAGACTGCTCAATCTAAACTTCGGATCTCCCTTGCAAGCTATCTGAGTTTGAGTCTTGGATTGTAAGGTTGCCCTTACAGTAGAAAGTTCTCTTCTAATTGGACTGGGTCTGATTGCATTGTTGTCACGATTCCATGCTTCGGAGCAGCTTCGTCTGCATCCGACTCCGATACATCTCACACCCCTTCCAGTTCTTCTAATTACCTCTCCGTAACTGGTGATTCTGCTCCGCGCATAGTAATGGACGACCCCAATCGCCTTGAACAGCTCGAGCACGAGTTCCAGGAACAACATCAAACTCTCGCTGATTTCTCGACTCAACTTGACCAACTCCTCCTTGCCTTCAACGCAATTCCTGCCCCAGCTCCGCCACCTATCCCACCTGCTCCCGCACCTGCTATTATACCCGCTCCACTTGCTCCGGCCAATCCGGGCATGTGTTGAGCAAAACCTGCCAATCTGTTGGACTTCGATGGATCACGCGCAAATGGCTGGACCTTTCTAAACTCCTGTGAATTGTTTATGGGGCTGGCTCCGGAACAGTTCGCAGACGACCATGCTAAAATTTATTGGGCTTTATCTTTCATAAAGAGTGGACGTGCAGCACGCTTTGCAGATCACATTATCCGACAGGAGTGGAGGACCGGTGCTCCGCCTTATCGGACTTGGGTGGACTTCCATGCAGTCTTTACAGCAGAGTTCACTCTGAAGAATGAGGAACAGGACGCGAGACTGATCCTCGAAGGAGAATCCTATTATCAAGGTCAACGGGATGTCGAGACCTATATTGACGAGTTCAAAGACTACATTGACAAAGCGGGCTATCAGAAGGATACCAACATCGTACTCAAATTCCGCCATGGTCTCCGTTCCCACATTCAGAACGAGATTGCCACCCTGACCCACAGACGACCTGCGGATGACAACCCCGATGAGTGGTACTCTGCAGCACAAGTCAATGACGACAATAGGATTGCCAACAAAGCCTTCAAAGCCACTGCTCTGACCCGCACCTCCGCCTTCCGCAATGTTGTCAGACCAAGAGTACCTGGCACCTCAGTATTCCCTTGCCCCTACATTCCATTCACTCCGCGTACAGCTCCGCTCGCATCCGCATCCACTCCGCTGACAAGGGACCCCAATGCAATGGACATTGATACTTCACGCGTCAAAGGCAAGAATGCCAATGCATGCTTCAGATGTAACAAAACGGGTCACTTTAGTCATGAATGCCCCCTTCGCTTCGATGTTCGCTTCATGACAACGGAGAAGCAGGATGAGTTTGTTATGGAACAACTCGTGGTCAAGGACGCAGCGGAAGGCAACTCCCTTCTGCCCACGGAGTCTGCGGAGTCGGAGGAAGGACAGGAGGATTTTCCTCCCCACAGCGAGTGAACAGTGCGCCCTCATTGTCTGCTAAAAATCGTTATGCTGCCTTATTTATGGAACAATATGATCCTATACCCTCCATCTCTAACCCTGCAAACGATCCCATAGTCACACCCAACTCCGCAAATCCCATCCGCCTTCGCCTCTCTAAATGGGAGCGTCGGCTTCCAAAACAATATGTCCTCGCCTCTGCTCACTCCGACAATTCTATTGAACTAGACATAGTTCTTGAAACTACCGACACCAAAGACACACTATCACAAAAGGCCTTACTCGACAGCGGGGCAACAGGGTCGTTTATTGAACGCACTCTGGTCGAGAAACATCGACTCTCTACTCAAAAACTACAATGCGCAATTCCGGTATACAACATCGACGGAACTCCAAACGAGGCCAGAGCAATAACGGAGGTGTTGGATGTAGTGCTCCGCTATCGGAATCACTCGGAACGGACCCAGCTTGCAGTCACAAGTTTGGGAAAACAAGAAATTGTGCTAGGCTTCACTTGGCTCAAAGAACACAACCCCGAGGTAGATTGGACATCAGGGGAAGTGAAGATGAGCCGGTGTCCTGCACGATGCCGGACATGCCACCAAGAGGCAGCCCAAGAGCGGAAGGAGCGGAAGTTTGAACAAGTCCGCATCCGAGCCTGTCGGGTGGGTTCCACTCCGACGTCCGGTCTAGAGGAGGAGGCTCCATGCGGCCCATGGGTGGAGGATGTCACAGAAGGAGAAGAAGCGGAGGAGTTAGCGGAAGACGATGAGGAAGAGGATGAGTTTGAGGAGGGAGACTGCCTTTTTGTCGGAACAGTACCCGCGGAGGCGGAGTTCATCTGCGCTTCATCCAATATCTCGCAACGTCTATCGGAGGCCTTCCTCAGTAACCAAAAACCTAAACCTTTCCACAACTCTGTACCAGACCACTTGTTTGACTTCGAAGATGTATTCTCAAAGACCTCTTTCAACACCTTACCGGAAGAGCGGATTTGGGACCACGCCATTGAACTTGTTCTGGATGCCTCTCCGGTGGGGTGTAAGGTATATCCGCTTGCTCTGAACGAACAGAAGGAACTCGACGCGTTTTTGGAGGAAAACCTTGCAACTGGTCAGATCTGCCCTTCCAAGTCTCCGATGGCATCTCCGGTATTCTACATCAAGAAGAAGGATGGCTCCCTTCATCTTGTAAAAGACTACTGGTCACTCAATTCCAAAACTATCAAAAACAAGTATCCGCTTCCGCTCATATCCGAACTGATCAATAAACTTCAATGCGCTCAATACTTCACCAAGCTCAACATCTGCTGGGGCTACAACAATGTGCGGATAAAACCCGGAGACGAGTGGAAGGCTGCTTTTCGGACCAATCGCGGACTCTATGAACCATTGGTGATGTTCTTCGGCCTCACTAATAGTCCATCCACATTCCAGACTATGATGAACAAGATCTTTCAGGACCTTATTACTGAAGGTGTAGTCTGTGTTTACCTCGACGATATACTCATCTTCACGGAGACCCTTGCGGGGCATCTGAGGGCCACACGGATTGTACTGGAACAACTTTGCAAACACAAACTCTATCTAAAACCAGAGAAATGCGAGTTTGAACAAACACACATTGAATACCTAGGCCTTATTATTAAAACAAGGGCACATAGAGATGGATCTGGTGAAGGTAGCGGGGGTCGCGGAGTGGCCCGCTCTGACAAACGTCCAAGAAGTACAGTCCTTTCTGGGATTCACTAACTTCTGTTGCTGTTTTATTGAAGGGTTTTCAGACATCACGCGCCCTCTTTTTGCACTCACAAAGAAAGGGCACCTCTGGTCCTGGAAGGAGGGAGAAGTGTCCATGTTTGCAGAGCTGAAGCGGAGGATCACATCCGCTCTGATCCTGGTCTTAGCTGATTATGGAAAGGAGTGGCAGATAGAAGCAGATAGCTCGGACTTTGCAACTGGAGCAGTACTGTCCCAACCAACAGAGGATGGTAAGTGGCACCCTGTCGTATTCTATTCCAAAAGCCTTAGTCTGGTGGAACGCAACTACGAGATCTACGACAAGGAGATGTTGGCGGTGGTCTGCACATTGGAGGAGTGGAGGAACTTCCTTGAAGGAGCGGAGAAGACAGTGGAGATTTGGACGGACCACAAAAATCTTGAGTATTTCATGACAGCTCAAAAACTAAATCGATGACAGGCTAGTTGGTCCTTATACCTCGCTCGTTTCAATTTCAAAATGCACCATCAAACTGGCAAGTCAATGGGCAAGTCCGATGTGTTGTCCCAATGAGCGGACCATGGAGACGGATCACGGGACAATAAAAACATCATCCTTCTTCGACCAGAATTGTTTGCAGTGTGAGCAACGCGTGGGGTAACTGTTCAAGGGGAACAACACGACATCCTCCGCCAAGTCCGACAGGGAATCTGAGAGGGGTTACTGGAGGATAGTGTGGCGGAGGTTGTCAAATCCCTTCCGACCATCAGAGCAGGGTCCATCCATAGTGTGGAGTGGAGGCAAGCGGAAGGTTTGCTCTACTTCAGGGATTGTATCTATGTTCCTAACAATCCCCAACTGCGTCATCGAATCCTCACACAACACCACGACACTCCGGTGGCCGGACATCCTGGATGGTGGAAAACCTTGGAATTGGTGTCCCACAATTACTGGTGGCCACACATGTCTCGTTTAATAGGTCAATATTGCAAGACATGCGACCCATGCCTCCGCACCAAGGTCTGATGCACTCCGCCCTCCGGAGAGCTCAATCCGCTACCGGTCCCCACGGAGCGATGGCAAGTAACCAGTGTTGACTTCATTACTGAACTACCAGAAGCCCACGGCTACGACGCTATCATGGTGGTAGTGGACTCAGTAGGGAAGCAGGGACACTTCATCCTGATGCACTCTGACATCTCCACACTCGGGACTGCACGCACCTATGTTCAAAATGTCTGGAAACTGTTACGGACTCTACGGTATGAGGACCATGTCATATCTTTTACCTATCGGCCCGACTCGGCGCCCTCTTACGAACTCACTATGTCTAACATCTACTTTCGCAACCTTCGATTCCCAGTCTGACTCATTACATTACTTCGTCATCCCCTTTAGTATACTTCGCTCCTGCGCTGACTCGCTTTCCGCAGTCAGCTTACTCACTGTACATAGCCTTCCGCAGTCGCCTTACTCATGCGCACTGCCTTCCGCAGTACTGACTCATCCGCTACTGCCTATAGTCAGTACCTATATAAACCTCTTGTACTATAGTAGATTCCTTAGATTTAGCAATCACTTTGCTCTTCGCCTTTCCACTTCCTGCATACTCTGCCCGAACCTTGGAACGGTTTGTTAAAGCATAACAAGTTGCTAAATCTCGTTAGGTTCGCCCAGAGCGAAGAGAGCAACTACCAGACGAGTCAAGATGTCGCGCTTCTTTGAAGACTTCACCAGTAACCCATTCAGCATGCCAGAAGCCCGACAGGAGGAGCTAAGTCCTCGAGACAGTATCGATTTTACACTCATCCAGCAGTACATCGAATCGGAGATCCGTCACATCCTACAGCAGGTGCTTGACGAAGAACTAGACAACGACGAGCATCGCCCCCACGGCGAGATAGCAGAGAGCATCCATCTTGCTCGGCAACACCAGATCGCGCATTACAACGCCCGACAGAACGAACTCGAAAGCTTTCGCATTCAAGAAGGACCTCAGACAGGTCGGATCACAGAGATCAGAGAGTTTATCGGTGTCCAGACAACTGTTATCAGAAGATTGATTAGGACGCTCACATCGAGACGTCCCAGAGCCACATCATCACGTCTTACTCGAAGCAGCAGATCTACGCCCACTTCACCATCAAAGAACAACAAACCGAGTACAACCGCTGGGCACGAAATGAGAGACTTGACCCCTTCTCTGACCAACAGACACGCAGGAACAGAGATTCCTTAGAGATTTACAGAGGAAATACTCTGAACGTTTTGCCACCGATTCCGCCGACGAGTCCCCTGACGAATTTACTTTTGACTCCGCGCAGTCAGATATCGAACAGACGCCTAGAACAGGGACTCATTTTCAATCCTTACCTGTATCCCGAACCCCATCTTCATCCCAACAACCCGACTCCTCTTCTCCTCCGCAGACTCTAAACATGGCAGAAGCTCCGGCTGTACAAACAATGGATACATCCAAGATCATCAAGGATCCTGGGATGTTCAAGGACAGATACACCTTTGACGAATGGTGGAAAGCCACCAAACTATACATCAGGTTCCAAAAGAGCCTCACAGATGATCAGAAGATTCTCGCGGTACTATCCCGCATGATGGAAGGGTCCGGCAGACACTGGGCCAGTAACAAGTTAGACGCTCTTACCGCTGACAACGAGAACATCACCTGGCTAGGTTTTTCCGATGATATCACCACATGATTCTCCATCGCCAACAAGTCCGTCGCTGCCAAAGCGAGACTCGAAGTCCTGAAACAAGAGAAATGCACTGTTGATGAATTCTTGGATGAATTTGAAGAACTCTTGGGACTGTCAAACCTTGGCGAAGAAACTGGGAAATACATCCTAGAGAAAAACGTCAACCGCAGAATCTCTGAACAAGTGGCTAGCGATGGCAAGACGTACACCGATTACGTAAAGGAGATCCGAAACAAGGGACGACAGATGGAAGGACACGCACTGGTCATCCGAGGTGGCGGCGACATGCGCACCGGATCGGGTACCACTTATGGTGGTCAGGGCAAGGCCATGGAGATCGACAAAGCAGGAGTAGCCCGTTGCTACAACTGTCAACGCTTCGGTCATCTGGCTAAAGACTGTAGCGCTCCAAAGAAGAAAGATGGTCGCAAGTGTTTCAACTGTGACCAAGAAGGCCATATCGCGTGCAACTGCCGCAAGCCAAAGAAGAACTCCGGAAGGGTTAGGAAGGTGTCCGAAGAAGATGCCGAGAATGATGAAACCACAATCTTAGAAGCCGACGAGAAGGATTTTCCCGAAGGGTCCGATTAAACGACGCTAAGTCGCGACCCTTATCTATTAAACGGACTTGCTTGCCTTGTATGACTGCAGACAATAGAACCTATGTCATCCCTGCCAAGCGAGCCGCTGCGTCAACTAAGATTGTGAAGGGAGATAAACCTCTGAAAAGACGAGAAATCAGGCTGTTAGCTCAGCTCAGGACACGACGAGGACCAAAGGTTATCCGACCTGAGGTTGACAGCGGATGTGAACGCACATGCATCCATCCCAGAATAGTACGCGAACAGAACCTCCCCACGCAAGGAATACTGCCCGTAGCAATTCTAAATGCAGATGGATCGCCAAATCAACAACAGAAAGTGAACCAACTTGCCGAAGTCAAACTGGATTTGGGAGCACATCAGGAAACCATGGAAGCAATGGTACTGGACATTGGGAGAATGGACATGCTCTTGGGACATGACTGGTTGGTACATCACAACCCCACAATCAATTGGACAACTGGCGCGGTAACATTGAACCGGTGCCCAACAACATGCCGAACCAAACACTCGGATTTCAGGATTAACCTTAATGGTTGCAAACACCGGGTTCGCATGGTTGAAGTGCGCGACAAAGATGCACCCAAAAAGTCAGATCAGAAATGGAAGCCTGGAGACCCTATTTTAGAAGCTGTCACTCCCACACCACCTCCCACAACCAAACGACCCTCATATGTTGAACAATTTGCTCACCTCTTCAAAAAAGAGAACTTTGACAAGATCCCAAAGGAGAGGGAATGGGACCATGGTATTGAACTTACACCGGACGCACCAAAGGGACTAGGGGGGAGCACATATCCTATGATGCAAAAGGAACAAGAGGAATTAGACGCATTCATTGACGAGGGTCTAGCAACAGGAAAGATCCGCCCATCCAAATCCCCTTATGCCTCCCCTTGCTTCTTCATCAACAAGAAGGATGGCTCCAAACGATTGGTACAAGATTACCGCATGGTCAATAAATTCACGGTCAAAGACAAGTTCCCACTCCCATGAATATCCGATCTCTTGGACGTACTGAAAGATGCGGTCTACTTCAATAAAATGGACATCATGTGGGGCTATAACAACGTCCGGATTAAGGAGGGCGACGAATGGAAAGCTGCCTTCCTCACCAGTCGAGGATTGTTCGAACCATTGGTCATGTTTTTCGGTCTTTGCAACTCCCCGGGAACATTCTCTCGAATGATGGCTAGTCTATTCCGGGACCAGATCCGCTGACATATCTGCGTGATCTACATGGATGACATCGTGGTTATCGGTAAAACCAAGGAAGAACTCGCGCAAAACACTGAAGAAATCCTACAGATCCTATCGGACAATGATCTGTTCCTAAAGGAGGAGAAGTGTTTATGGGAAGTAACGAAATGTCCTATATTGGGATATGTGGTTGGTGAGGGACGTGTGGAGATGGAAACTGAGAAGGTGGATACAATTCGAAACTGGCGAGCACCCACATCAAAAAAGGAAGTTCAGAAGTTCCTTGGATTTGCTAACTTCTATCAATATTTTATTGAAGGGTACTCAAACATCGCGAAACCTCTCACCACGCTCACAGGCGGTACGGCATTTACTTGGGGACCAACAGAGCAGCAAGCTTTTGAAGGTCTCATACAGGCAATTACATCGGCACCAGTCTTGGCATTACCGAAACCAGAGGGACAGTTCAGGGTGGAAACCGATGCATCGGGCTATGCAATTGGAGCAGTACTCTCTCAGAAGCAAGACGACAAATGGCACCCCATCGCGTTCTTGTCGCGGACCATGTCCGCGGCCGAACAGAATTACGAGATATACGACAAAGAACTCCTGGCAGCCGTGGAAGCATTGAAAGATTGGAGACACTATCTGCTCGAAGCCAGGGAATGTTTCGAAATCTTGACCAATCACAAGAACCTGGAATATTTCCGTCGTCCTCAGGACCTGAATCAACGACAGCGACGCTGGAAAATGAAGTTACAAGACTATGACTTCGAATTATGGCATGTACCTGGCAAGACCAATGCAAAAGCGGACATCCTGTCACGCTTACCCTGGTATGAAGTGGAACTCGAACCACAGGACAGTGACCAGATGCTCAAGGAGGGACTATTCTTGAAACGGTTGGAATCAGAAGATGTGGTACAAATGGAGATGTTCACGGAGGAACAATTCTTTGAAGGGGGTGAAACATCTGATTCCATCAAAATTGGAAATGTCACAACCAATGAAAATCCATGGATCGCACGCATCAAGGGTTCAAACCACATGGAGACAGAAGTAGCGCAGGGCCTAAAAAAGAATCCTCATTGGTATCAGCAAGATAATGGGATCACCTACGCAGGAGAATGAGTCTATGTCCCGCCAGACCCACAATTACGACAAGAATTGATGTTTGAGTCACACAATGCACCAGTGGCTGGACATCCAGGACAGTACCGGACACATGAACTCCTCACTCGCACCTACTGGTGGCCTACCATACTGCATGATGTGAAGAAGTATGTAAAGGGTTGCGACACTTGTCAACGCAACAAGATTAACTGACAAAAGCGACATGCTCTGCTACATCCCCATACAGCACCAAGTCACCCATGGGAAGACATAGGAATCGACGTTGTGGGACCGATACCAGAATCTGATGGAAAAAACGCAATTCTGGTCATCATGGATAGACATTCGAAGATGCTTCACCTCATTCCGACAACCGTGGAACTATCAGGGGAAGGATTAGCCAAGATCTATCGGGATCAGATATGGAAGCTTCATGTGATCCCAAAGAAGATCATCAGCGATAGGGGACCACAGTTCGCTGCGAAGTTCATGGAGATACTCTGCCGCATGCTAGGGATCAAGAGGAACCTGTCCACCGCATACCACCCACAGACTGATGGACAGGCCGAGCGATCGCATCAGGAGACAGAAGCGTTCTTACGAAACTTTGTCAACCATCTACAGGATGATTGGGCTGAATGGATCGCAATCGCAGAGTTCCAGTACAATGACAAGGAACATCAGGCAACGAAGCACACCCCATTCTACCTCAACTACGGTCTACATCCATGGAAGGGAGAGCTCGTGTTAGAAGATACCAATCCGGCTGCCAACGACTTCTTGAAAAAACTCAAACAGGCACGAGAAGAAGCCAATGCTGCGCTGAAACAAGCACAGGATCAGATGAAGAAGACAGTTGACACACGGCGAAGTCCATCTTGGGACTACCACATCGGAGACAAGGTGTGGCTGGAAGGGACTAACATCAGGACCGATCGTCCCTCAAAGAAACTTGATGCACTCCGACATGGACCATTCAAAGTCCTAGAGAAGAAAGGAGCTAGCGCGTACCTTCTTGATCTTCCGAAGACTTGGAAGATGATTCACCCTGTGTTCAACGAGACCCTGTTGTCACCATATGAAACTCCAAAGTACGCCATCCAGAAAAAGAAACCAGCCCCTGATCCGATCATCATCGAAGGACGAGAAGAGTACCATGTGTCTACAATCCTAGACTCTCGAAAGTTCCGCGGAAAGATCCAGTACCTCGTCCAGTGGGAAGGATATGGCCCAGAAGAGAACACATGGGAACCTCAAGCTAATGTTCAGAATGCTCAAGATTTGATCCATGATTTCCATCGGCAGAACCCGTCTCGCCCACGATAAAAGACAGCTCTCAGAATCCATGACAAGTATCGACCTCATCAGTCAACCACACACCGAGTTCTCCGCTCTAGTCCTTTTCCTGCCCAATATAGCCTCCCCCTTCTTCTTCTATCTCTCAACCATCCTCGCCGCCATGTCCAACACCACCGTCACCTCCACCTCCACCACCGACATCAACCCTGCCATCGCCGCCCTCATGAACGAAGCACTCTCCATGAGAGACCAAATCCATGCTCTCGAAACTTCCCTTGCCGACCTCCTCCATCGCCAGATGCATATCCGGCTTCACTCGCTATCCAATCTCCCCGTTGCCCCGACTCCCGAGGAAAAACAAATTCTCGGAAATTACACCAGCACCCTCGTCATCAAAAACCGACACATTCGGTTGGCCATCAAAGGCCTCGAGCTCGCTATAGCCATCAACGAGGAATTGATATATGATTGGAGCCTCAAGGAAAGTCTGAACTGGTCCGATCCCGGCAACAACGAGGGATGGGGACAGTGACTCTGTGAGGACACAGAGCTTGGAGAGGGGAACATGTTACGGACTCTACAGTATGAGGACCACGTCATATCTTTTACCCATTGGCCCGACTCGGTGCCCTCTTACGAACTCACTATGTCTAACGTCTACTTTCGCAACCTTCGATTCCCAGTCTGACTCATTACATTACTTCGTCATCCCCTTTAGTATACTTCGCTCCCGCGCTGACTCGCTTTCCACAGTCAGCTTACTCACTGTACATAGCCTTCCGCAGTACTGACTCATCCGCTACCACCTATAGTCAGTACCTATATAAACCTCTTGTACTATAGTAGATTCCTTAGATTTAGCAATCACTTTGCTCTTCGCCTTTCCACTTCCTGCATACTCTGCCCGAACCTTGGAACGGTTTGTTAAGCATAACAGATACCGTTTCATGGATCCTGAGACTAATACGATTTTCATGGGCGGGAAAGCTATCTTTGATGAAAGCAAGTACCCTAGATGCCACATTGACCCATTGCCAGAAAACCATCCAGAAATGGAAAACCCAGAACCGGCTGATGAGTTTGAGGACCTCATCCCCGGAAACGACGACAATGACAGTCATCACAAAAAACCTCATGACCCTGTTCCCACTGGACAGGATCACCCTGAATCAGACGATGACTTGCCGTCTAGTGAGCCCGATGATGAACCACGAGTACCCACTCCGGAACCCGAACAAGTACCAGATCGACCGATCAGGGAACGACAAGTTCGCAGAATGCCAGATAGCATCTATGGGGAAGACACCCCTGCTTCTGATCTTGAAAAAATGGATTGAAGACGAAGATTAGGCGGTCAAACGGCATGGATGAACGATCTCCTAATGGAGGCAATCTCTATCCATGTGGGCATCATTGAAATGTCACACAAAGATATATACTCTCTTCCAAACAAAGAAGATTGGTATGCGGCAAAACGAAAAGAGCTAGACATGCTCAAAAGCCGCGGGGTGATCACGGAGTTAGTACCCCTACCTACAGGGAGGAAAGCTCTAAGGAACAAATGGGTTTACAACGAAAAATCCGATGGGCGTTTGAAAGCGCGCCTTGTTGCAAAAGGTTTCTCACAGGTAGAAGGGATCGACTTCGATCAGATCTTCTCACCAGTAGTGAGGTACGAGACCGTCCAGTTGATTCTGGCATTGACAGCCCTTGAAGGGTGGTTCATGACATTCTTGGACATCTCATCAGCCTTCCTCTATGGAACACTCCGTGAGGTAATCTACATGCGACAGCCTGAGGGTTATATAGTAAAAGGGAAAGAACACTTCGTGTACCGACTATACAAAGCCCTATACGGACTTAAGCAGGCTGCATTAGCCTGGTGGAGGGAACTCGATTCCTCCATGAAAAAGCTCGGTTTTGTCTGGCTTCACTCTGATGCGGGAGTTTTCATTCACACAAGTACCAGAGGGGAAACTGTGATCGCCGTCATTTATGTTGATGACTCTGCTTTTCTCGGCACAAACCGAGAATACACGCTAGAGAAAAAGAAGGCCTTCATGACAACATGGGAATGTAGGGACCTAGGCCACCTAGTGTCTAATGGGGAACCGAAAGAATTTCTCTCAATCCAAATAAGGCAACATGGGAAGAGGATCTTCATTGATCAAGTACCTTACCTTGAGAAAATTCTCGCATGAATGGGGATGAGCGAATCCAACACCACCCACACCCCACTCCCGAGGGGCTACAAACCCATGAAGCCCGAAGATGAACCCAATGCGGAACTCAGATCCAAGTACCAATCTGTCATCGGATCACTACTGTACTTAATGATCGGGACAAGACCCAACATTTGTTTTGCCGTGATCAAAATGTCCCAGTTCTCCGCAAACCCTACCAAACACCATTTAGAAGTGGCTAGGGATATTTGCAGGTATTTGAAGGCAACGAAAGATTACATGATCATGTACGATGGTGATTCTGGGAAAGGAATCTATGCCTTCACAGACTCTGATTGGGCGTCAGACGAAAACACCAGGAAATCCACCACTGGTTACTTCATATCGCTGGCGTCTGGAGCAGTAACATGGGTTTCATCAGCGCAGAAAACCATTGCCCTCTCTTCCACGGAAGCAGAATACATGGCGCTATCAGATTGCAGTCGCGCAGGGACATGGCTTAGAAGCATGCTTGCCGAACTTGGGATGCAGATCGGATGAGTCCCGATCTATGGAGATAACAATGGCTCCGTCTTTATCACATCCAACCCTGTAACTGAAAAGCGGTCCAAGCACATCGACGTGCGATTCCACTTCGTCAGAGAAAAAATATCCGAAGGCATCATTACAGTTGAATTCATCGAAGGAGTGAATAACCCTGCAGACCTTTTAACTAAGAATCTGGGGAAAATCCTCTTTGGCAAGTTTATCCCGTACTTTGGACTACTAAAAAATTAGGCGAAAGAAAAGAGTACCTATATGGGAAAAAGTAAAAATGTATTTAGAAGTATATACTAAATATGGGGGGGTGTTGAAACTTTTCCATCACATAGATTAGATTAGATTAGATTATATCACGTGACCTTAGACATCTTCAATTACATACTTATTTGGTTGGTACAAACAGTAGTATGGTATATAAGACCAGGAAACTGTCAATATCAACAAGTTGTCTCTTGACTCTTAACCAGCTCCATCGCTCTTACCAGCCTCAACTGCTCTCACCAGCCCCACCCTTCTCAACCAAGTAAGTGACTAGAACGGTAGAGTAGAGTACTTCCACTGTAGCTGTGTTGCTCAGTACATCTGTGGCTAGCGCCCAGGTGGAACTTCAACACTGCTGAAAAATGATCTCCTCTTCAGAGATTCCACTCTCCTCCATGCCGGGCAGCAAATTGTCCTCCAAAATGGACACATACTGATCAGCATCCATCCTCCCCTCAACCTCTGCAAGTCTCCCCACACCTTCCCGAACCATACAACCCCAAACCATAATATTTCCTCCCCCAAACTTGACTGTGCCCTGAACCTCTCTTTCAATAAGCCCCTCACCCTTTTTTTTCCAGACCCATTCCTTGCCATCTGACCCAAACCTGTTGATTTTGGTCTCATCTGACCAAATGACCCTCTTCCAGTCCTCCACTGTCCATTCCCTGTGCTTCATAGCAAATGCCAACCGCCTCTTCTGATGTATGGCCTTTAAGAAAGGTCTTTTCTTCTTTGTTACAGCCTTGAATTCATGTTTTCTGAGAACCCTTCTCACAGTTTCTGGGGAGACAGGATTGGAGATGACAGTGTCAATGTGTTTGGTAGCCTGCACAGCATTAGAAGCTCTCCCTGAGGTGATTTGTGAAAGTATGTTTTGTGTGTTGGTGGGAGAAAGCTTGGATGGACGACCACCAGAAGAGAGATTGCGATGAGGAAGAAGATTCTGAAGCACTCTGGAGACAGTTGGTTGGCTGACACCCAGGTTAGAGGCAATATGACAAGTGGAGTGACCATTGGAGGCCAGAGAAAGAATGTTTTCCTTGTGGGAAGAGGAGATAGGGCGCATGATTAATTATGGAGGCTGTTGAGGTTGGATTCTTCTTATACAACTTTTCTTGACAACCCATCAGGGTTCTATTCAAGTTCCATCAGTAAGTCATGACAACTGGTTACCATACAACCAGTGAAGCATTTGATTCTGATAATTGCCATAGGTACTCACAAAACTGATTCAATGAGTTGCTGATTTAATTTAATCATATCTCCATGGATTCTGATCTAAATCATATGATTCCTTTATATTCTGAAAGCCCTGAAGTAGGGCTTTCAATTATATACCAAAGGGTTAATTCAATTGGTATTCTTTGCAGAGTTATCTTGAAGGTATTCAAAAAGCAACAAACATTGAATCAGTTTTGTGAGGCACTGTATAGGACAACACCAGTCGTTCATGAAAAGTTTGGTAACAATTATTGAACGGCGTGAAAACACTGCAGAAAAGTTGAGAAGATTCAATAGAACCTTCAAAAAAGCCTCAGGCTCATTTGAGCCTGAAACAGAGACAAGTACTGACACGAAGCCAGTACATGAGAAAAGAACATCAGACGACAATGAATGTCATCCAGAAAACAGACCTGGGGAACTCAAAAGGTCTCCCCAACAAAACTGGAGATGTAATATCATCCAGTTTCCAAAACGACAACACATCATTTGGAAAAGAAAAGAAACATGACAGGGGAAAATGAATGTCCCCAACTGGCAAAAAGAGGGCCAACTTGGGACCCTCGAGATGTGCTTCAAGAGTAGGAATGAAGCAAGAAGGGGAGGAAATGGGGTAGCAATTGCCCCAGCATCTCCCACTGATCTCGCAAATGACACAAGATGTCATTCTAGTTGAAGAAATTGTGATTGAATTGACGGCACTGATGGCACCATTCATGTACTCTAATTGGGTACAAGGTATCCCAACATACTCGACGAATACCAAGCAGGTACAAAGGAACCTGCATCACGTCACATTGATACCTCAACAATCATATGACCATCTAGTCACCACAGGGAACCTGACATTCCCTGCACCTCATCATAGAGGAACTGATCTATGAGTCAGTTTATAATGGAGATAGGACCTAGGGGGATGACAGTCACCCCCCGAACAAGAGTCGTTAATTAATGATGGACGATGCCTCATGTGCGGTCCCCATTCAACATAGAAGGTACCATGTACCTTCGTAAACCCAGTCGACACACACTGATGCACATCCAAGGCCTCCATGCATTGATAAACGCCGGCAGTTGGACAGCATTAAGGGATATCAGAGCAGTCAACACTAGTACGGGCTGAAGCTCCTTCTCATCGACATGCAAGGGCTCGAGGTTGACTCAAATGAGTCGACCAATAGGAAACGAGGAACCTAGAGGGACGACAGTCATTCCTCAAATGAAATATTGTCAATGATGACAAATGACGCCCATGGCGTCATCCCCACTACAGGAGGAAGGTACCATGTACCTTCTCGGACGTGGAGATGCGCAAATTGTGCGTCCCCAACCGACCAGTGCCTGGCACTGGTCATAGACACCAACCGCGCATCACTGCAATGAAACACCGGCATTTGGACAGTGTTGGCAGAGGTTGAAGTCGACAGGAGGTCGAGCCAAAGCTTGCCCTCCTCGAGGCGTAGCCAGACGGGGTCGACTCGAAGGAGTCAACCAAGGAAAAGACAGAGGGATGATGTACGTCCCTTGACCAGGAGTTGTCTAAACAATGATAAACACCGGCATTGGGACGGCGTGGCATGATGTCAAAGGCATTGACGAGAACAAGCCGAAGCTCCTCTTGTCGATGCGTAATGGAACAGGGTCGACACGAAGGTGGTCGACCGACAAGAATGGAGGGACGACAATCGCCCCTCGACCAGGAGTCGTCCGTCAATGACAAATGCCAGCAATGGGGCGGTGTTGGCGAATGAAGAAGCAGTTGACGAAGACAAGCTGAAGCTCTCCTCATTGATGCGTAACAAGATGGGGTCGACTCCCAGTAGTTGACCAACAATGAAAAAAAAGAAATTCTAGAGGGACAATGTCCCTCAAATGAAAAATTGGTTAGCAAACGATGAAACGGCACGTGTTGTGCCATTCCCTGGTACCAAGGAAGGTGCTATGCACCTTCGCATGCACCATGCATGCACCCTCCAAAGCTGCCGCATCACGACAGCTGCCAGAACCCATCACTGACGGCAAAATTGCCCTTGTCCCTCGTCGAATCGCACTCCCCATGAATCTTGATGGCTATGGGCAACTAATGTCACTCTGCACTGAATGTGCCCCAGTTGTCAAGCAGGTAGGTGTCGAGCTACGAGAGACGAGGCTCATGGAACACATACTCAACCTACACTGTATTGTAATATACGGTCTAGCAAACACATACACTGTATGGTAAATTATGGAAGCAGCGGATTCGCTAGAGCACCAGCGAATTCGCCACGGCAGGCGGCGACAGAATGAAATGTGGCCGGCGACAAGTCAATGCGGCCGGCAACAAACTCTATGCCCCTGGCGACAAACTCAATGCAGCCAGCGACAATGATCGGCCGACGACAGTCAAATGAAATGTGGCCGGCGACAACACATCAATCGACAGTCAAATGTTGGCCGGTGATGATGTCAATCCAGCCGGCGACAACAGGTCAATCCAGCCAGCGACCCTCAAATGAAATGTGGCCAGCGAAAAAACTCAATGGTCACCGGCGAAAGGAAGGACCGGCAAAAAGGTTGAAAAGGACTGGCGAAAGGTGGCCGGCGACAAAACTCAATGCGGCCCTCAATGCGGCCGACACCAGGATTGCCGTTGTCATCTTGACAGAGTAGTCTGTCGCGGCATGAGACATTGATCTCGCCTGGACGTGTCGCTGGCACAAGACATGTCCTGAGACCGGCAACACGGTGAACACGTACCGGCGAAATGATGGTCGGTGAAACGATGGTCACCAGCGAAAGGAAGGACCGGCAAAAAGGTTTACCGGCAAAAGGAAGGGCGGCAAAAGGAAGGATCAGCAAAAGAATGTCGTTGAAAGGATGTCGAAAGGATGTCGGCGAGGAATCAAGCCGGCGACAACAGTCATCTGTTACAAACCAGGAGGTGTTTCACGTTATCCTATTTTACATTGCAACCCCTAATGTACCTATTCCCCATCGCCCAACCGCCCACCCGCACCCTCCCCATCTTGTTCCTGCATTGCCCCACGATCTATATTGATGATCCTGTCGGCGATATTGTCGCTGACCATCTCATCAACCATTCGCCGGGTGTCAGCGGCCTGGCGCCGGGAAGTGTCAAGGGTGTGGATCCTGTGTACCTCTGCATGGTACAGACGGTGTGCAGCATCCTTGTAGCTGATGCCCAGCTGTGCCTGGAGGGCTTTGACCTCCGCATGAAGCGCGAGAAGTTCTCTATGGCTCAAACCCTATAGAAAGCGGTGAGAGCAAAACACACAGGTGAGGGAAATGACATACTGGTACAGCGGGTGCTGGGACAGTACCCCGGTTGATGAGGCCTGAAGACAGGGCTTCCATAGAAAGGGGCTGAGGAGCAAGGAGGTCAGCCGGATGAATAAGACTGCTGATCGGCGAAACATAGCAAAAGGCTGCTTGGCAAAAAGACCGGCGAACAAGACAAACAAGACCGGCGAACACTGCACGGCGAATAACCAGCAAAGAGCATCGGCGAATGACCGGCAACAACTTGTCGGCCAACAAATATCGGCGACAATGCTCATCCGCACACATGAGGTGGATGGAGTCAAGGAATGTGGTGGTGGGTGGTATGGGGAACAGCTCACCCCTCCTGCGGCGTGCTCAACATCAAGAGAGCGCCGCATCTCTGCCATGTTCAGGGCCAGATCCGTGGCAGGGACAAGGAAATTTGGCACCAGATACTCATGCCCATCCGGGGTGGTACCTATTGTATAGCCCGGCGGCACATCACGATGGGCTTGGTTGGATGGGGCAGACATGAGGAGTAGCAGAAAAGAAGGCGACCAGTGGGAATTAGGTTGCCGATGATCAGGGTGGAAGTAGTCACATGTTATAAAAGTTTGTTTTTTTCTGTTTATTCAACGGCGAGCGGCAATTACACGTGTTTCCAACTCATCTACCTACCTACTACCAACACATTTCCACAACACCGCCCTCAAGATGTCTGCTACTCCCTGCAAGACCAAAGACATTGTCACTGACTTCGCCCGTTTTGACGCCACCATTCGCAAGGGGATGGCTGATGGGACCATCATTGAAGGGTTAAAGGGGATGAAGGGAAAGTTGGTGAGTAACCCCCGGAGCCATTGTATTGACCCAATTCTAACGTATTTCATGAACAGTTGAAATTGTTCAAGGAAGTGGCGGGGCAACCGGCGGCACCATTTGCCAGGTTCGCCTGGACTTTCGCTGGTCCTTCTTTTCACCAGTGACATCCTTTCGCCGATCCTCCCTTTCGCTGATCCTTCCTTTCGCCGTCCTTCCTTTTGCCGGTACATGTTCGCCGTTTCGCCGGTCTCAGTACATGTCTTGTGCTGGCGACACGTCCAGGCAAGATCAATGTCTCATGCCGCGACGGACTACTTTGTTAAGATGACGACGGCAATCACCCATGATCATGTGAACAACTGGGAGACAGAAATTAAAGCTGCTGAAGCACGTCGCCTCGCCGATGTCATGGCAATGGATATTCTACGTACTCATACAACCGAGCCCGAGGAGCCTGTCGATATAATGCCAAGTGAGGTGCACACCCCGGTGGAAGAATGGATAAGAATGGCCCTCAATATCGAGGAGAAACAGTGCGTGTTTTATGTGTCACTCACTTGTAATCCTTCTGATTTCTGGGCAGGATTGAGTTAGAGGACCATCTCCGGCATTGGAAAAAGAACCCTCGGCCTGAAGATGCAAAACAGATTGAACACCTTCAAGATAATCTCACATCCCAGCTGACTGTGCTCGATACATTGCAACAGCAGGTTGGGGTGCTGGGAACAGTGGCACCAGATACATCAACATCAGATGATCTTGTTGAACATATCACCAGATATGTCGCACCATGTGCTTGTCACAGGAAGTGACTATAAGTCACTATTACCATATATGTGAGTTTATGGTATAACCACGGACGAACGACTTGTTTATGTATTGTTTGTACAATGGTCCGTGCGCATATTGGATTAGTATAAATACCCATGTATTTAGTACGGTGAATCCTAACTCTTGAACACCCCAGTTCTCTGAGACGTTGTAGCTAGTTAGCTTCTTCATTCCACTAACGTCTCTTAACCAGGTTAGTCTAGCTTCCATATGCCTTCGTACCGTTATGTCTTGAGCGCCCTTTGGGCTGCCTACATCGGTTACATCATTAGGTTATGGGCCCCGGCCCTAGCGCCGCATGCTCTAAGCATCTTAGCTTTTGCGCTACTATTGGCAGCATCCGCTTTGTATGCTAGCCTGGAGACTGGTTTCCTCAGTATCGAATACATCGAGCTCGACGGTTCCCTCAACGGTGAACCTCGCAGCATTCGAGGTATTGAATGTACCTTTCAGTGGGCCATTCTTGATTGATTACTTGAGAGAATCCCTGTCACAATGATCATATCACGAGAGCAAGTCCATATGGTGCCAACGGCACAGGGCTCAGTCCCTTCAGGTCTTGATGACAATGGACGCATCGTTGCACGATGCGGGGTGTGTCGACAACTTGTTGTTGACAGTCAGCATTGCCCAAGGCATTGCATAAGACAACACCACCTTTGACTACTCGTGTACTACGTGTGATGCAGGATCAGCCAGGACTCAAGTTCAAAACCGCAGACGGCGTAATCGCCGTACTGAGGTACCTGTTGCGGTACCTACCCAAGATGGAGATCCCACGGATCCTCCGCCCGTGTATGTTGATGATGGGACCATCCCTGAAGCACACGGTGCACCTCCTCTTTGTTAAAAGATGTGACCAGACTGGGGTTTGAACCCAGAACCTGTAAGGGCGACCTTACGATCCAAGACTCAAACTCAGATACTTGCAAGGGAGATCCGAAGTTTAGATTGAGCAGTCTAATAAGTAATACAACACATACCTTGCAAGGGAGATCCGAAGAGAAAGTTCTAAGGATTCCCCTGCAAGCTAGCTGCGATAAATAGTAAAATGAGATATGAAATAAGAGATAAAACGAGACACATGAATGATGAGCAATGATCGGGAGTAGCGATGAAGGATGAATGGAAACAAGATGAATGATAGTACCTGCGATCCGACGTGCGGAGTAGCGGATGGGGGCGGAGTTGTCAGATGCGGAGAGGCGGATAAGATGTCGGAGACAGCGGATACGATCGGAGGACGTCGGAGATGGTGGAATAGAAAGGAAAGGAGGAAAGTAAAGGAAAAGTGAAAAGTGAAAGTGGTTGCCCTTACATCACCCCCCCTTCAAGGCACGGTGTCTCGACGTGTCAGGCGAAACGAGTCGAATATCGCAGCGGAGATCCGACGCGGAGCTCCCGGATGACGTCGGTAGAAGTCGCGGACTAGGCGCGGAGCGTGGACATTGTCTTCTGCTTCCCAGGAATTCTCTTCGTAGCCATATCCCTTCCATTTGACCAAGAATTGAAGCTTGCCTCGATGCAGTCGGCTGTCCAAGAGGTTTTCAACATCATACTCCAATTCTTCTCCCACTACCGTCGGAGGCGGAGGAGAGCGGACTTGGCGTCGGAAAGGGTCGTCGGGAACTAGTGAAAGTTTGACGACGTGGAATACTGGGTGAATGCGGGACATGGAAGGGGGAAGGCGAAGTTCGTAGGCATGTGTTCCGACAGGTCGGACCACTGGGAAAGGGCCTACGTACCGATGTGC
Organism: Entoloma clypeatum; assembly: GCA_963565915.1. Classification (NCBI taxonomy): domain Eukaryota; kingdom Fungi; phylum Basidiomycota; class Agaricomycetes; order Agaricales; family Entolomataceae; genus Entoloma; species Entoloma clypeatum. The sequence goes on along the minus strand of OY751490.1, from coordinate 698,173 downwards.
AAGTTTTTTTGTGGGTCGGGTGGTTTTGAGGTCCGATGAGTCTAAAAAGACCTTGTCCCCCGGGCGGAATGTCGGAGTGGTGCTCCGATGCTGGTTGTAGTATCGCGCCATGTCGTCCTTTGCCTTTGTTAGTGCTGCGCGAGCCTCTTCCAGAGCGGACTTCATCCGCTCGCTGAAATCCGCTACCGCCTCGATTTCCGTCCGCTTCTCGCGAGGTTCGAATCCCATGCGCGGATGGCGGCCGGTGTCAATGTAGAACGGAGTTTGACGTGTCGATGCGTGAACATGGTTGTTGTATGCAAATTCAGCCATCGGAAGCCATTCGTCCCAATCATCTTGACGTTCATTGACGAATAGGCGAAGATATTGTTCCAATCCTTGATTGACCCGCTCCGTCTGTCCGTCCGACTGCGGATGGTAGGCTGTCGAGGCAGCAATCTTAATGCCAAGTAGCCTATATAGTTCGCGCGTGAACTTGGCGACAAACTGTGGTCCGCGGTCGGAGACAATGGCCTCCGGTAGTCCGTGGAGTTTCCAGACGTTTTGAATATAGGAGCGTGCAGTCCCGAGTGCGGAGATGTCGGAGTGCGTCGGGATGAAGTGTCCCCGCTTCCCTACTGAGTCCACTACCACCATGATAGCGTCGTAGCCGTGGGCTTCTGGTAGTTCAGTAATGAAGTCAACACTGGTTACTTGCCACCGCTCCGTGGGGACCGGTAGTGGATTGAGCTCTCCGGAGGGTGGAGTGCGTCGGACCTTGGTGCGGAGGCATGAGTCGCATGTCTTGCAATATTGACCTATTAAACGAGACATGTGTGGCCACCAGTAATTGCGCGACACCAGTTCCAAGGTTTTCCACCGTCCCGGATGTCCGGCCACCGGAGTGTCGTGGTGTTGTGTGAGGATCCGATGACGCAGTTGGGGATTATTAGGAACATAGATACGATCCCTGAAGTAGAGCAAACCTTCCGCTTGCCTCCACTCCGCACTTCGGACGGACCCCGCTCCGACGGTCGGAAGGGATCTGACGACCTCCGCCACACTATCCTCCAGTAGCCCCTCTCGGATTCCCTGTCGGACCTGGCAGAGGACGTCACGTTCTTCCCCTTGAACAGTTACCCCACGCATTGCTCGCACTGCAAACAATTCTGGTCGAAGAAGGATGATGTTTTCGTTGTCCCGCGATCCGTCTCCGTGGTCCGCTCGTCGGGACAAAGCGTCGGACTTGCCCATTGACTTTCCAGGTCGATGGTGCATTTTAAAATCGAAACGAGCGAGGTATAAGGACCATCTAGCTTGTCGTCGATTTAGTTTTTGAGCTGTCATGAAGTACTCAAGATTTTTGTGGTCCGTCCAAATCTCCACTGTCTTCTCCGCTCCTTCAAGGAAGTGCCTCCACTCCTCTAATGCGCGGACCACTGCCAACATCTCCTTGTCATAGATCTCGTAGTTGCGTTCCACCGGACTGAGGCTTTTGGAATAGAATGCGACAGGGTGCCACTTACCGTCCTCTGTTGGTTGGGACAGTACTGCTCCGGTTGCAAAGTCCGAGCTATCCGCTTCTACCCGCCACTCCTTTCGATGATCAGCTAAGACCAGGATCGGAGCGGATGTAATCCTCCGCTTCAACTCCGCAAATGCGGACACTTCTCCTTCCTTCCAAGACCAGAGGTGCCCCTTCTTCGTGAGCTCGAAAAGAGGGCGCGCGATGTCCGAAAACCCTTCAATAAAACGGCGATAGAAGTTAGTGAACCCCAGAAAGGACTGTACTTCTCGGACGTTTGTCGGAGCAGGCCACTCCGCGACCCCCGCTACTTTCACCGGATCCATCTCTACGCGTCCTTGTTCAATAATAAGGCCTAAGTATTCAATGCGCGTTTGCTCAAACTCGCATTTCTCTGGTTTTAGATAGAGTTTGTGTTCGCGAAGTCGTTCCAGTACAATCCGTGTGACCCTCCGATGTTCCGCAAGGGTCTCCGTGAAGATGAGTATATCGTCAAGGTAAACACAAACTACACCTTCAGTGATAAGGTCCTGAAAGATCTCGTTCATCATAGTCTGGAATGTGGATGGACTATTAGTGAGGCCGAAGAACATCACCAATGGTTCATAGAGTCCGCGATTGGTCCGAAAAGCGGCCTTCCACTCGTCTCCGGGCTTTATCCGTACATTGTTGTAACCCCAGCGGATGTCGAGTTTGGTGAAGTATTGAGCGCGTTGAAGTTTATTGATCAGTTCGGATATGAGCGGAAGCGGATACTTGTTTTTGATAGTTTTGGAATTGAGTGACCGGTAGTCTTGTACAAGACGAAGGGAGCCATCCTTTTTCTTGATATAGAACACCGGAGATGCCATCGGAGACTTGGAAGGGCGGATCCGACCAGTTGCAAGGTTTTCCTCCAAAAACGCGTCGAGTTCTTTCTGTTCGTTCGGGGCGAGCGGATATACCTTACAACCCGCCGGAGAGGCGTCCGGAACAAGTTCAATGGCGTGGTCCCACGTCCGCTCTTCCGGTAAGGTGTCGAAAGAGGTCTTTGAGAATACGTCTTCGAAATCAAACAAGTGGTCTGGTACGGAATCGCGGAAAGATTTGGGTTTCTGGTTACTGAGGAAGGCCTCCGATAGACGTTGCGAGATATTGGATGAAGCGCGGATGAACTCCGCCTCCGCAGGTACTGTTCCGACAAAAAGGCGGTCTCCCTCCTCAAACTCATCCTCTTCCTCATCGTCTTCCGCTAACTCCTCCGTTTCTTCTCCTTCTGTGACATCCTCCACCCATGGGCCGCGTGGAGCCTCCTCCTCTAGACCGGACGTCGGAGTGGAACCCATCCGACAGGCTCGGATGCGGACTTGTTCGAACTTCCGCTCCTTCCGCTCTTGGGCTGCCTCCTGTTGGCATGTCCGACATCGTGCAGGACACCGGCTCATCTTCACTTCCCCTGAAGTCCAATCTACCTCGGGGTTGTGTTCTTTGAGCCAAGTGAAGCCTAACACGATTTCTTGTTTTCCCAAACTTGTGACTGCAAGCTGGGTCCGTTCCGAGTGATCCCGATAGCGGAGCACTACGTCCAACACCTCTGTTATTGCTCCGGCCTCATTCGGAGTTCCGTCGATGTTGTATACCGGAATTGCGCGTTGTAGTTTTCGAGTAGAGAGTCGGTGTTTCTCGACCAGAGTACGTTCAATAAACGATCCTGTTGCCCCACTGTCGAGTAAGGCCTTTTGTGATAGTATGTCTTTAGTGTCGGTAGTTTCGAGAACTATGTCTAGTTCGAGGGAATTGTCGGAGCGAGCGGCTGCGGCGAGAACATATTGTTTTGGAAGCCGCCGCTCCCACTTAGAGAAGCGGATGCGGATAGGGTTTGCGGAGTTGGGTGCGACTATAGGATCGTTTGCAGGCTTAGAGATGGAGGGTATAGGATCATATTGTTCCATAAATAAGGCAGCATAACGATTTTTAGTAGACAACGAGGGCGCACTGTTCACTCGTTGTGAGGAGGAAAATCCTCCTGTCCTCCCTCCGACTCCGCAGACTCCGTGGGCGGAACGGAGTTGCCTTCCGCCGCGTCCTTGACCACGAGTTGTTCCATGATAAACTCGTCTTGTTCCTCCATCGTCATGAATCGGACGTCGAAGCGAAGGGGGCATTCACGACTGAAGTGACCCGTTTTGTTACATCTGAAGCATGCATTGGCATTCTTGCCTTTGACGCGTGAAGTATCAATGTCCATTGCATTAGGGTCCCTTGTCGGCGGAGCGGTTGCGGATGCGAGCGGAGCTGGACGCGGAGTGAATGGAATGTAGGGGCGAGGGAATACTGAGGTGCCAGGTACTCTTGGTCCGACGACGTTGCGGAAGGCAGATGTGCGGGTCGGAGCAGTGGCTTTGAAGGCTTTGTTGGCAATTCTATTGTCGTCGTTGACTCGTGCTGCAGAGTACCACTCATCGGGGTTGTCGTCCGCAGGCCATCCGTGGGTCAGGGTGGCGATCTCGTTCTGAATGTCGGAACGGAGACCATGGCGGAATTTGAGTACTATATTGGTATCCTCCTGATAGCCTGCTTTGTCAATGTAGTCTTTGAACTCGTCAATATAGGTCTCGACATCCCGTTGACCTTGATAATAGGATTCTCCTTCGAGGATCAGTCTCGCGTCCTGTTCCTCATTCTTCGGAGTGAACTCCGTTGTAAAGACGGCGCGGAAGTCCACCCAAGTCCGATAAGGCGGAGCACCGGTCCTCCGCTCTTGTCGGATAATGCGATCCGCAAAGCGTGCTGCGCGTCCACTCTTCATGAAAGATAAGGCCCAATAAATTTTAGCGTGGTCGTCTGCGAACTGTTCCGGAGCCAGCCCCATAAACAATTCACAGGAGTTTAGAAAGGTCCAGCCATTTGCGCGCGATCCGTCGAAGTCTGACGGATTGGCGGGTTTTGCTCGACGCACGCCCGGATTGGCCGGAGCGAGCGGAGCAGGTGGAGGTGCGGGTGCGGGAGCAGGTGGGATAGGTGGCGGAGCTGGGGCAGGAATTGCGTTGAAGGCGAGGAGGAGTTGGTCAAGTTGAGTCGAGATATCAGCGAGAGTTTGACGTTGTTCCTGGAACTCGTGCTCGAGCTGTTCAAGGCGATTGGGGTCGTCCATTACTATGCGCGGAGCAGAATCACCGGTTACGGAGAGGTAATTAGAAGAACTGGAAGGGGTGTGAGATGTATCGGAGTCGGACGCGGACGAAGCTGCTCCGAAGCGCGGAATCGTGACAACAATGCAATCGGACCCGGTCCAATTAGATGAGAACTTTCTACTGTAAGGGCGACCTTACGATCCAAGACTCAAACTCAGATACTTGCAAGGGAGATCCGAAGTTTAGATTGAGCAGTCTAATAAGTAATACAACACATACCTTGCAAGGGAGATCCGAAGAGAAAGTTCTAAGGATTCCCCTGCAAGCTAGCTGCGATAAATAGTAAAATGAGATATGAAATAAGAGATAAAACGAGACACATGAATGATGAGCAATGATCGGGAGTAGCGATGAAGGATGAATGGAAACAAGATGAATGATAGTACCTGCGATCCGACGTGCGGAGTAGCGGATGGGGGCGGAGTCGTCAGATGCGGAGAGGCGGATAAGATGTCGGAGACAGCGGATACGATCGGAGGACGTCGGAGATGGTGGAATAGAAAGGAAAGGAGGAAAGTAAAGGAAAAGTGAAAAGTGAAAGTGGTTGCCCTTACAGAACCTCCTGGATATATACCAAGTGCTCTAACCAACTGAGCCACCAGGTCTTGTGGGATTCAACTTGGATAGTACTCCATCTCACTCAACAATAGTACAACCACTGCAGTATCAACCTGACAAATGCTCAACCTGAGCTAACCAATTCAGGCAACTTGCAAATATGGCATGCACCCCAATATGAGTTCTGTGGCATATTACTAATCCAACACTCTTTCGCCTCCAGCCCGACAAATTCGGTTGCCGGATAATGACCCCTTAATTGAGGCGGCGAACAGAGCGAATGAAGTCATGCTCCCTATTCAGGGAGGATCTTGCACCTGTGGGCAACATCGCACTCAGGGCGCACATGACGATTGGGTAGAACTAGTGATGGCATTTCATATGCTACCACTAGACCAAACAGAGAACGAAGAATGATGATCGACAAGGCAGCTCGTCTATTTATTTTTCTGATGCGCTTTTTCAATATTTTCATATGCTGATTCTATTTATGTTTCGCAGCATCATCATGTCTTCAAACTCGAAACTCGACCTCGCTTCCTCCGTTCCCAAGCTCACCACCACGAACTTCTCCATCTATCAGGAGAAGATGAGCGCCTACTTGAAGGCTGCTAAAGTGTGGAGGATCGTCACCGGCGATAAGAAAATCCCGGGTGATCCTAAAGAGACAGATTTCCAAGACAAGTTAAACACTTGGCATGAGCAGGACGATCAGGCCCAAGGCCTAATCCAGATGTCCATTTCGGACTCTCTCATCCATCACATCAAGGGAGCTAAAACCTCCAAGGAGATGTGGGACCTGATCGCCACTAAACTGTCCACGGTCGGCCCTTCCACCGTCTTTGCTGATTTCCAGCAACTCCTCCGCACATCTCTTTCTCCCGCCGATCCTTTATCTGGCATCGATAAGATGCAGACCCTTTTTCAACGACTCGAGCACAACCACATAGATATCCCCAAGTTCGTCCGGATCATGATGATCCTGAATGGACTACCTCAAGGCTATGATGGTCTAGTACACAGCATCCTCTTTGATGCGGTGCACTATGTGGCGCCTGGCGGCAATCAATCCACAGTACTCGAAATCGGGAAGGTAATCGAGCAAGTATGCTCGGAATACTTCCGTAAAAACCCACACGCTCCACAGTCCCAAGGAAGCGCTCACGCGAATAAAATCTCTGCGGTAAAACACGCTCGTCCCAACCCCCCAAAGTACCAGCCTCGCACTGGACCCTCTCAGGGATCTTCGGAAGGACCGGCTGCTAACCAGCAGCATTCGCATCAGCACTCCAAGCCCTGGAAAGGCAAGGGACGTGGAACTTCTGCCGGGAAGACCAAGGGCAAAGGACCCTGGAAAGGTAAAGAGAAGGCGCATTTTGCCTCCTCTGCCATGGATAGCGCCCCTGATGGGCAGCTCCCAATCCAGACCTTCCCCAACACGGTCATTTACGAAAATGGGTCTATCTTCACTCCGCACCCCTCATCATCCACCGATTGGAGGATTAGGAACAACCAATTGCTTGCGATCGGTAATATTCCTGGCCCAGGCCCTTTCACGGACCTGGATGGAGCGCGCACACTAGCTAACAGCATTGGTGTCCCTCCAACAGCTCAGAATCTAACTCGCCTCGTCGAGGTCCCCGCACTTCAACGCAATGAAGCTGCGACGTCAAGGCCGCTCTCAGCGCCTCCGACAATGGACCCCTGGAATCATCGCATTCCGGTTTTCGAAGAAACGCCGAGTAGAATCAGCTGGGCCGATGAGATGGAGACAGAAGACATAGCCCCTACCATAAGGGGCTATTACGATGAAGGATACGTCAACGACTATATGGAGTATGAAGTTTCCCGTGGTGATGGAAACAACGACGACATGGGGTATGTTTCACATTCAACAGCACGTACAACGCAGTTAACAAATACTTCACAGAAGCCTCTTTGGAGACGAGTGAATGGACGGCGGTCCAATGTATTTTTATCACCTGCTGTACACGCGCTTATAGCGCAAATAAATTCTCATTATGCGAATTGTGCTGAATGTAAGAAACAGAATCAATCCAATTGGATTCTTGATTCAGGTGCATCATTGCACTTTACTTATGATATCAATGATTTCATTGAGTATACCCCATTAAAAGATCGTCAATCTGTGCAGATTGCACAGAAAGGTCACACTATTCAGGTCCTTGGACAAGGAACGGTGTTGATTAATCACACCATCAGGAAAAACGGGTGAGAACAAAATAAAATAACTCGTCTATCACCCGTTTATTATATACCAGATTTAGATGTTCGTCTTTTATCTGTAGGCGAGATCCTTAAACAAGGAAATGAAATTAGCGGACGATTTGGTTCGATCACGCTAAAGACCAATTCAGGTCTTCCTTTGTTTATGTGTTATCCTCATAAGGCAAATGAATCAATTTATTGGCTAAATGCCACGATCATTAAAGAGGAACGAATACACTTGGTTAGTCTTAGTGTCTCACAATCTGTTGATTATGACACCTGGCACAAGCGATTCGGACACCCTTCACATGAAGTACTACGACATGCTTCTAAACATGTCAAAGGTTTCAATGGAGTGGACAAACCGTCCACTGAGCGACCCTGCAAAGGATGCGCTCTTGGAAAGATGCCTTCAAAATCTTTCCCACCATCTCAGACACGCGCTAAAGCACCTCTTGAGCTAATCCATTCGGATTTAAAGCAATTCAAGAAGGCAACTTATGGCAAATATAATTATTATATCAGCTTTGTTGATGACTACACGTCACACGCCTGGATCTCTTTATTGAGACTAAAATCCGATGCACACTCTGCACTTCGTGATTGTAATGCCATGGTTAAAAACCAATTCAATACGACAATTAAAACTTGGCGTTTTGATGGCGGCGGTGAGTTTGTCCCTTTCCAAGCAGATATGCGTGAGATGGGAATCCAGGGTGAAGTTACTGTGCCGCATCAGCCACAACAGAACGGTCGAGCGGAACATTTTAACAGAACTTTAATGGATAAAGCAATTGCTATGTTGCATGATGCTTGCCTACCCGAAATATGGATTCAATTTGCGGTAGAACATGCACTTCACTTGTATAACCGAACTCCATTGAAAAGACATGGATGGCTTACTCCGTATGAGTCCCTTAAAACGGAAAAGCCTGATGTGTCAAACCTACACGTTTTTGGATGTGGTGCTTACGTCTTTCTTCCAAAAGAAATTCGTACTACCACCGCTAAATCCGAGCTGATGATCTTCATCGGATTTAAAACTGGAACTAAAGGTTACCGGTTTATGCGGATACCAAACAACGTAGTCTTCATAGGTGTCACAGCAATGTTTGATGAACAGCTGTTCCCAAAATGTTCTACAATGAACAAAATACCTTCGATAACACAATACCATGATCCAACATCAGACGATATGGGAAACGATGATGTAAATGGACATGATGGCCCGTCTGATTTACCAACCGACGATTTCCATTCGGAAGACAATGATGCACATGGTCCTGGCGGTTCACATTACCCGTCTAATCCAGGAACCCATGATGACAATCATAACCTCCCTGATACAAATAGCGACCAAACTGGTCAGCTTCCCGAAGGTTCCAATCAGACTTCTGATGGAACAAACAGACAGGACACCGCTGAGAATCAGCAGTGGGTTCCCCGGACTCGCAATCCAGGGAAACATGTGCGCATAGATGCACCAAACGATGATCGTACCTTACCAGGCGATTATCGCCCACAGACTGATCGTCCTCGTCGTACTCGGGTTATACCCCAGCGTCCTGGAAATGTTTACGGGAATAACCCGGCTGAGGCCTTGCGTCAAAATCAGCATGATTGGAGCAGAACCGTTCAGGAGGATTCACGGCGATACGCCTATAATCCCCGATCGGAGACCAGACCCCAGCAATCTGGCGCTGTTCCATCAACTAGCTCCGCTGATCCTCATATGTATCAGAACAATTCCAATCCGAATTCGGATATAGATATGGAGGAATTACTCTATATTAGGGAAGGGGGAGGACAGTCACAAATGCTTGCGCACTTGCTATCTAAAGCAATCCCTGCATATGACAAAATTCCACAAGACCCAAAGTCTTGGCAAATGAAGGACATAAATAAGCTACCTGAAAAGGAAAAGCTTGAATGGAAAGCAGCATGCCGTGAGGAATTAGAAGCCCTCCGGAAGCGCAATGTCTTTAAGTTGGTTGACCTGCCTAAAGGTCGTAAAACCATCAGAAATCGATGGGTATTCGACGTCAAAACTGACGGACGAAAGAAGGCACGACTCGTTGCCAAGGGTTTCTCACAGATCGAGGGTATCGATTTTGATGAGATCTTCTCACCTGTGATACGTTTCGAGACTATCCGAATCCTCTTCGCCGTAGCTGCGCTTGAAGGATGGGTGATTGAAGGAGTAGATGTCAAATCAGCTTTTCTCTATGGAGAGCTCGATGAGGAAATCTATATGAATCAACCCGAAGGCTTTGTTGTCAAAGGCCAAGAACGGAAGGTCATCCGTTTATTAAAAGCACTCTATGGCCTAAAACAGGCTGCGAGAGCGTGGTGGATCGTGCTCAATGCATCAATGGAGAAGCTAGGTTTTACTCGATGTAGAACTGACTCAGGCGTCTTTGTTTACCACAACAAACAATCAGGTGATTTGATAATCGCTTTGATCTATGTTGATGACGGCCTGTTCATGGGATCAAACCCAGATCTTGTTTGCAAGATAAAATCTGACTTTAAAAATAAATGGGAAAGTCGTGATCTTGGTATTGCTAAAGAATTCTTGTGTATGAGAATACGACAAGATTCGAAAAAGCAGATCGTAACAATCGATCAGTCAGAATACCTGAAGAAGATCATTAAGCGCTTTGGCTTAGAAAATGCAAAGGCTGCTGACACTCCACTCCCAAAGGGTTATTACCCTGCACCAAATGAGGGGGAGGTGGATCCCACACTCAAAACAAGGTACCAAATGATCATTGGATCGTTGTTGTACTTGTCCATTGGAACGAGACTGGACATTGCTTTTGCAGTTGCAAAAATGTCACAAATGTCTGCAAACCCTTCCAAAGAGCATGAGAAATACGCTCTACGGATTATCAGATATCTTGTCGGTACTCAAGACTATTCTATAATCTATGATGGTCGATCCAAAGCTTCCTTTGAAGCATGGACAGATTCAGACTGGGCATCAGACCCATCTGATAGAAAGTCCCAATCGGGATATTTCCTTAAGCTTGCAGGAGGACTTGTTCTTTGGAAAAGTCGCAAGCAAAAGACAGTGGCACATTCGTCCACTGAGGCGGAAATGGTTGCTGCCAGTGAATGTTCGCGGGAGTGCGAATGGGTTGCTCATCTCTTCAAAGAGCTTGGACTACAGGACGTTACCAAAATGCCGTTCCATGTAGATAACCAAGGCGCGATTTTCAATGCGCAAAACCCAGTCACTGAAGGCAGAACCAAACATATAGCAATCCATCACTTTGCTATACGCGATAGAGTTCAAGATGGATTGATCGAACCACAGTTCGTTCCGGGAACAGAGAATCTGGCTGATATGTTTACCAAGCCACTTGGTCGTCAGGAATTTGAGAAATTCCGTGCTCTACTCCGAATGGAGTTTAAAGAGCCTTATACTCCACTTATGAAACCTACCTGGGATTCTAAGTGAGGGGGAGTGTTGAACATATCACCAGATATGTCGCACCATGTGCTTGTCACAGGAAGTGACTATAAGTCACTATTACCATATATGTGAGTTTATGGTATAACCACGGACGAACGACTTGTTTATGTATTGTTTGTACAATGGTCCGTGCGTATATTGGATTAGTATAAATACCCATGTATTTAGTACGGTGAATCCTAACTCTTGAACACCCCAGTTCTCTGAGACGTTGTAGCTAGTTAGCTTCTTCATTCCACTAACGTCTCTTAACCAGGTTAGTCTAGCTTCCATATGCCTTCGTACCGTTATGTCTTGAGCGCCCTTTGGGCTGCCTACATCGGTTACATCATTAGATCTGACAGCCTTTGACGATCTTGATGATGATGAGCATGAAGGCGAGAGTGATGACGATGGCGACGTCCCCAGCTGCTATACTGTCACTGGCAACCTCCCACATGAACACCGGCCACTTGTCTTGCCTTCCACTGCGTCTGGTCGCAATCAAGCTCACTGTGCTGTAGAGGTGGCCGAGCAAATGAGGCAGGCCACACGGCATCTCAATGCACTTCGCACCATCATCGCCGACAAATCCTTTCACTACTCCCATGTCATCTGAGTAGCACCCCGGAAAAGTGTCAAAACTCGAGCTCGAGCCGCGATCATCAAGCTCAATCAGCAGATTTCTTTCCATTCTCGAGTATATACACGATGCAGGGCGGCCCTCGGCCAGCTGCAAGCTTCGCCAGACATCATGGTGAGATTTCGGGTTTTAAGCCGAGACAACCTGAAGTGCAGCACAGCTGTTCTGAATCCCAACATCCAGGGTTCAACAACTCTACGCCTGTCCTGGATATGGCAGATGCAACTGGGTATCAATCCTACATCGCCGGCGGCCGTGCTAGAATGTTAGTTGCTGTGTATTGTCCCGTGGATCTTCTGATCGCCTTTTAGTCCAATGTGTTCATTGGTTACATGCACAAGCACGAAGCCACCGCTGGGAGGAGGAAGTCATCCTCGTCCAATATGAGATGGGTTGGACGACCCGATATTTTATCCATCAACGGGACATTTGGGATGGCCGGCGACAAGTCGCCGCTTCACTGGGACTCATGGCACATGCAGCGAGAAAGGCGGCGATGTGGCAGATCCTTGTGACAGACGCTGAAGATGAATTTGCGGGTACTACAAGGTCATATGTGCAGATAATTGAGTAGTGTTTTCACATTTACACATAACATAAGGAAAAAAAACATGCATGTAACATGTAACGATGTGACACATGGCATAAGCACATTGTTATCTGTCACATTTACTGCCATCTTCTTCTCATCCACAGTCTATTGCAACTACAATGCCCTCTTCCTCCACCTCAACTTTGTTTATGACTGCTCCTCCTCGTCCCAATCCAAATACAGTAGTTGCATACTGTGAGTCACACTTCTGTGCCGCTTTGCTCGGTATCCAGCGGGCGCCGGCAAATCAGCATGGGTGGATGAAGGATATACTTGCCTCGGAATTGGTAAGCTGATGTGCCGATTAAATAATCTGTATACTCATATATCATAGGCCGTGTCGATGCGCTTTGTCGGCCTGGCAGCAAGTGCTGGAGTGCCAATAGACATTCCAATCATCACTCGCACACTGTCATTCACCGATCTGGGTGGATATGGAAACGACGCTCATCCCCATTTTCCTTGGTCAGCCATGCTTGATGGGAGCTCCCACCCAACGCAAGAATTTGGCATTGTGCCGCACTACCACCTCGACTGGTGGAACCACCCAGAGCGCCCCCAGCAGATTTTGGATGTCGACACGCTCACCCAGTGTCTCGAAGTCCACCATGGCGTGCTTGGTCACCCACCGGGCGGCGAGACTGTCGCCGGTCCATTCACCAGTCCATTTGCTGGTCCATTTGCTGGTCACTCTCTTGCCGACTATCCATCAATTCCCCCTCCCCATATCTCTCTGAACTCTCAGGCAGCAGCGGGGTACCACGCCGTGGCCCTTGACGCCTCTCACCAACTCCAAGCGGTGGCGAACAGGCTTCATGCTCAGGAAACAGCGTCGGTGAATGTGTTGCACTTGGCCATCCGTCGTGTTAGTGGTTTCAACATGCTCTATGAGCACGCCATGACTCTTGAATCCCTGGATCCCGCAAGGGGACACATTGCAGGACCACCATATCAGCCATCGGCAACCATTGGCAATCACGCCGGTTCACCAGCGGCCACTCCCCAACCCTCATCCTCACAGCCGATGCGCAAATCAACCACCGCTCAAACACAACGGAAAGGTAGGCCGAGGAGCAAGAAAGTCACCCTCCAGGATCTGGCCACCATGATCCAGGAGACTGCAGTGGCTGAACGTGACCGATACCAGCAGCACCCCAGCCTGAAGTGGACCTGGGGCATTGATCTCGAAGTTGACGACATCAGGAAGCTGGTGAGAGCAGCAGAAAACCAGTACCAGCTGCCGCATTCTGGATATGACGAGTCCCTAGCCGACGGCGGTTTTGCAGGTAACAACTCTGATGGCCCAGGAGAAGCCCCCTTCTCGGACATGATTGGTTGCCATTCCGCTGCCTCGCCATCTCTCATCACCGACCTCGGCACCCTCAATATTCCCCACCATTTCAGAGAGTACCCCCTTCGCCGAGCCCACATGGCCACGCCGGCAGACAACCTGCCACATGGGGCAGGTGACAACTCCGCTGCTGCTTTTCTTCCTGCCTCTTCCCTCACCGCTCTCAATGCCGAGTGTGACTCACCGATTTTCACTCCAATCCCCAAGTCACCCCCAACTCAAACTCCGGCCACCTCCACATCGCCTGTTGCCGATCACCAGGAGGTTGTCGACATTATCATGGGCGATATCAGTGATGAACAAGCGACCTCTGCGGGCGATATTCCTCTCCACCTTGTCATGCAGACACTGGAGGATATGAGTGACACTGACTCGCCATCCCAACATTCACTGGCCGACCCTTCGCCGTCCAAACCTTCGCCATCTTTGCCGTCTTGCCGTCTTTGCCGTCTTTGCCATCTTCACTGTGCCACACTTTTCCGAAGCCTGTTGCGCCAATAAGGCGTTCACTGTCCATTGATTCCCCGGTCACTCCTTCTGCCGCGATCTATCATCAGACTCTGGACGTTGTCATGAACGTCCTAGAGGAGGAGGAGAGTGACATAGAGGATGACCAGAGCGGGCCCCCACCGTCAACACTATTTGACAATGCACTGGCAGCTCTTGAGGATTCCGATGAAGCCGACGACGAGGCTGATGGCAGCAACAAAACTGACAGCACCCATAACAGCGACAGTGATGGCAACAATCACGGTGACAATCATGGCGACGGCGAACCTGACAGTGAAACTGACGGTGAAACTGACGGCGAAACTGACAACGACAGCGACAGCAGTGGATCCGTCACCACTGCACCTACTGCTGCCAACGTCGCCAGCGCACTTGAAGGTGTCGACTCCGATGTCTCTGATAGTGAGCCAACTGGACCCCCCCCTCTCATTCGTTCGCTGGGGCTCTTTGCCCATGCCCCTGGGGCTCAATGCCAACGCCGCCCTTGGACCGCTGAAGATTTAGCTGATGTGCGTGTCCCTGGCAGTTTGAGTGATACTGGGTCATCGGAGAGCAAGGGTGCAGAGTGATATGCCTATAGCAGGGTACCATTGTTATTACATTATACTATATACAGATGTCTACCCTTCTTCTCTACAATAAAATGAGCCTTGGTTGTTGTTACGGACTCTACAGTATGAGGACCACATCATATCTTTTACTTATTGGCCCGACTCGGCACCCTCTTACAAGCTTACTATGTTTAATGTCTACTTTCGCAACCTTCGATTTCCAGTCTGACTCATTACATTACTTTGTCATCCCCTTTAGTATACTTCGCTCCCGCACTGACTCGCTTTCCGCAGTCAGCTTACTCACTGTACATGGCCTTCCGCAGTCACCTTACTCATGTGCACTGCCTTCCGCAGTACTGACTCATCCGCTACCGCCTATAGTCAGTACCTATATAAACCTCTTGTACTATAGTAGATTCCTTAGATTTAGCAATCACTTTGCTCTTCACCTTTCCACTTTCCTGCATACTCTGCCCGAACCTTGGAACGGTTTGTTAAGCATAACAAGTTGCTAAATCTTGTTAGGTTTGCCCAGAGCGAAGAGAGCAACTACCAGACAAGTCAAGACATCGCGCTTCTTTGAAGACTTCACCAGTAACCCATTCAGCACGCCAGAAGCCCGACAGGAGGAGCTAAGTCCTCGAGACAGTATCGATTTTACACTCATCCAGCAGTATATCGAATCGGAGATCCATCACATCCTACAGCAGGTGCTTGACAAAGAACTAGACAATGACGAGCATCGCCCCCACAGCGAGATAGCAGAGAGCATCCATCTTGCTCGGCAACACCAGATCGCGCATTACAACGCCCGACAGAATGAACTCGAAAGCTTTCGCGTTCAAGAAGGACCTCAGACAGGTCGGATCACAGAGATCAGAGAGTTTATCGGTGTCCATCCTGGGATGTTCAAGAACAGATACACCTTTGACGAGTGGTGGAAAGCCACCAAACTATACATCAGGTTCCAAAAGAGCCTCACAGATGATCAGAAGATTCTTGTGGTGCTATCCCGCATGATGGAAGGGTCCGGCAGACACTGGGCCAGTAACAAGTTAGACGCTCTTGCCGTTGACAACGAGAACATCACCTGGCTAGGTTTTTCCGATGATATTGCCACATGATTCTCCATCGCCAACAAGTCGGTCGCTGCCAAAGCAAGACTCGAAGTCCTGAAACAAGAGAAACGTACCGTTGATGAATTCTTGGATGAATTCGAAGAACTCTTGAAACTGTCAAACCTTGGCGAAGAAACTGGGAAATACATCCTAGAGAAAAACGTCAACCGCAGAATCTCTGAACAAGTGGCTAGCGATGGCAAGACGTACACCGATTACGCAAAGGAGATCCGAAACAAGGGACGACAGATGGAAGGACACGCACTGGTCATCCGAGGTGGCGGCGACATGCGCACCGGATTGGGTACCACTTATGGTGGTCAGGGCAAGGCCATGGAGATCGACAAAGCAGGAGTAGCCCATTGCTACAACTGTCAACGCTTCGGTCATCTGGCTAAAGACTGTAGCGCTCCAAAGAAGAAAGATGGTCGCAAGTGTTTCAACTGTGACCAAGAAGGCCATATCACGTGCAACTGCCGCAAGCCAAAGAAGAACTCCGGAAGGGTTAGGAAGGTGTCCGAAGAAGATGCCGAGAATGATGAAACCACAATCTTAGAAGCCGACGAGAAGGATTTTCCCGAAGGGTCCGATTAAACGACGCTAAGTCGCAACCCTTATCTATTAGACATCATGTGGGGCTATAACAACGTCTGGATTAAGGAGGGCGATGAATGGAAAGCTGCCTTCCTCACCAGTCGAGGATTGTTTGAACCATTGGTCATGTTTTTCAGTCTTTGCAACTCCCCGGGAACGTTCTCTCAAATGATGGCTAGTCTATTCTGGGACTAGATCCGCTGACGTATCTGTGTGATCTACATGGATGACATCGTGGTTATTGGTAAAACCAAGGAAGAACTCATGCGAAACACCAAAGAAATCCTACAGATCCTATCAGACAATGATTTGTTCCTAAAGGAGAAGAAGTGTTTATGGGAAGTAACGAAATGTCCTATATTGGGATATGTGGTTGGTGAGGGACGTGTTGAGGTGGGGGCTGAGAAGGTGGATACAATCCAAAACTGGTGAGCACCCACATCAAAAAAGGAAGTTCAGAAGTTCCTTGGATTTGCTAACTTCTATTGATGTTTTATTGAAGGGTACTCAAACATCGCGAAACCTCTCACCGCGCTCATAGGCGGTACAGCATTTACTTGGGGACCAACAGAGCAGCAAGCTTTTGAAGGTCTCATATGGGCAATTACATCGGCACCAGTCTTGGCATTACCAAAACCAGAGGGACAGTTCAGGGTTGAAACCGATGCATCGGGCTATGCAATTGGAGCAGTACTCTCTCATAAGCAAGATGACAAATGGCACCCCATCGTGTTCTTGTCGCAGACCATGTCCGCAGCCAAACAGAATTACGAGATATACGACAAGGAACTCCTGGCAGTCATGGAAGCATTAAAAGATTGGAGACACTATCTGCTCGAAGCCAGGGAATGTTTCGAAATCTTGACCGATCACAAGAACCTGGAATATTTCCGTCGTCCTCAGGACCTGAATCAACGACAGCGACGCTGGAAAATGAAGTTACAAGACTATGACTTCGAATTAGGGCATGTGCCCGGCAATACCAATGCGAAAGCGGACATCCTGTCATGCTTACCCTGGTATGAAGCAGGTGAGACATCTGATTCCATCAAAATTGGAAACATCACAACCATCGAAAACCCATGGATCGCACACATCAAGGCTTTGAACCGCATGGAGACAGAAGTAGCGCAGGGCCTAAAAAAGAATCCTCATTGGTATCAACAGGAGAATGGGATCACCTATGCAGGAGAACGAGTCTATGTCCCGCCAGATCCACAATTACGACAAGAATTGATGTTCGAGTCACACAATGCACCAGTGGCTGGACATCCAGGACAGTACCGGACACATGAACTCCTCACTCGCACCTACTGGTGGCCTACCATACTGCATGATGTGAAGAAGTACGTGAAAGGTTGCGACACTTGTCAACGCAACAAGATTAACCGACAAAAGTGACATGCTCCGCTACATCCCCATGCAGCACCAAGTCACCCATGGGAAGACATAGGAATCGATGTCGTAGGACCGATACCAGAATCTGATGGAAAAAACGCAATTCTGGTCATCACGGATAGACATTCGAAGATGCTTCACCTCATTCTGACAACCATGGAACTATCAGCGGAAGGATTAGCCAAGATCTATCGGGATCAGATATGGAAGCTTCATGTGATCCCAAAGAAGATCATCAGCGATAGGGGACCACAGTTCGCTGCGAAGTTCATGGAGATACTCTGCCGCATGCTAGGGATCAAGAGGAACCTGTCCACCGCATACCACCCACAGACTGATGGACAGGCCGAGCGATCGCATCAGGAGACAGAAGCGTTCTTACGAAACTTTGTCAACCATCTACAGGATGATTGGGCTGAATGGATCGCAATCGCAGAGTTCCAGTACAATGACAAGGAACATCAGGCAACGAAGCACACCCCATTCTACCTCAACTACGGTCTACATCCATGGAAGGGAGAGCTGGTGTTAGAAGATACTAATACAGTTGACACACGGCGAAGTCCGTCTTGGGACTACCACATCGGAGACAAGGTGTGGCTGGAAGGGACTAACATCAGGACCGATCGTCCCTCAAAGAAACTTGATGCACTCCGACATGGACCATTCAAAGTCCTAGAGAAGAAAGGAGCTAGCGCGTACCTTCTTGATCTTCCGAAGACTTGGAAGATGATTCACCCTGTGTTCAACGAGACCCTGTTGTCACCATATGAAACTCCGAAGTACGCCATCCAGAAAAAGAAACCAGCCCCTGATCCGATCATCATCGAAGGACGAGAAGAGTACCATGTGTCTACGATCCTAGACTCTCGAAAGTTCCGCGGAAAGATCCAGTACCTCGTCCAGTGGGAAGGATATGGCCCAGAAGAGAACACATGGGAACCTCAAGCTAATGTTCAGAATGCTCAAGATTTGATCCGTGATTTCCATCGGCAGAATCCATCTCGCCCACGATAAAAGACAGCTCTCAGAATCCATGACAAGTATCGACCTCATCAGTCAACCACACACCGAGTTCCCTGCTCTAGTCCTTTTCCCTGCCCAATATAGCCTCCCCCTTCTTCTTCTATCTCTCAACCATCCTCGCCGCCATGTCCATCACCACCGTTACCTCCACCTCTACCACCGACATCAACCCCGCCATCGCCGCCCTCATGAACGAAGCACTCTCCATGAGAGACCAAATCCATGCTCTCGAAACTTCCCTTGCCAACCTCCTCCATCACCAGATGCATATCCGGCTTCACTCGCTGTCCAACCTACCCGTCGCCCCGAGTCCCGAGGAAAAACAAATTCTCGGAAATTACACTAGCACCCTCATAATCGAGAATCGACATATTCGGCTGGCTATCAAAGGCCTCGAACTTACCGTAGCCATCAACGAGGAGTTGATATATGATTGGAGCCTCAAGGAAAGTCCGAACTGGTCCGATCCCGGCAACAATGAGGGATGGGGACAGTGACTCTGTGAGGACACAGAGCTTGGAGAGGGGAACATGTTACGGACTCTACGGTATGAGGACCACATCATATCTTTTACTTATCGGCCCGACTCGGCGCCCTCTTACGAGCTTACTATGTCTAATGTCTACTTTCGCAACCTTCGATTCCCAGTCTGACTCATTACATTACTTCATCATCCCCTTTAGTATACTTCGCTCCCACGCTGACTCGCTTTCCGCAGTCACCTTACTCACTGTACATGGCCTTCCGCAGTCGCCTTACTCATGCGCACTGCCTTCCGCAATACTGACTCATCCGCTACCGCCTATAGTCAGTACCTATATAAACCTCTTGTACTATAGTAGATTCCTTAGATTTAGCAATCACTTTGCTCTTCGCCTTTCCACTTTCCTGCATACTCTGCCTGAACCTTGGAACGGTTTGTTAAGCATAACAGTTGTCGCCGGCCATATTGAACCACATTGAATTGTTGTTGCCAGCTGCATTTACTGTCGCCGGCTGCATTGAGTTTGTCGCCGGCTGCATTGACTGTTGCCGGCTGCATTGAGTTTGTCACTGGCTGCATTGACTGTCGCTGGCTGCATTGGGTTTGTCGCCGGCTGCATTGAGTTTGTCGCTGGCTGCATTGAGTTTGTCGCTGGCTGCATTGAGTTTGTCGCTGGCTGCATTGACTGTCGCCGGCTGCATTGAGTTTGTCGCCGGGGGCATAGAGTTTGTTGCCGGCCGCATTGACTTGGTCGCCGACCACATTTCATTCTGTCGCCGTTCGCCGTGGCGAATTCGCTGCTTCTGTAATTTACCATACAGTGTATGTGTTCGCTAGACCATATATTACAACACAGTGTAGGTTGACTACCTGCATGGAAGAGCCTCGAAAGGTGGTGGTGATCACCAAGAAGCTTGTTCATCAATGACCGATAAACGGTCAAACAAATCAACGAGGTCCTGTGACCTCATGTGACCATGTGACCACACGCGTTTGACAATTCGGCATGCGTCCAACAACAAGTCAAAATTCGACTTGATATGAGCCGCCCTACCTCTGTTGGAACCTCAGCAATAATCAGGAAGGGTCTAACGACCCCTGATTGACTTGAGGGCTCAACAAAGGTGGTGCAACTCATTCTAAATTATTATTATTTATCCTTTTATTCTATTGGAGTCCAAAGACTCCAGATTATACCCATGACCATGAATCTTTGTGGTCAATCCTTCAAAATCTGAATTTGTTGGAGGCTACCATGACCTCCCACTCCAATCTCCTCACGTGAAGTCAAGTGAAGATCGCAGCAGCAATCTTGAAGGGGGATATGTAACGAGTGGGATTGGCATGGCCATCAGTTGGTCATTGGAGTTACTGTATTAGGCTGAGCACAGCTGCTTATGTAACAGAAGCCTTTGACCTCGCACGACATTGTACAGCCAATACCAGATTTTGGTCAAGCTTACCTTGTTCTGTGAGATTGAGGGCTTCTCATGTAACAGACTTGTTACAGTCATCCACAGAAGCTGAATATGCTGCATTATCAGAAGCTGGACGAGAACTCATCTGGCTGAAAACTCTATATTGTTGAAGTTCCACCTGGGCGCTAGCCACAGGTGTACTGAGCAACATAGCTACAGTGGAAGTACTCTACGATACCGCTATGATTACTTACATGGTTTGGAGGGGTAAGGCTGGTGAGAGCGGTTGAGGCTGGTAAGAGCGATGGAGCTGGTTAAGAGTCAAGAGACAACTTGTTGATATTGACAGTTTCCTGGTCTTATATACCATACTACTGTTTGTACCAACCAAATAAGTATGTAATTGAAGATGTCTAAGGTCACGTGATATAATCTAATCTAATCTAATCTATGTGATGGAATAGTTTCAACACCCCCCCATATTTAGTATATACTTCTAAATACATTTTTACTTTTTCCCATATAGGTACTCTTTTTCGTCTAGTTTTTGAGTAGTCCAAAGTACGGGATAAACTTGCTAAAGAGGATTTTCCCCAGATTCTTAGTTAAAAGGTCTGCAGGGTTATTCACTCCTTCGATGAATTCAACCGTAATAATTCCTTCGGATACTTTTTCTCTGACAAAGTGAAATCACATGTCAATGTGCTTGGATCGCTTCTCAGTTACAGGATTGGATGTGATAAAGACGGAGCCATTGTTATCTCCATAGATCGGAACCGATCCGATCTGCATTCCAAGTTCGGCAAGCATGCTTCTAAGCCATGTTACTGCACGACTGCAATCTGATAGCGCCATGTATTCTGCTTCCATAGAAGAGAGGGCAATGGTTTTTTGTGCTGATGAAACCCATGTTATTGCTCCAGACGCCAGTGATATGAAGTAACCAGTGGTAGATTTCCTGGTGTTTTCGTCTGACGCCCAATCAGAGTCTGTAAATGCATAGATTCCTTTCCCAGAATCACCATCATACATGATTGCGTAATCTTTCGTTGCCTTCAAATACCTGCAAATATCCCTAGCCACTTCTAAATGGCGTTTGGTAGGGTTTGCGGAAAATTGGGACATTTTGATCATGGCGAAACAAATGTCGGGTCTTGTCCCGATCATTAAGTACAATAGTGATCCGATGACGGATTGGTACTTGGATCTGAGTTCCGCATTGGGTTCATCTTCGGGCTTCATGGGTTTGTAGCCGGTCGGAAGTGGGGTGTGGGTGGCGTTTGATTCGCTCATCCCCATTCGCGCGAGAATTTTCTCAAGGTAAGGTACTTGATCAATGAAGATCCTCTTCCCATGTTGCCTTATTTGGATCGAGAGAAATTCTTTCGGTTCCCCATTAGACACTAGGTGGCCTAGGTCCCTACATTCCCATGTTGTTATGAAGGCCTTCTTTTTCTCTAGCGTGTATTCTCGGTTTGTGCCGAGAAAAGCAGAGTCATCGACATAGATGACGGCGATCACAATTTCCCCTTTGGTACTTGTGTGAATGAAAACTCCCGCATCGGAGTGAAGCCGGACAAAACCGAGGTTTTTTATGGAGGAATCGAGTTCTCTCCACCAGGCTAATGCGGCCTGCTTGAGTCCGTATAGGGCTTTGTATAGTCGGTACACGAGGTTTTCTTTCCCTTTTACTATGTAGCCCTCAGGCTGTCGCATGTAAATTACCTCTCGGAGTCTTCCATAGAGGAAGGCTGATGAGACGTCCAAGAATGTCATGAACCACCGTTCAAGGGCTGTCAATGCCAAAATCAATCGGACGGTCTCGTACCTCACTAGTGGTGAGAAGATTTGATCGAAATCGATCCCTTCTACCTGTGAGAAGCCTTTTGCAACCAGGCGCGCTTTCAGACGCCCGTCGGATTTTTCGTTGTAAACCCATTTGTTCCTTAGTGCTTTCCTCCCTGTAGGTAGGGGTACTAACTCCGTGATCACCCCGCGGCTTTTGAGCATGTCTAGCTCTTTTCGTTCTGCCACATACCAATCTTCTTTGTTTGGAAGAGAGTATATGTCTTTGTGTGACATTTCGATGATGCCTACTTGGATGGAGATTGCCTCCATCAGGAGATCGTTCATCCATGCCGTTTGACTGCCCAATCTACGTCTTCGATCTATTTTTTCAAGATCAGAAGCAGGGGTGTCTTCCCCATAGATGCTACCAGGCATTCTCCGAACTCGTCGTTCCCTGATCGGTCGATCTGGTACTTGTTCAGGTTCAGGAGTGGGTACTCGTGGCTCGTCATCGGGCTCGCTAAGCGGCAAATTGTTGTCTGATTCAGGGTGATCCTGTCCAGTAGGAACAGGGTCGTGAGGTTTTTCGTAATGACTGTCATTGTTGTCGTTTCCGGGGATGAGGTCCTCAAACTCATCAGCCGGTTCTGGGTTTTCCATTTCTGGATGGTTTTCTGGCAAAGGGTCGGTGTGGCATCTAGGGTACTTGCTTTCATCAAAGATAGCTTTCCCACCCATGAAAATTGTATTAGTCTCAGGATCCATGAAACGGTATCCTTTGACCCCTGGCTTCGATCCGAGATAAATCATCAATCGAGATCTAGATTCCAGGGAATTTCTACGTTTTTCTTTTGGGATATACACATATGCTTGACATCCGAAGACTCTGATGCTTGACATATCGGGAATCTCATTGGTCACCCTGAAGTAAGGGGTATTCCATTTGAGACGCTGCATGGGGGTTCTGTTGTAGAGAAAAGCTGCATGTTCCAAACAGAATTCCCACCACATAGGGGGTAGGCATGCGTCGAAGCGTAAAGCCTGAGATTTTTCCCATAGGGTTCAATTTATCCGTTCTGCTCTACCATTCTGCTGGTGCTGATATGGGAGCGTGACGTCGATCAGAATTCCATGATTGGCAAGTACATCCTTGTATTCGTTGAATTCTCCACCTCCATCAACTCGCCACTTTTTAGGAGTAGCAGCGAATTGATTCTGGGTCATCGCAAGAAATTGTCGTAGTGCCGTAATGGCATCTGACTTCTTTCTAAGCAAGACGACCCAGATGTGGGATGAAAAATCGTCCAAAAACGTAAGGAAATATTTATATTTATGGTATGATGCTGTGGATATCTGTTTGAGATCAGAATGGATCAGATCAAAGGTTTTTGTTGCCCTTGTCATCGAATTGGGATACGACTGATTAGGCATCTTCCCTTTGAGGCAGCCTGTGCAACTTTCCTGTGATTTCTCACGTACTAGTGTTTCAGGTACCCCTTTGGTACTGGTGGGAATCTTTCAGAGTGCTTGATCATTTGGGTGACCAAGACGCTTGTGCCATGTTTCGACAGTGATTTCACTTGAGATCGCATGGATCTGATCATAGCGTATTTCAGTGTCTAACCAGTAAATGGTTTGACCAAGGATGTGGGGCGTAAACTGGATTTTGCTCAGCCCTTTGGAGATGTTGATTTCTCCATGAGTCCCGTCTACTTTGTAACCATGGTTAAGAAAGACGCCTAAGGACAATAGGCGTGTGTCCATGTCCGGGATGTAGAATACCGGTCTGAGAAGATGGGTTTTAACTTCCCCATTTAGGGTGTGCCGTACTGGAACGGCCCCAACTCCGAGTATTTCCAGTTTCTTTCCTTTAGCAGCAGTTTGGATGAATCGCTTGACCGTGAGAGGTCTATAGTATGCGAAGTCTTTGAACTCATGCGTAAAGTGTAGAGAAGCACCGGAATCTAATATCCATTGTGCGCGTTCTTTTTCCTTACAATGTGTACAAGAGGCGAAATGTTTAATATATTTTTTGTGTAGATCACTGCTAATGTGATCTACGCACTCTGTACTGGTACTGGCTAATATATCATACGTCTGTTGAGAGGTATTATTAGCATTCCGCAATTGGTAAGGGTTGAGAAAATGTTCTGACGAACCGTCAAGTTCAATCTCGTCCTCAAATACATCCGGCCCCATCCGTTCCTGGTCGATGTCCATCATTTTCAGCGATTCTTCTATCGACGGGGCTATGTGACGCTGTTTAGCCGGCCTTTCGTCGATGTCAGGAATGATGGTATCTAAGATACGAAGGTTTGACCCAGAGGGTCGTGCGCTGATTTCTCGGGCGAGCTTTCGCACCTTCTCGTTCTTTTTCCACGCTGACGGCTTTCCAGAAGGAAGCCCGGTGTACTGAGAAGGAGGCGGGTTCATGTGTTGCAGGAGTGACTGCATTTTCTCCGATTCAGGCTGCGCGGTACTCGTAGTTTTCCCGCGGCCTGTTACAGTGGTGAAGGCAGGTGCATGATGAGGAGGGAGAGGGCAAGGAGCACGTTGATGAGGAGGAAGGGGACAAGGAGCAGGACGACGAGGGGTGTGCTCAATAGCTGGTGCGATGAATTCAACCATCTCCTCGGCGTGGTCGGAGTCGTTGTCGGCGTTGTTGACGCGTTTCTTCTGGTTGCGCCAGCGTCCTTTTCCCTTCTTCTTTTCAGAAGCGGTACTCGGGTCGGTTGAGTTAGGCTGCTCGTCAGCATTGTTCCGCGAGGTACTCGGCGCTGTTTGCTTTTCCCATTTGGGGTCTTGCCCCTTTCGCTTGGTCCCGGAGATTTTCCGGGCCTGCTCGTTGGACGCCCGAGTAGACCCAATCACATACTTGCGCCTGTACTCCGATATGATGCTGTCGGCGACGGCCTGCCATGTGAAGTCATCGGCGTCGTAGACCTGGAAGAGTGCGGTGGAGAGCGACGACCAAGCATCAGGAATGGCACTTGCCAGGATCATAGCTTGCATGAGGTCGGGCACGACGAAATTCGAGTCGCTGAGGTGAGCAAAGAGTGATCCTAGGCATTTGATCTCTGGCACAGGGTCCCGACCTGACAGTTTGAAGGAGGCAGCGGCCTTAAAATCGCCGAATATGGTGGCGGGGGAGACCTTTGAATACGCGTCCTTCAATAACGTCCAGGCTTCCTTCGAGGTCTTGGCGTCTTTGATGTGTCTCCTGATGGCTTCGGAGACTTTGAGGCGGATGGAACCGAGGGCCATGTCGTCGTCCCTGATCCAGGTCTTCCTTTCTTTGTGGAAGGCGGGCTGGTCGACGGTGACGGTGATGACCGGAGGCTGGGTTGCAGACGTCGAGGTGGCAGAGGCAGGAGTGGAGACCGTGACGGTGAAGTCCTCAATAGTGGGGCGCTCAATGTCGCCGGATACGAGGCGCCAGACTCCTTGATGGAGGAGGTAGGACTTCATCTTCTCGGCCCAACTTTGATAGTCGATGCCGTCAAAGACGACGATGGAGTCAAGGGCGGAGCGAGAGGTAGACATTTTTTAGATGAATCTAAAAAAGGGTTCCCAATCAGTGATGTGTTATGAATATGATTTCAAGAAAACAATTAAATGATTCCTTATGACATATTCCCTTTAGGAATAGCGGTCACGGGAAAACCCTTTATATGTCGGAAACGTATAAGGTGCGATCAACATTTCCACATGGAGTGTACTGTGTCAATCCCCTTAGGGATGTCTCATGACAGGTACTTGTCGTAATGACGTTCCCAGGTTCATATGTGAAGAAGTAAGACTCAGAACCTAGATCTTTCGATCGGTTCTTTGCCAACCAGGGTAGAGTGGGCAGGTACTCGCTGTTGCCAGCGTTTCCCAAGTCCCTCTGCTATCCGGGGCCCATAACCTGTTGAAGTTCCACCTGGGCGCTAGCCACAGGTGTACTGAGCAACATAGCTACAGTGGAAGTACTCTACGATACCGCTATGATTACTTACATGGTTTGGAGGGGTAAGGCTGGTGAGAGCGGTTGAGGCTGGTAAGAGCGATGGAGCTGGTTAAGAGTCAAGAGACAACTTATTGATATTGACAGTTTCCTGGTCTTATATACCATACTACTGTTTGTACCAACCAAATAAGTATGTAATCGAAGATGTGTAAAGGTCACGTGATATAATCTAATCTAATCTAATCTACGTGATGGAAAAGTTTCAACATATATGAAGAATTAGGCTTCCCAACAGCAGACCCTATCCTTCTCCTGGGCGACAACAATGGTTCGATTGCAATGGCTCAAAAGCCCATATTCCATAAATGATCCAAACATATTGAAATTCAGTGGCACTGGATTTGTCAAACAAATTGAACTTGGACATATAACCTTACAAGATTGTCAGGACCCTCAACAGACTGCCAATATCTTAACCAAAGCACTACCTCCACCCAAATTCACTCAACATCGCTACGAGCTTGGAATATCCATGGCTTGAGGGGGAGTGTTGATGCACGGGCATGCCGCAGATGATCATCTGACAAGCCAAACGGTAATCAGTACATAGGGAATGGCACGGATAAACCCGAGGGTATCTCACACTGTACCTGTATCCATACCCCTGGCGACCCGTACCTGTGACCCAGCGGGTGTACCAGTCAAAACAAGCCAAGAATCATCGAAAACAGTCAAGATTTGAGTGAGTTATGATCAAAACAATCCCAGTTTGCTGTTTTGCTCATAACTCACTCAATACTTGACCGTTTTCGATGATTTCTGGCTTGTTTTGAAGCTGACGGGTAGGGAAATGTGTACCCATACCCGTACCCGCATGTACCCTTATCCGTGACCCGTGAGGATTACTCATATCCATGCTATTGCCTATCAGTATATATAGTAGACTGGCCATGGTCCGGTTCAGTCCAGGTTCAAACAGTTTCATGCAGAACCTGAATCTAAACCTTGGGTCTGGTTCAGGCAGACTGTAGACCTGGACCTAGACCACAGGTCCAGGTTCACAAGGTCTGGTTCAGGTTTGGACTGGGTTCGGCCACAAAAAATACATGATTTTTGTCTGATATGATGCCAGCCACTCACAGCCCTATGCACTGCCACAATGACGATGACAGAGAAGGAAAATCCTTGTCCAGGTGCATGTGGCACAATGGTGCGTGACACCCCATAAACAAGGAGTTTGATCGAAACCATGGACAATGTGAAGTGGTGGAGGTGGCCATCTGATGTTGATGTATAACACACACCTGTAAGCATGATGTGGGAAAGAAAGGTATTGGCACTCCCGGAATATAGCAAATAAAATAAAATAAAAAAAACTAGAAGTGTTCAAGTGCAAAACCTATTAACCCATCATGAAATCGGTGGCAAAGGCAGCACTCGGTGACTGTGAGGCAGTGCAGCCCAGGCAAGCCAAAAAGCTGTCACGACAAGGAGCCTCCTTCTAAAAATGGCAGGAGGTGACAGTTCACACATAGAAGTGCAACAGCAGAAATATTGGCTATGACAGTGGAAATGGCGGGGGAAAGACAGGCAGCGGTAATGGCTGTTACGGACTAACGACTACGGACGTATATGCTTACTTTTTCACTTTTACTCATCGGCCCCCGCTTACACATATCATATTATACTTTATTTCCTTTAGTATACTTCGCTCCCGCGCTGACTCGCTTTCCACAGCTGTCTGACTCATTCCGCAGTCGTCTTACTCAGACGCACTGCCTTCCGCAGTTATCTTACTCAGATACACTGCCTTGCGCAGCACTGACTCATATGCTATCGCCTATAGTCAGTACCTATATAAACCCTTTGTACTATAGCTAGATTCCTTAGATTTAGCAATCACATTGCTCTTCGCCTTTCCATCTTCCTGCATACTCTGCCCGAACCTTGGAACGGTTTGTTACGCATAACAAGTTGCTAAATCTCGTTAGGTTCGCCCAGAGCGAAGAGAGCAACTACCAGACGAGTCAAGACGTCGCGCTTCTTTGAAGACTTCACCAGCAACCCATTCGCCTCACCAGAAGCCCGACAGGAGGAGCTAAGTCCTCGAGACAGTATCGATTTTACACTCATCCAGCAGTACATCGAATCGGAGATCCGTCGCATCCTACAGCAGGTGCTTGACGAAGAACTAGACAACGACAAGCATCGCCCCCACGGCGAGATAGCAGAGAGCATCCATCTTGCTCGACAACACCAGATCGCGCGCTACAACGCCCGACAGAACGAACTCGAAAGCTTTCACATTCAAGAAGGACCTCAGACAGGTCGGATCACAGAGATCAGAGAGTTTATTGGTGTCCAGACAACCGTTATCAGAAGATTGATTAGGACGCTCACGTTGAGACGTCCCAGAGCCGCATCATCACGTCCTACTCGAAGCAGCAGATCTACGCCCACTTCACCATCGAAGAACAACAAACCGAGTACAACCGCTGGGCACGAAACGAGAGACTTGACCCCTTCTCGCGACCAACAGACGCGCAGGAACAGAGATTCCTTAGAGATCTACAGAGGAAATACCCCGAACGTTTTGCCACCGATTCCGCCGACGAGTCCCCTGACGAATTTACTTTTGACTCCGCGCAGTCAGATACCGAACAGACGCCTAGAACAGGGACTGATTTTCAACCCCTACCTGTATCCCGAACCCCATCTTCATCCCAACAATCCGACACCTCTCCTACTCCGCAGGTTCTAGACATGGCAGAAGCACCCACAGTACAAACAATGGATACATCCAAGATCATCAAAGATCCTGGGATGTTCAAAGACAGACACACCTTCGACGAGTGGTGGAAAGCCACCAAATTATACATCAGGTTCCAGAAGGGCCTGTCCGACGATCAGAAAATTCTTGCGGTGTTATCCCGCATGATGGAAGGGTCCGGTAAACACTGGGCCAGCAACAAGTTAGACGACCTTGCCACCGATGGTGAGAACATCACCTGGTTAGGGTTCTCAGACGACATCGCCACGCGATTCTCTATTGCCAACAAGTCGGCAGCGGCCAAGGCGAGACTCGAAGTCCTGAAACAGGAGAAACGCACCATTGACGAATTCTTGGACGAATTCGAAGAGCTCTTGAAGCTGTCAAACCTTGGCGAAGAAACTGGGAAATACATCCTGGAAAAGAACGTCAACCGCAGAATTTCTGAACAAGTGGCCAGCGATGGCAAGACGTACACCGATTACGCAAAGGAGATCCAAAACAAGGGACGACAGATGGAGGGACATGCATTAGTCATCCGAGGGGGTGGCGACACACGCACCGGATTGGGCACCACTTATGGTGGTCAAGGCAAAGCCATGGAGATCGACAAAGCAGGAGTAGCCCGTTGCTACAACTGTCAGCGCTTTGGTCACCTTGCCAAAGACTGCAAAGCCCCAAAGAAGAAAGATGGTCGTAAGTGTTTCAACTGCGACCAAGAAGGACATATTGCGCGCAACTGCCGCAAGCCGAAGAAGAACTCTGGAAAGATTAGGAAGGTGTCTGATGGAGATACCGATGATGATGAAACCATCACCATAGAGACCGATGAGAAGGATTTTCCCGAAGGGTCCGATTAAACGACGCTAAGTCGCGACCCTTATCCATTAAACGAACTCGCTTGCCTGGTGCAGTTACAGACAATATAACTTATGTTATCCCTGCAAAGCGAGCCGTTGCGTCAACTAAGATTGTCAAGGGAGATAAACCTCCGAAACGACGAGAGATCAAGCTGCAAGCTCAGATCAAAACACGACAAGGACCAAAGGCCATTCGACCCGAGGTCGATAGCGGATGTGAACGCACATGTATCCATCCCAGAATAGTACGCGAACAGAACCTTCCCACACGTGGAATAAAGCCCATATCAATCCTAAATGCGGATGGATCGCCGAACCGACAACAGAAAGCAGAAAAACTTGCCGAAGTCAAGCTGGACTTAGGAACACACCAGGAAACCATGGAAGCAATGGTATTGGACATTGGGAGAACGGATATGCTTTTGGGACATGACTGGTTGGTGCACCACAACCCTACAATCAATTGGACGACTGGCGCCGTAACATTCAACCGATGCCCATCAACGTGTCAAACCAAACACTCGGATTTCAGGGTTAACCTTAATGGTCGCAAACATCGGGTTCGCATGGTGGAAGTACGAGACAAGGACGCACCCAAGAAATCAGATCAGAAATGGAAGCCCGGAGACCCCATATTGGAAGCAGTTACTCCCACACCACCTCCCACAACCAAACGACCCTCATATGTTGAACGTTTTGCCCATCTTTTTGAAAAAGAAAACTTTGACAAGATCCCAAAGGAAAGGGAATGGGACCACGGCATCGAACTTACACCGGACGCACCAAAGGAGCTAGGGGGAAACACGTACCCTATGACCCAAAAGGAGCAAGAAGAACTGG
The DNA here is from genome assembly GCA_963565915.1 of Entoloma clypeatum. NCBI lineage: Eukaryota > Fungi > Basidiomycota > Agaricomycetes > Agaricales > Entolomataceae > Entoloma > Entoloma clypeatum. The sequence continues at coordinate 667,357 of OY751490.1, read as the reverse complement.
ACGAATTCATCGATGAAGGCCTGACAACCGGAAAGATCCGACCGTCCAAATCCCCTTATGCATCACCCTGCTTCTTCATTAACAAAAAAGACGGTTCCAAACGATTGGTACAGGACTATCGCACGGTTAACAAATTCACGGTTAAGGACAAATTCCCACTCCCACGCATCAACGACCTCTTGGATGTATTGAAGGACGCAGTCTACTTCAACAAAATGGACATCATGTGGGGATACAATAATGTGCGGATCAAAAAGGGTGACGAATGGAAAGCCGCCTTCTTGACCAGCCGAGGATTGTTTGAACCATTGGTTATGTTTTTTGGTCTCTGCAATTCCCCGGGAACGTTCTCTCGGATGATGGCCAGCCTATTCAGGGATCAGATCCGTCGGCGCATCTGTGTGATTTACATGGATGACATAGTGGTTATTGGTAAAACCAAGGAAGAACTCGCCCGGAATACCAAAGAGATCTTGCAGATCCTGTCGGACAATGACTTGTTCCTAAAGGAGAAGAAGTGTCTTTGGGAAGTAACGAAATGCCCCATATTGGGATATGTCGTGGGTGAAGGACGTGTCGAGATGGAAACTGAAAAGGTGGACACAATCCGGAACTGGCGAGTACCCACATCAAAAAAGGAAGTCCAGAGGTTCCTGGGATTTGCCAACTTTTATCGACGCTTCATTGAAGGATACTCAAACATCGCAAAGCCACTCACGACACTTACGGGAAATACAGCATTCACATGGGGACCAGCGGCGCAAAAAGCATTTGAAGGTCTCATACGGGCAATCACGACGGCACCAGTCTTGGCATTGCCCAAACCGGACGGACAGTTCAGGGTTGAAACCGATGCATCGGGTTATGCAATTGGAGCGGTACTCTCACAGAAACAAGACGACAAGTGGCATCCTATCGTGTTCTTGTCGCGGACCATGTCCGCGGCCGAACAGAATTACGAGATCTATGACAAGGAACTCTTGGCAGTCATGGAAGCACTGAAGGACTGGCGACATTATCTACTTGAAGCCAAGGAACGTTTCGAGATCTTAACCGATCACAAAAACCTGGAGTATTTCCGGCGTCCTCAGGACCTAAACCAACGACAGAGGCGCTGGAAGATGAAGCTACAAGACTATGACTTCGAATTGCGACATGTACCTGGGAAGACAAACGCGAAAGCAGACATCCTGTCACGTTTACCCTGGTATGAGACGGAACTCAAGCCGCAGGACAGCGACCAAATGCTCAAGGAGGGGTTATTTTTGAAACGATTGGAATCAGAAGATGTGATACAAATGGAGATGTTCACGGAGGAACAATTCTTTGAAGGGGGTGAAACATCTGATTCCATCAAAATCGGAAACATCACAACCATCGAAAACCCATGGATCGTACGCATCAAGGCCTCGAATCGCATGGAAACAGAAGTAGCCCAGGGTCTGAAGAAGAATCCTCACTGGTACCAGCAGGAAAATGGCATCACCTACGCAGGAGAACGAGTCTATGTTCCACCAGACCCACAATTGCGCCAAGAACTGATGTTTGAAGCGCACGACGCACCAGTGGCAGGACATCCAGGACAGTATCGAACACATGAACTTCTCACTCGCACCTACTGGTGGCCCACCATCCTACATGACGTAAAGAAGTATGTGAAAGGTTGTGACACCTGTCAACGCAACAAGATCAGCCGCCAAAGGAGACACGCCCCTCTGCACCCTAACGCCGCGCCAAGTCAACCATGGGAAGATATAGGGATTGACGTCGTGGGACCGATACCAGAATCTGATGGGAAGAACGCAATTCTGGTCATCACGGACAGACATTCAAAGATGCTTCATCTCATCCCGACAACCGTGGAACTATCGGCTGAAGGATTAGCCAAGATCTATCGGGACCAGATATGGAAACTTCATGGAATTCCCAAGAAGATCATCAGCGATAGGGGACCACAGTTCGCCACGAAGTTTATGGAGATACTTTGCCGCATGTTAGGGATCAAACGAAATCTGTCCACTGCGTACCATCCACAGACTGATGGACAGGCCGAACGATCGCATCAGGAAACCGAGGTGTTCTTACGAAACTTTGTCAACCATCTACAAGATGATTGGGCGGAATGGATCGCAATCGCAGAATTCCAGTACAATGACAAAGAACATCAAGCAACAAAGTACACACCATTTTATCTCAACTACGGTCTGCATCCTTGGAAGGGAGAACTTGTGTTGGAAGACACCAATCCGGCAGCAAACGACTTCTTGAAAAAACTCAAACAGGCACGAGAAGAAGCCAACGCAGCACTGAAACAGGCACAGGATCAGATGAAGAAGACAGTTGACACACGACAAAGCCCGTCTCGGGATTACCGCATCGGAGACAAGGTGTGGCTGGAAGGGACTAACATCAGGACTGATCGTCCCTCAAAGAAACTTGACGCCCTCCGACACGGACCGTTCAAAGTCCTAGAGAAGAAAGGAGCTAGCGCATACCGTCTTGATCTTCCCAAAACCTGGAAAATGATCCACCCTGTGTTCAACGAAACCCTGTTATCGCCATACAAAACCCCGAAGTATGCCATTCAGAAAAAGAAGCCAGCCCCTGATCCGATCATCGTCGAAGGACGAGAAGAATACCATGTCTCCACGATCCTGGACTCTCGAAAATTCCGCAGAAAGATCCAGTACCTCGTCCAATGGGAAGGGTATGGCCCAGAAGAGAACACGTGGGAACCTCGGACTAATGTTCAGAACGCTCAAGACTTGATCCGAGACTTTCATCGGCAAAATCCATCGCGTCCACAATAAAAGAACAAACTTTGAGCCATTTTCCACATCGACTTCTGTCACATTGAGTTCCCCGCTCCAACTCTTCTCGCCCAACACGCCGTTCTTCTTATACCTTTCAAACATCATTTCTGCCATGTCCAACATCACCGCCGCCTCCACCGATGCTTCCGATATCAACCCCACCATCACCACCCTCATCGGCAAAGCGCTCTCCATGCGCGACCAGATCCATGCGCTCGAAACCTCCGTTGCCGACATCCTTCACCGGCAGATGCATATCCGCCTTCATACCCTTTCCGATTTGCCAACCGCCCCCACCGCTGAGGAGAAACTCATCCTCAAAAACTATACCAACACCCTTGCTGTCGAGAACCGACGCCTTCGCCTCGCCGTTCGAGGTTTAGAGTTTGCCACGGCGGTAAACGATGAACTGATAAAGGATTGGGGTAACCGAGTTGACCCTGCCTGGGCCGATCCAAATGGCAACGATGGATGGGAGTAGGTAGTCTGTGAGGACACAGACCTTGAGGAGGGGAACATGTTACGGACTAACGACTACGGACGTATATGCTTACTTTTTCACTTTTACTCATCGGCCCCCGCTTACACATATCGTATTATACTTTATTTCCTTTAGTATACTTCGCTCCCGCGCTGACTCGCTTTCCGCAGCTGTCTGACTCATTCCGCAGTCGTCTTACTCAGACGCACTGCCTTCCGCAGTTATCTTACTCAGATACACTGCCTTGCGCAGCACTGACTCATATGCTATCGCCTATAGTCAGTACCTATATAAACCCTTTGTACTATAGCTAGATTCCTTAGATTTAGCAATCACATTGCTCTTCGCCTTTCCATCTTCCTGCATACTCTGCCCGAACCTTGGAACGGTTTGTTACGCATAACAATGGCTCCATGAATGCTTCCTGAGTATTTGGGGGGGTACCTACTCTCCGACCTGGAGGCATGAAAAATGCCAGCAAGTGGCAGAGAGGGATGTGCTGAAAAGAGAGGAAACCCACTCATTGATGACATGTGTTGAAGGCAAGCACAAAGATTGTGATAAACAATCATTGATCAATAAATGTGCCACGTGACCCATGTGTCCATTATTTCGATGTGATGCAGACACTGAACATGGGCATCATCTCCCCCCACCTCAGTGCCAGAGGTTCACCAGGTTCAGAACCCAGGTCCAACCAACCACTGAACCTGAACCTCAGCAGAGGTTCGGTTCGGTGTTTCCAGTGAACCGCCCTGAACCTGAGGTCTGGTTCAGGTCCGGACTGGGTTCACGAGGTTCGGGACCGGACCGTGGCCAGTCTAACATATAGTCGATAAACAGACATGACGAAATATATGTACTACACACCACTGGTCCGCTTCCAACCTCATTCCTCACTCTGACCTGTCAACAGTGGTAAGGTCGATCCACTCCACGGTACGGGCTCATTCTGCCTTGCATTGATGTGACGCAAGGTGACGTGGGAGGAGGGTGTTATAAAAATAGACATACAAGATCTGTCATAACCATGCAATTCATACATCCAACACATCCGACGACTCCGACGTTTTATCCGATCCGACATCCGACAATTTTCATAATACTACTTATTGTTGAAACTTTTCCCATCACGTAGATTAGATTAGATTAGATTACATCACGTGACCTTTACATATCTTCATTACATACTTGTTTGGTTGGTACAAACAGTAGTACGGTATATAAGACCAGGAAACTGTCAATATCAACAAGTTGTCTCTTGACTCTTAACCAGCTCCATCGCTCTCACCAGCCTCAACCGCTCTCACTAGCCTTACCCCCTCCAAACCATGTAAGTGACCACAGCGGTATCGTAGAGTACTTCCACTGTAGCTATGTTGCTCAGTACACCTGTGGCTAGCGCCCAGGTGGAACTTCAACACTTATTGACATCTCTACTAGTTAACATTCTAATTATGCTGACAAGTAGACATCTTGATGTTGATTTTGCATTTGCTCCTCTCCATACTCCAATTGCTCCGATGAGTAACTCCGACATCCACACCTTACCTATAGTAGTTACTGACCCACTTCTGGTTTACTATAAGTAGTATGAATTCTGTCGTAGTTCCTCAGTTCAAATATTATACATCACTATATGTTGCCATACGTTCCACCAATCTATTCCTTTGCCTTTCGTCCTCTTCCTCCTTCTCACATCTCCACCTCTGCACATCCGCTCTGCACATCCGCTCCTCTCAACCTCCGACATCTGCCAATCTGAAATCTAGGACCACATCAAAGAATGGGGCGCAACACATAAGTTGAAGCCAGGTCCTTTCTGCAAGACGTTGGACTTGTCGCATCCGCTCTTCCACTACTCCACTCCGACTTCTCCAACTCATCCGACGTTTTCCGACATTGAAAAACACGCTACGTGACAAGATCAATATTTCAATAACCAAGTCCGTATTCAAAGTTCTTGTCGATGGTTGCGAAGTGGTGAGATGGCTATCGTTGGTGCCATCTCGACGCGGCACAGCAGGTTTGATGGGCGACACCAGCCTAACGGACAGGACTGACTCAGGATGGATGACCTCGCCAGTTTGGGTAAGGCTCAAGAAGCCCTTCAGGCTCGACTCCCCAGCGCCCCTCTGCAGCCTTGATAATCTGGAACGAGGACACGAAGCTCTGCATCATCAGTATGCTCCAAGTCCAAATTCCCACCCCCCGGATCCTGATGCCCTCGCTTAACGTACTGTACTCTTATGACCGGGTGTTCATTGGGTGTGACATGTGACACCAAGTGTCCGTTATTCCGAGGGTTCAAAACCCATGGTGACCTGTGACAAAGTGTTCATTAGTGTGCATCTGTGACAGAGTATGCCACCTATAGGCAATATTCGGGCAGAGTATGGCTCATTTGATGATTTTAACTCTAAATTACAGTTATTTTGACATGCAACCCCAAAGGGGAAGAAAAATTGACTATTTCATGACTTGTGACCATTTCTGGAAGTGTTCATCAACCTGGGTATGTGACGCGTGACTGAACACCCGGTCGTAATAGTACAGTATCCCCCACAACCAGGAAACCGCTACATGGACGAGGCTTGGCACTGAATGTAACTTTTCCAGCACACTCTCGACTATCTGAACTTTCAACTCACAAAAGCCGCGTTGTCGGCGGTGAAAAGCACAAAGTCATCGTTGGGTCCGTATCCCTGTCATATCCGGGCGCATATATGATATATCTAACTCCTTTGTGATACGTTAGCTTTCCCGCTGTGTCTCCGGCGCACAGAATCGATTATGAAGGAAGTGCCAGAGACGCGGGGAAAGCCCATCCGACGGGGGCTCCGTTCCCGACTCCCGACTACTACATACTCACTAGTTTGGTGGTGATGGCGGTTCCAGTTGAGGCCAAAGAGGAAACATGACGAGGGGCGTAGCAGTTGGTAGCGACGTCGTTCGGGACTGGTGGAGACATCGCTCATCATTCATGTACAAGATACCATGGCACATAGCTATATAGATGCCTGGTGATATGTATTACATTTTCGGCCGACCTTTACTGACGGGACTATAACACTGCTTTGAGCCAAAATTTAGGTCAAAATGTCCGAATTCGTTTCCTGCAGAGCAAAGGTCAATCATCACGACAACCGCCAGGCAGGCCACGGGTAATATCAGGGTAGGATGTATACCCGCCGCCTGCGCCGATCGGTACTATGTTCCCCCGGTCACAAACGATCTCGATCCTGAGAGAAGGGAAGAGTGTAAGCAGGTGGTCGCCGTGCAAGATACGGCCAGTCCCCTGAAGCCACACTTATAAAAGAGAACACAGAATATTAGTAGTTTAGATGCCATACCGTTGAGATACCCCAGCCCAAGTTGACTCGCTTAGAGTTGACCTCCGCCTTTAGGAATGACTTGACGGCTTCGGGTTCGAGAGAGTTGAGCCCGGCTGCCTCCAATGCATCATTGAGCTGCACGAAGCCGTCGATGACAACGTCAGCCTGGTCGCGGCAGTTGAGACATTTCTCTGGGGCGGGGTTAGCAAAGACAGTGAAGATCCCAGCAAAGCATGGATCCGCCAGCCACTCCCTCGAATCGGCAGGAACCTTGCCACAAAAGACGAAGACCGTAAAACTACCACTGAGTTCAAACTTCTTTGCCTTGATGAGGGCTTTCCACTGACGTCTCAGGGAACGCTCTGCAGCTAAGGAAGCCTGAGTCGTGCTAGCAGCAGTCGTGTGCGAGAGATGACGGTAACAATAGTTAAAGATCGGGTCGGGATCGACAATGCTGTCTGATCTCCAATATGTGGTTTGAGAATTCGAAAAGGGCTTGAGATCTGTTGAGAAAGTAGGGTTGAGTTCTACTTCTCATTTGACGACGCAATGTCGGTGCAGCACCTGCTTTCGATGAGTACCACAGGTGATTTTCATCATACCAGATTTGTGCCAGGCGATCGATTTGAGCGTGGTGCGCCCAAAAGATAGGATCAAATGCTATCAGGATGTCAAAACTTGAGACAAGGATGCTCGATGCAGATGACATACCGGCATACGGAGTCCAGTTCATGTTACCCGCTGGAACCCCCTCATCTCCGAGCCCACCTACAACACCGTGAACCGTGTCATGAACGGTCTCCAGAGCCTTGCTGAAAGACTCCCAATTTTTATGCTTGCTTAGAGCACGAGATTGCTTGAGAATGTCTTTGCCTACTGTGTCGTTAGCTTTGAGTATCCTGTTCAGCACCAATCAGGGAAGCGATCATCAGGATCAGTTCGTGGCTTACCGCTTAAGTTTGGTAACGTTCGTTTGTCCTTGTCTGTTTGGATTTCTTGTCGTCACTTGCCGCAGGTCATGTTGAAAGGGGCAGTCAGTCATGGCAGCCATATCGGTGTCAACGGGGAAGACGTAGTAGAAAAACGGGTTCGGCACGAATTTCGATTCAGCCTTTGGAGGCATTTTGATGGTCACTTCTTGATCGGCTATGACCACGTCTGGTGGAGTCAAAGTCGCGGCAGCGTCCCAGGCCCAATATGGCTGACGAAGAGATTCAGCAGCTTGCAGCCAGGCCGACTTATCCACCGTATATTTCTTTGCAATAGTCAAGGCAATTTTCTGGATCTCTTGCTGCGACAATAAGGTCAAGAGTGAGAAACAAAGATGATGTAGATGTCTGACCTCAAAAAGTACGACGTACGGCCGGTGCCATATGGCGAAGAGCGGGGTTCCGTGGACACAATAACCGTTATTAATCTCTTCAATCTTGGGCTCGTTCCATGTAACGTATGGCTTCCCGTGAATACCCGCAATCTGGAAATAGGACGCTACTTGAGACTGATCACGGCCATAACACTCCTCTAAAATGTTGGGAAGGTTGAGCTCGATTCGCAAATAATAATTCATTACGCACGGAGTGCTTGAATATATAGAGAAAACTGCTTTTCATTCTGGGGCTTGACAAACTCGGAGAGCTCAAGTCGTGGACAAGCTTCACCGCCGAAGCGAGATGCACCAGTGGTAAGAAGTTTAGACATTGACCAGCGAGACGTGAGTGAGACTAACGTGAAGAGTTGCCCTGGACGCTCTGTCGACTAATAAATGAGTCGCGCGTATGAGCGCTTGAGCTGGAAGGCACAAGACCAGACGGGGACCAGAGAAGTGCTAAAGGGGAACCGGACCTCGTCGCTCCTGATTAGCAGTTACTGTAATCAGCAGGCGCTGACTCGGAGGATGTTATGACCACAGAAGAAGCATAAGAAGCGCCAGCCTCAACACCCGTTGGAAGACGAAAGGGGGTGCGTACGGTATCTCCTACTTGCGCTGTTAGATCTGCTTTTGATTTACATTGTTAGTGAGGGTCAGCAGGCAATGTGATGTTCTGAATAGAAGTGTTATGTAAAGATAAGCACAAGTCCAGTGTGTTGGGACACCATCGCCGGTCTGGAAAATTCCGATTTTGGGCTTTCCATTGGTGAGAATCGCGTCGAGAAGTGGAGGGACGATCGTCTGGAACAAACAAATGTCAAACAACTTGAAAGTTGAACGTTGAACGTTGAACCACCACGCGGCAACTTGGCCGCCTCGCCATGTGCCTCGTTCACCGCGCACAGGCAGCATCGAAGGACGAATGTGTGTCCTTTTACATGTTAAGAAGGTAGGTTGTCTTGTCAGTGCATATTCATGTACGCTGCGTCAATTCAAGGAGTTCAAGTTGAAGTTGGGGAGAAGTAATAGGTCAAGGTATGTTCATGCAATCTTTTGTCGTTCAACACTCCACCGATTACACCACCAGCAGATTCATTGACCAATCCCCCCAACACGTGTGGTATAGCTAGTCTGGTGAGCTACTTCCGTGATTGCTTCGTTGAGTCATGTCATAACCTTTTCGTTCTACAGGTATTTTGTCGAGTAGAAGCAGTAATATATTCGTTTTCTTTGACGCCCACTCTGTCCCCAAGCAAGAATCTTTACTCGAGAAACAAATGAGTATGAATCGTCCTCTGAACGATGTGGCTCAGGACGCACTGAAATCCACGCCCGATGCCTTGCTGGACGTGCGTGAAGATTTATGTGATCTTTCATCCCTGGCTGGCAAATCGGAGACGGCAAATGTCCCATCCGACGTAGCGCGCTCACTCGAACATGTCCTTAATTATTTTATTGCTGAAACTGGTACTTCGATGCCTACAACACCGCAACGGAAGATTCCTATTGTCAACTTTGGCACACCAACATCTCGGCTTGGACTATATCCCTCTGCCTCTCCCTTACGACCGGTTGGACTTGGATCGCCTCCCCCATCCCCATCCCTTTTCGCGCTCCCCACTCCAGCAATCCAAACCCCGTCTCTCCTGAAAACATATTTCTGAATCGCAAAACCACCCTCTCAAAACTCTTTGTATATGATGATACCTATGCATTAGCAGAATATCTCGGGACAGCCCAGGACCGTCCAGTTGGGCACCTCTTCCGCCGAGATCCGTTGAACTGGCAGAAGCCTTCGTTGATCATTGCGTATTCACGTGGTCGCCCAGAAGGACAGGTGATAAGGGGGAACCGTGTTCCTTGTACTGAATCTCATTCTACTGGTATGGGATCCATTTATCAAACATCAATTTGAGCTAATCCTTCATGAAGGTTCGTGAGTATGCCCTCAGACTGATGTTGAGAATCTGAGTGATCACTGAAGTATCCAAGTTGAACTCTTCCCTCGCAACGCTTAATGGGGCTTGACTCTTTATAGCCGCGCTGCGCGAACACTATGGTGGCAGTAGTCGGGACCACTTTGTACTCCCTCTTGATGACACCTATGATCTTGAATACCTCGAGGCTTATTTCCAAGAAGATACTGATGAACTTGATGCTGCGTAAGACGACGACGGCGTCAACGCCTTCGCATGGGGCATTGTACGACGCCGAGCGAATCTGTTTGGTTCTGGTTTCAATTCCACCACCACTTTCTTAATCGTTGTTGCCACAGCCCCATATTCCTCAGCCTCTGCATGGTCACTGACTCACTACCCCCGCTCCAAGGAGGTGCAACGCCTTGTAGCCGACCAAGTACTCAAACCACCCAACTACTCAAACTCACGACGCCGCCCACATCCCCGCCACATCATCAGCGAGTTGGGTGACGAGCGCGACGCTACTAGCCCCATCGGCCCGCCACGCCTACGCCCCTGTCGGCGCTTCTCCCGCACGGCTGCAGCAACGCAATGATCGCAGCACACACCACGTCATGGTAAACGCCCCCAGCAATGACACCCACGAGGGAACCGGTGGTATATACAGTAGGTAGTGAAACGACAAAAAAAAACATCAGTACTGATACATATCAATATATTACAAAACATATTTACTTGTAGAACAAAATTAGTATCTATTGTCAATCCCCACCAACATTAGTCCGAGGGTCGCGCATGTTTACCAGTGCCTGGTTTTGAGGACGACTTTGGAATGAATGGAAACTAAAATAGGTACCGTTGCCCCCTGGGGTCAGGTCTACTTTTTGGCTGCGATGCTGCGATGGAAGTTGATCTGAATGATGGGGTCCCGGACCTTGACGGTTTGACAGTCACAGGTCACTGCAACGAGCAATATTAATCATAAAGGTGAAATATATTCGACACTCGTTGACTTGAACAAGAAGCGGAGAGTGAAATTTCGATGCACTGCGCAGAGTAGAGATATGCAATCCGGGGAGAAACAAGTATTTTCAATACAGTAAGTACATGCTAATGGGAAACACCGCCACCGGGGATCCTATAGCTCCGAGTTGTTCAACAATAAATCGACATTCATTGGATTTTGACGACACCCATCTGCATGCTTACCAAGAGCTTCTTTTGGTGGGGAAGAGGGCGAATTGTCTACTTTTATATTATGGAGCGAAAGCCGCTGACAGACCCAATTCTCCTTGCAGACAGGATCATGCTGGCGCATGATACTGGAAATGGCCTTTGGACCTAAATCCCAATAGTTGGCCCTCGATTCGGACTCTGTATTCCTGCATGGTCGTGGAGATGGTTGGGATCAGTGAGTTGCCGAAAAGGTACTTACGTATGTGCTTGTGGGTCAAAAAGACACATCACCCCACGAGCATCAAGACACCCTGAACATTGGTCAGTTCGAGAGACTGTTACACAAACTCAAGAACTTACCCTGTAGATCACAAAACAAAATGTACCCGTTCGAGTATACAAGGGAGAAATGCACAAAGGCATGTATTGCCTTTGTCAGGTTGTCGGAGGCGTTTCCAAAGTATTCATTCCCCGTGAACTTTTGTACTTTCGCGTCAACCTTACCGCATGGCAGTAATGGTGTCGCGATGAAGTGCCGAAAAGGGACATGAAGCCCCCCAGAGGTCAAGGATGGCTTGAATTCTCCGAAGATTGAGGAGGGGAAATTGAAGTAAAAATCTGCAGCGGCATACATATCACATCAGTACACAAGTCAAGGTGCATATCATAAAGGAAAAGATACCCGGCAGAGTGGTGACACCCGAACTGATGGCGTATTCATTAAATTTCGACTTGAACCAATCACACTGAGCTAAGAGCTCGTACTCACCAGCCAGATTTCTGGCAACCTCATCTGGTGTTGTGTGCTCGTCATAGTTCTGTGTCAGAACAAACTCCTTGTCACCGTGCCGTGCCTAGAATTAGAATACAACTAAGTATTACTCCAAGGTCAGATAATTGAGTAGAGAACTTGTACGAACGTAGATGGCTCTTTTTGTGGCACCTCGCCCAATGAAGCCCGTTGCATCATAGGGCTTCCCCCCCAAGAAAGCTTCCTCTCCGTGTAACCAATCGACCGCGATCTCGATGGTTTCGTCTTGGCGTTCCTGACAATGCTTCAGAGTTATCTCTCCATTTGGACTGATAGAGGCCGTCGTGCGAATGAAACTATACTGTTCCATGCGTGGGTTCCGACTCCACTTTGGGCGTGCTGCGGTTGGTGCCTTGAACGCACTTTTCAAAATGACAGGTGCTGAAGTTCTTCCGACGCTCTCTGGATTAGCAGTGCCATGGGCCGACGCAACTATTCGGGCAGTTTTTGATCTCGTATTGAAGTTTCCTGCAATGTTGCTCTTGGTATCTGCGCGCAGACGCTTCAAGCTTTTCGATGATGCCATTACTGGTTGAGCTGAGGATTCAGGCTTTGACTCAGAGTCAGCATTCAGTCGGTCGGTGGATAGACTAATTGACTCACCAAGCAGTCCGTTTCTGCTGAGCTGACAATTTCGAAGCGAATTTTAATTGTTGAAGTCTTAAGGAGTGTCTCGCTCGCAAACTTTTGAACACGGAATTCTTCGAGTAGGTCCCCTAGAGTTTGACTTTTATTGAAGTAAGTTAAGGATGCCCAACCACCGGCTCCCCCGCCAGTATCCGCACGAAGAACAACATTTTGCCTGAAGAAGAATGCAAGAAAAACATGAGCTTCTCCTTGAGTCCTCGGTACAATTCATGAAGAAAAGAGCACTTACCATGTTAATGGATCCGCCTCTGGATTTGCCTTTTCGAAATCGATCCTCGCTTGATCGAGCAGTTTATCTAAGCAGTTCTTCGTCTCCTCATCCTTAGGAAAGGTACGCTGAACATGTACAGCCGGTCTAACCTTAAAAGAGCGGCCCGTTTCAATGAAGATCAAGGAGACTTGTGTAAATGTGTAAAAGACTTACTTCCGTGGGCTTAGACCTTTCATCAAGTCGCCAAAGGGAAACAACAACGGTCACAGACCCACCCCCTTCACGAAGACGAGCCTCTGCCTTAAAGAATAATTAGCATTCCCAGAAAATCCTGGTGAGAAAAGGAACACCGCAAACCTTCTTCTTGTTTCGCTCAGTAAGCACCTGGCTGGCCTTCATCAAGTTAGGGAACTTATTGTTGCCATGGACTGACTTCGGGGGGCCGACAGCAAACCGAGTGTCTGATGCTCCAGTACGGTGAGTTTCGGCTGTCGACAGGATTGCTGACACAAGATCACCATGATCTGTGCTGGCACCAGAGGCGCGGTGACCTTGCGGCGAGTTGGCGACAGATTCAGATCTCACTAATGTGCTGCTGGGTCGAGTTGGAGACTTGCGAAAGAGAAATGGAGCAACGCCTTTCAGCATTAGGATATCACGGGGAACCGCTTCTTGAGTGCCTGTGCGTGGCATGTAATTGTTAGTACGATATGTCACACTGAAAACCTACACACTCACCATAAAAATCAAGACATGCTTGGCAAAGCGCGCATGGAATTGTTTTCGATACCAACCCACAGCTGGCACACTGAGGTTTAAACTGTTCATGTTATGTTGATATCAATGAGTTAACTTGTAATACCATAAGGATGAAGTCACCGACACGAATGGTGGCAAGCTCAGGTTGCGAGAGGCCTGGCTTGAGTTGGCAGCATTTTTGACAACGGGTGTTTGCCTCGAGGCGAGGAAAGGAATTTTGACAACCGCCGCAAATGGACATACTAAGGACTCGGAGCCTGAGGTGTTGAGTTCGCAAGGATAATGGATCTGTCCTCAGCTTGAGGCGAGTTGCCTTGCTATTTATCCTGTCAGCTTGTCCACAATCACATTGACGTTGCATTCACCAAGGACCCTCGTTTACAAGAAACAAGTTAGTTACATAAATCGAATCTAGAGAAACATGTTCCTGTGCAGATCTTTGAAAATAGGCCAGACATTCTCGAACGACAACTTCTGCACAGCGAGGACCTGATAAGCAGCCTCTGCGCGGTCCGAGAATTCCTGGCTGACGAACTGGAGAAGTTCGTCTCCTCCCATCTCCTCCTTGATGTGTCGAATGACCTCAAGATCCACCGGCATCAGACAATTCTTTCCGCCCCACTTCTCTGGTAAGCTGAAGGCTGTATTCCGTGACATTCCCGAAGGGCCAGCCTTGCTGCTGTCCTTGCGCGCTCTGTATGAATTACGTTCTCTCATGAACTCATCGAATACCTGCTGAAGAAGTTTAGCCCAGAGCCAGCGACAGAGCTCCCTGCTAAAATGTGAGTTCAAGGAGTCACGGGCGTGGCTCGGATGTTATAGCCAAAGAATATTGACGCACTGCTGAGAAATGTCATGTGGATTATACCATCCTTCAGCTTCGCCCTGCTCAAACACGATAACAGCATTATCTCCCCAGTCCAACCGCAGCCGAAGCCATGATCGCTCGATTGAGATATTATGTACACTGCGAAGGTAGACATGTGCAGGTAATTCATGCGAATCATCAAAGTCAGCATGGAATATTTCTCTGCAAGGACGGATCAGTTGACGAAGCCTTAGTATTCTGTATTGTACAAACCGTAGAGCATTCTGGAGACCATACGTTAGTGTAGTTTCTGATCCGCAATCCGTGGTGACCTGTAGAGGAATCCCTAGCATCAAAAACAGAACATATGTATAACGTGTCAAAGTTCCGTGTCGTTATGACTTGGATAACTCACCGCCATACTTCTCGACGCAGCAGAGATAGAGGTAGCCAATTATTACACCAAACCTATTGCTGGGAACGATTCGGCCATATAACCACTTCGCTGTTGAATCTTCGACAAATCCATATGCCGGAAACCCTATCTTGTAGAGCTTATCATGCCCATCGCATGACCAGCGCTCGTGGATGCCGATAGGAACTTTTGGAAAGCGGATGATTCGCCTCGTGCTAGGATTCCTCTTATCAAAGCCATCGGATGCATGAGTCTTCATGACTCCAGTCACGAATGCGCGAGGCAGGTGCTCTCCTTGGCGTGCTGCGATCCGATGTCGAATGGTACGTGGTCCTGCATGGCCGGCAGGATCAAGGTCGAGTTGATCGAGAACCAGTTGCTCAGCATCTGCCCGTGGCTTTGTCTTGAGATTTGAGGCACCTCCGACTAGACCATATTGCTTGCGCGCCCGTTTTACAGAACTCGCGCTGGTAGGATAATGCAGAATACACACATAATGCGAGTAAGGTTCTTACCTTAGAATTATGTGGTGCTCAGCAGCCAGTCTGTCCGATATGACCTGATTCGATGTTAGAAGCTCCTCGTGGTACCCTTGGAGTGCCGCCATGAGTCGGGGATCATCGCGGTTCACTGTGCGACGATAGAACTGTCGGATGTTGCTGGGATCAAGGACAATACGTTCAAGACACAAACCTTTGTCGCCGTGTTGATTACGGCCACCAGGGTTCCGATTGTAGGAGTTGGACATGACTACAAATACTAGGCGGAGGAAGAGAAGGTTACGGTGCCAATGAGGATAGCTTCGGAGTGGTCGGT
Organism: Entoloma clypeatum; assembly: GCA_963565915.1. Classification (NCBI taxonomy): domain Eukaryota; kingdom Fungi; phylum Basidiomycota; class Agaricomycetes; order Agaricales; family Entolomataceae; genus Entoloma; species Entoloma clypeatum. The sequence continues at coordinate 651,796 of OY751490.1, read as the reverse complement.
GTCACAATTATACACCATTGAAAAGACATGCCTCCTTCTGTTAGGTAATGATAGGTAATTGAGCGTGCAGACTTTGACTTTGTCGTTTACAGTGGCTGCTGTAATAATGAAGCTTGACTGTGCAGCTTGAGGTTGGTGTTACGAATCATTCACCTCAGGGTGTGGCCTCAAGCGCAGCAGTGAGTAGTATTCCCGTTTGGTGGCAATGTCAAGGAATAGAGTTGAAAGGAACCCACGCCATTACTGAAGCACATCGTGCCATCAACACCTCTCGAGCTTGTCTGCAAATTATGCTTACAGTTTCATTTTTCTGGTTTGGTTACAAGATGTAAGATTGATACATACTACAAGTTCACGATGATGACAATTGACAAGATGAGCAACAAGGACAGCAGCAAGATAATAATGAGATGATGATGTAGCAAGGCGAGCGATGAGGCAAACAGCAAGATGACGATGGTGGAACAAAAATGGTATCCTATAGACGTTGTTCAGCATATCCAGCAGCTTCCAAGGTAACCAGCACGGGCTGACCGCCAGGCGGCAGCTTGAAGACGCGCTGCTCTCGTAGTGCTTGGATATATTCATTCCGGGCATCGACGTAGGTGGCATACCGTTTTTGCGAGGCATACGCAATACCATTTACGAGAGAGTTGGCATGCTGTCTGATTGGACAAGCATTAGCCACATGGTATTCCATCGAGAGGAAGGAAGCTTACGCATTGGCAAATACACCGACATCCCGACCAGCAAAAACAACGTAATGTGCCCCTGGAGCACAGTGCAAAGGTGGTAGAGGCATTGAGGATGGCATAGATGTGGACGTGGATGTGGGCGCAGGCATGGACGTGGGCGCAGGCATGGATGTGGGAATGGGCATGGGGGTGGCGAGGTCCATCGATGCTAAAGGTTGGACATCAGTCCTACTACTAGTATATGACGATATTAGAAATGAAGAACTTACGGATTATTATAAGGTGACCATCTGCTATGATAATTTTCCCATCCACTGCTGTGAGAATAGTGAGCGATCGTATCTCCAAGAAGAGATGATACACAAGCTACTCACGCAGCTGTATACCCATTTCTTGCACTAGCGCGGATAGAACTACCATATCGATCGGGATGACCAGGGGGGCGTTGGAGGGGGTGGATTTGGTGGCGAGTTGGACCATTGGTGGCGAGATGTCGGACAAGGGAGCAGGATGAAAGGCAGAACAGGTGAAGGGTTGATACTGATATAGCCAAGGAAAACCAGCTTCAGAGACCGACTGATATCCGCTTCTTGAGACCGGTATATCCCCCATATTAACGACGAAGACGGAAGGATGAAAGAGCAGCCACGTAGGAAGGCAGTGGCGAGTTACACTGTTGATATTATGTCATCACAGTACGTGCAAGGGAGAAGGACAGACTCACAGCACACCACTGCGCTCGGCGTAGAGCCCGAGAGGCTGCTGATGTCCGAATGACAAAGGCGACACATAATGCATATCCTCTCTGCTCGGGAATTCATGCGTGGCATCGCTGGTGTTTAGTCATGTTGTTGATTTGAACATGTCGGAGTGCGAATAGAGCATCGTCCCCGATGCAGAGAATACGGTATGCAATCTGAATAATTAATACCTTGTCACAGCCATACCACAGGGTGCCAGCCCAGACGCCAGACTTATGGCACTCCCAAAAACGGTTGATCCGCATGCTTCTTTCGACTGTCACAGCATGAACGCAGCCAATCATAGACCTGACCCTGGAGGGCAACCGTAAATAGGGCGGTATGAGAACGGAAATCGAATGGACATGATCGACTCCCATCGAGCAAATTGCCAACGCTCTCAGTTTAAAAAAAAAATCCATATCGTCCAGACTCGATGCGGAACATCCGTTGAATACAGCATCCTCAACTTCACCTGGGGTAGTGTTAATACAAAGAACCTTAACCTCTCAGTTTTGGAGGGTAATTAATTCCGCCTGATCCGAGCTTTCGATCTGGGCTCCGGGCCAGATCTCCGCTGCGGACCAGGGGCCCACCCATTTGGGCACAATTCATTTCAACCAATTCAAGAAGTGGGGAGGAGGATCTTCATGCTAGCAGTTCGCGGTTGCGGCTACCGATGAGCACAACCCGATTGATCAACTTCATGTGGTTGGTATAAAATTATCTTTATTCGTCTCGTAAATATCTGAATACTAGTACATCTTACTACCAGTTGTCTGCTTTGGCGCTGGCTGAGCCAAGGCCAATAGGATCCCGAGACAAGATAGGCCGAGCAACACCGGATACAAGCCATACCCCCCCATGATCTGGTGTTCTACAGAGAAGGAGAACATCGATGACGCCATTATAGGCGCAATGGTGCGTGCAATCGATACGATCGTTTCTGCCAGACCGTTGACTGTCCCTAGCGACTGATTGTTCGGGGTCACAGACACGATGAAAATAAATATACAGCCTGCAAAGCAAAGAACAAAAAAGAATCAGAGATCGGCGATGAGAAGAGAATGGGACGGGCCTGACCATACGCCATGTTTGCGATGGACGCAAGAACGATCATCGTTACGATGCCTGTCCACACACCCACCCATATACCGGACTTGGCGCAATAATTAATTAGCGGGAACAAAGAGAAACTGACCGCATACGCCGACATGGTGTAGGCGAATATGCGCCTTTCACCGAAGCGCTGGATCGCTTTGGAGAAGAACAAGCCGAGCCACGCTGCCATGAAGACAGCCCGTGTGCTCATGATGTAGCCGATGAGAGGCGGATCGAGGCCCAGGCCGCCGAGCTCGACTGGCATAGCAAGAAACAGGGGGAAGATAGAGGCGTGGCAGCTATTTAGAAATTCAAGGCTTGTGTAGTTTGCGATGGTCAAAAGGACTGGGTATATGAAGAGCTGTCGTATTGGTATTGGTTGCTCTTCTGGAGAGTATAATGCGCCCCCCGGTTCCGTTGGGGGGGCATTTGAGATAGTCTGTGGGCATGTGAAGGGGCAGTAACCTTATTATAGTGCAGAAGTGCAAGGAGAAAACAAAGGAATGACCTCTTTGAAGAAAAAAAGCGTGAAGAGGAGGGTTGCGAAGATGAGACTTGCAGCGACGAAGCAAGGCAGGAAGTATGGGTAATTTTTCCAAAAGATGCCTCTAAAGAGGTACGGGAAACGGTCGTGCGGGTTGGAGAGTGCTCCGCCTATCAACGGGCTAGAAGTGCGTTTCAGCTATGGATGATACATACCATGGCTGAGTCTTACGCTATAGCATCACCCACACTGAAAGTAATAGAGGATAGGGCAAACACTTGAGCCCGGTTGCTTGGGTCAGTTACCTCGCCCATGATAGCGTTTGTCACACCTGGAGGAGAAAAGTGAGTGGGAAACCATAACCGCAAAAATAGAATCATGGCCACCAATGTTTCCATCGAGGAGTCCGCCAAGGCACCGGCTGAGTACGGCGACAGCGCTAATTATGTGTTGTGATCTGCGTATCGAAGGCAAAAGCTAACCTAGCAACTAGGCCCCAGAATGTGCGCGACAGGCCGACACACAACAGGGACAGTATCAACCCGAACAAGCCTATCGAGAGGATAGGCTTCCGGCCCACATGATCTGATATCTGGTTCCACTGAAGAATCGTGAGGGTGAGGAAAGCGCAGTTGAATGTTTCCTCAAGAGAACATGTCAGAGATTACACCATGAAACGATCACAAAAAACGTTGCTCACGATTAATCCAACATAATATCCCACTTTCTGGTCATCGCCGCCTGTGATGCCAAGCTCTCCGACGAGCTGAATCGCGGCTGTTCAGCGGAGGTCTACACAGAGACCATTGCGAATATTCATACTTTGTTGATAAATGGTTGTATCACGTTCGCAGAGAGAGGCTCGCAAGCGCCGGCAAGTACAAGTGTCGCAATTTGAGCTCGTGGTAAGGGCGTGGGCTCTGGGGCAAGGGAGGGTTGTCCTTCACAAGCTTCACATGTCGAAAGGAATGGAGTAATTTCAGTTGTCGGGAGGTCGTGCATGATAGCAAGGGAGAAAGGGTGCGAAATGGGAGAAAGAGTCTGGCCTATAAAGGACACTGGTAGTTGGGCCATACTACGTGTTTCATGATATTAGACCGAGGCTTCGGCCTGGGAGCCTTGATGCGTCCTCATGTGTGGCGAGGTCTATATATGTGTAGATCAGCATAAGTAGTAGATTGAGCTTCAGGCCTCAGGCTTCAGCTACCCATATCACTCCGGAAGGGCAGAGTGAACCGGTCCCAAAATTCCGTTGAAATTTGTTGAAAGTATGGGCGAAACATGAGCTTCGATCTAACTTTCGTCTTCTGGGAAGAACAGCCTCGTGTGCGGAGATTCCCGATGTGCCAGCGCTTGATGTAGATGCCTTTTTGTGTCAGGTGTGGGGATACCAATGGCATTAGGGTTATCATGCATCAAGGACGATTCAATGCGCAACAATGACAGAGATAAGCTTTCGTCAGCTGATCGCCATCGCAGCACACGATCATGATACAGTGAAGCATCGCAGGTCTTTCATCGATTAAGCACAACATCGCAATCGCAGAACATACGCCACGGCACGGGGTTGCGAGCCACGATGTAGGTGACGTGGCTTTCCGAAAACTGATGTTCATCATCATCGAGCGTTCACCTTGCTATAAACTTCCCATCCGATGTAGACCTTTTCTGGTGCCTTTTTCAGCCCCTGTACTTTCTGGCTGTTTGCTGATTCCCACCAAAGATAAGAATAATATTGAGCACCCCTGTCGTCACATTTTGAGCAAGTACATTCTCACACAGTTCTCAGGTACTGGAACGACACAGTTGGTTCCCCAGCTTTGGAAGGCCACCAATGAAACTATGTATGGTGATCAGGGCATATTTGCCACGCCTCTCAAGCTAGTTTGAACGGGATCTGATTACTTTGAGAGGGGTTGCAAATATGCTCTATTTATGCAATCTTGGACCACGGTGTTTCACTTTTTTTTGGTCAGTCGCGTATGCGGGTGGAAGAGGGTAACTGACCGTGTGGGAAGTAGCTGATATGGACTTCACTTTCGTGGTGTTAGCGAGCTATCTGTTTTCGCCCAGGGAGCTGCAGACGGATGGATTTTCTCCTTCAACCACCAAGTTCTCGTATCCATCGCCGAGAGGATAACAAGGCTGGATATGTTACGCCCCCACTTGATGGTTCGCTGACGGTATCAGAACTATACGACTTTCACTACGAACACAACCCGGACCACCCTGTCTTTGTCTTCGCTGGTTCCGAGGGCCTTACTCACCTCACCTTCCATCAGCTGGTCCCGGCGGCCCACAATGCTGCTCGATTCGTAGCCAGAGCTATTGGTCTGGATTTGAAAGGCCCCAACTTGACCCATCCCCGACCGACTGTTGCCATCCTGGCTGAAACGGGTATGATCATCGGTAGACGCGCACAAGTTTCACTGACCAAAGATCAGATACCATCACATATTTCACAACGGTTTTGGGCATGTTACGCGCCGAGATTATCGTCTTCCCGATATTCTCTGAGAATTCCGTCGCTGCTGTCGCTCATCTTCTTAAAATCACACATGCATCACACATCCTGGTTAGCAGTGAACTAGCAATACAAGAACTAGCAAAAAATGCTCTCTTTGCAATGGATCCTGCCGACGCTCCCCAAATGTGCCCGATGCCAGCCTACGAGGACATATTTACCTCAGGGAGCAGATTCTTGCCGCTGCCTCCTCGGCGAAAGGATTACTCTGTGACAAGGATAATTGTACACTCTTCTGGTATGTTGAGATGTCAACTCTGCAGCGTCCGCGCTTTATCCGGTTCTAGGGTCAACCGCACTTCCGAAGCCTGTTTATTGGAATGATCGGCTTTATTTGCAGATCTCGCTTGCTCCATGTATGTCGGCAAGTCATTTCTACATTTCTTTTTCAGAACTCGCACCCCCTAGTGTACGGTACGCACGATTTTTGTGGCCAGGTATTTGGCGGCCACGTTGTACAGATGCCCGATTGCCTTGGATTGAGTTTTATAGCGTGGGTGGTGTGTGCCCTATTCTCGTCAATGGCTTGGTTCGCTCACGATTTGAGTCATTGATCGTTAGCCTACAACTGGTCTAATTCTGGCGACTTTCCCTCCTGTAAGCCCTGCCGTAAAAGTGACAAGGGTATCGACTTGGAGAGGGTTTTTGGACACAAATCCATCCTATATATATTGCTGGCCGGTGTTATATGAAGTTATTCATTCGATTGGTGGATGTCTGTGTTGGTCTAACGTTCAATCTACAGATCTGGAGTTCCGACTCCTCGAAGTTACCATTCCTCAAGGGATTAAAAGGCATTGTATGATCATCCCTTGGAGCTATAATGGCGCCTATGAGAATGTATTCCTTCCCAGATATTCAGTGGAGCACCCCTTGCGAAAGCCACCGGAGATTATCTCGCTCGTGAAGGGGTAGCAATTTACACGTTATATGGATCGTGCGTGTCTCAAATTGTGCGTTCACGTCTGGTTTTCTCATATGTGTATTTGCTTCAAGAACCGAAGTTAGTCCATACGTCAAATTCTTCCCCGGTAAGCCGAGCGAAAACCTTGCTGGGCTCCAAGTGATATATAGCGACATAAACAGATCACCCAGGACTTGACTGGGAATACTTCCATCTTAATCCCCAATGTGCAACGGAATTCTTACCGCTCGGCGACGGTACATATGAACTCATCATAGTCGTACGTATATTTTGGCAATATTCTACATTCTGATATTGACTTGGCAGTCCACAGGCGCGACGTACCACGGAGCTCCCCGTCATCAACACCACTTTTGAAGGAGAACCAGCGTTTGCCACGAACGATTGCCTCGCACCGCATCCAACACAACCCGGGAAATGGAAGGTTTTGGGTCGGTTGGACAATCAAATCATCAATAGCGGGGGCGACAAGGTGTCTCCTTTTTCCTAGTCTCACTCGTCTCGACTACTGATAGGGTTCTTTACAGATAAATCCTGGGCCATTTGGTATGTGAAATCTACAAGAACCGTTGCTTCCATGGTCTCTCGGTCCGAGCGTCATCTCAACTCTTGGCAGAAACCATACTATGTCAACATCCCCATGTATCGGCTGCTGTCATGTTCGGAGCTGGGAAACGAGGCAGTGGTGTTCTGTTTGAGTTGAAGGAAGAACATTATTTTGATCCCGCGGACTCTGATAGACTTGACGAATTTCGGAATTCAATACAGTGAGCATTCTCCGTTCATACCAGGGAACGTCGGGGGGTTGATGGATTCAATACGCAGGTCACAACTAGAAGCGGCGAATAGTTTTACTGTACAGGGGCATCGCGTACACAAAGAGGTAAACCTTCCGGACTACGGGATCCTCGTCGTTTATAACTCCATGCATAGATGATCATCGTTGCGCATTCGTCCAAGCCGTTCATTTTCAACAAAAAAGGCCTTCCAAAACGCGCGACTATCTGGGTGAACTATAGTGATGAAATCGAAGCGTTGTATAGCGGACTCGGAACAAGTTGATTCCTCTCACTTCTCACCCATTCAGTTTTCCGCCCTCCCACTTCTCTTGTGAGATTTCAGAATGGAGTCCTTTTATCTAGTATTTTTGCCGAGATGTCAGCGATTTACGGAAATTGTTTGCCAGTACATATCATGATCTTGATCAATCCAAGTTGCAGGCTCCTACAATCATATCGTATGTATGTTTGGATTCAGAACAAGTTGAACATCGTGTACAGTGCAGTGGCAGTGGGCTCGGGCGTGTGAAAAACATCAACGCAAACCTACTGGTGAGTGCAGAGCACGAGGGGGTGGGCAACACCTCAGAGTCACGGAAAGACGTGACGTAACGCCATGTGACAAATTCCGTCACATATACTGACCCAGCTGGAAGCCAGGCTCCCTCACTCCCTCCTGATAATTCTGATGTTGGAACAGCATATGATCACATTAACACCAGAGGTGATCACAGTGGATGGGTCGTCGCACAGTCCAGTAGTACTCTACGCTACACACTACTGATCATGTATGTTGAAGTTCCACCTGGGCGCTAGCCACAGATGTACTGAGCAACACAGCTACAGTGGAAGTAATCTACTCTACTGTTTTAGTCACTTACTTGGTTGGGAAGGGTGAGGCTGGTGAGAGTGGTTGAGGCTGGTAAGAGCGATGGAGCTGGTTAAGAGTCAAGAGACAACTTATTGATATTGACAGTTTCCTGGTCTTATATACCATACTACTGTTTGTACCAACCAAATAAGTATGTAATTGAAGATGTGTAAATGGTCACGTGATGTAATCTAATCTAATCTAATCTACATGATGGAAAAGTTTCAACACCCCCCCATATTTAGTACATACTTCTAAATACATCTTACTTTTTCCCATATAGGTACTCTTTCTTCGTCTAGTTTTTAAGTAATCCAAAGTACGGGATAAACTTGTTGAAGAGGATTTTCCCCAGATTTTTAGTTAAAAGGTCTGCAGGGTTATTCACTCCTTCGATGAATTCGACCGTAATAATCCCTTCGGATACTTTTTCTCTGACAAAGTGGAATCGCACATCGATGTGCTTGGATCGCTTCTCAGTTACAGGATTGGATGCGATAAAGACGGAGCCATTGTTGTCTCCATAGATCGGAACCGATCGGATCTGCATCCCAAGTTCGGCAAGCATGCTTCTAAGCCATGTTACTGCGCGGCTGCAATCTGATAGCGCCATGTATTCTGCTTCCGTGGAAGAGAGGGCAATGGTTTTTTGTGCTGATGAAACCCATGTTACTGCTCCAGACACCAGCGATATGAAGTAACCAGTGGTGGATTTCCTGGTGTTTTTGTCTGACGCCCAATCGGAGTCTGTGAAGGCGTAGATCCCTTTCCCAGAATCACCATCGTACATGATTGCGTAATCATTTGTCGCCTTCAAATACCTGCAAATATCCCTAGCCACTTCTAAATGGCGTTTGGTAGGGTTTGCGGAAAATTGGGACATTTTGATCACGGCGAAACAAATGTCGGGTCTTGTCCCGATCATTAAGTACAATAGTGATCCGATGATGGATTGGTACTTGGATCTGAGTTCCGCATTGGGTTCATCTTCAGACTTCATGGGTTTGTAGCCCGCCGGGAGTGGGGTATGGGTCGCATTGGATTCGCTCATCCCCATACATGCGAGAATTTTCTCAAGGTAAGGTACTTGATCAATGAAGATTTTCTTCCCACGTTGCCTTATTTGGATTGAGAGAAATTCTTTCGGTTCCCCATCACACACTAAGTGGCCAAGGTCCCTACATTCCCATGTTGCCATGAAGGCCTTCTTCTTTTCTAGCGTGTACTCTCGGTTTGTGCCGAGAAAAGCAGAGTCATCGACATAAATGACGGCGATCACAATTTCCCCTTTGGTACTTGTGTGAATGAAAACTCCCGCATTGGAGTGAAGCCGGACAAAACTGAGCTTTTTCATGGAGGAATCGAGTTCCCTCCACCAGGCTAATGCGGCCTGTTTAAGTCCGTATAGGGCTTTGTATAGTCGGTACACAAGGTTTTCTTTCCCTTTTACTATGTAGCCCTCAGGCTGTCACATGTAAATTACCTCACGGAGTGTTCCATAGAGGAAGGCTGCTGAGACGTCCAAGAGTGTCATGAACCACCCTTCAAGGGCTGTCAATGCCAGAATCACCCGGACAGTCTCATACCTCACTACTGGTGAGAAGATTTGATCAAAGTCGATGCCTTCTACTTGTGAGAAGTGTTATGCGTAACAAACCGTTCCAAGGTTCGGGCAGAGTATGCAGGAAGATGGAAAGGCAAAGAGCAATGTGATTGCTAAATCTAAGGAATGTAGCTATGGTACATGAGGTTTATATAGTACTGACTATGAGCGGTAGCGAATGAGTCAGTAACTGCGGAAGGCAGTGCGCATGAGTAAGGCGACTGCGGAAGGCTATGCACTAATGAGTAAGCTGACTGCGGAATGAGTCAGACAGCTGCGGAAAGCGAGTCAGCGCGGGAGCGAAGTATACTAAAGGAAATAAAGTATAATACGATATGTGTAAGCGGGGGCCGATGAGTAAGTAAAAAGGTAAGCGTATACGTCCGTAGTCATTAGTCCATAACATGTTCCCCTCCTCAAGGTCTGTGTCCTCACAGACTACCTACTCCCATCCATCGTTGCCATTTGGATCGGCCCAGGCAGGGTCAACTCGGTTACCCCAATCCTTTATCAGTTCATCGTTTACCGCTGTGGCAAACTCTAAACCTCGAACGGCGAGGCGAAGGCGTTGATTCTCGACAGCAAGGGTGTTGGTATAGTTTTTGAGGATGAGCTTCTCCTCAGCGGTGGGGCGGTTGGTAAATCGGAGAGGGTATGAAGGCGGATATGCATCTGCCGGTGGAGGATGTCGGCGACGGAGGTTTCGAGCGCATGGATCTGGTCGCGCATGGAGAGCGCTTCGCCGATGAGGGTGGTGATGGTGGGGTTGATATCGGAAGCATCGGTGGAGGCGGCGGTGATGTTGGACATGGCAGAAATGATGTTTGAAAGGTATAAGAAGAACGGCGTGTTGGGCGAGAAGAGTTGGAGCGGGGAACTCGATGTGACAGAAGTCGATGTGGAAAAATGGTTCTCAAAGTTTGTTCTTTTATCGTGGACGCGATGGATTTTGCCGATGAAAATCTCGGATCAAGTCTTGAGCGTTCTGAACATTAGTCCGAGGTTCCCATGTGTTCTCTTCTGGGCCATACCCTTCCCATTGGACAAGGTACTGGATCTTTCCACGGAATTTCCGAGAGTCTAGGATCGTGGAGACATGGTATTCTTCTCATCCTTCGACGATGATCGGATCAGGGGCTGGCTTCTTTTTCTGAATGGCATACTTTGGGGTTTCGTATGGTGATAACAGGGTCTCGTTGAACACAGGGTGGATCATCTTCAAGGTTTTGGGAAGATCAAGACGGTATGCGCTAGCTCCTTTCTTCTCTAGAACTTTGAACGGTCCGTGTCGGAGGGCGTCAAGTTTCTTCGAGGGACGATCAGTCCTGATGTTAGTCCCTTCCAGCCACACCTTGTCTCCGTTGCGGTAATTCCAAGATGGGCTTTGTCGTGTGTCAACTGTCTTCTTCATCTGATCCTGGGCCTGTCTCAGTGCTGCGTTGGCTTCTTCTCATGCCTGTTTGAGTTTTTTCAAGAAGTCGTTTGCCGCTGGATTGGTGTCTTCCAACACAAGTTCTCCCTTCCAAGGATGCAGACCATAGTTGAGATAGAATGGTGTGTACTTTGTCGCTTGATGTTCTTTGTCATTGTACTGGAATTCTGCGATTGCGATCCATTCCGCCCAATCATCTTGTAGATGGTTGACAAAGTTTCGTAAAAACACCTCGGTTTCCTGATGCGATCGTTCGGCTTGTCCATCAGTTTGTGGATGGTATGCAGTGGACAGGTTTCTCTTGACTCCCAACATGCGGCAAAGTATCTCCATGAACTTCGCGGTGAACTGTGGTCCTCTGTCGCTAATGATCTTCTTAGGGATCCCATGAAGCTTCCATATCTGGTCCCGATAGATCTTGGCTAATCCTTCAGCCGATAGTTCCACGGTTGTCGGGATGAGATGAAGCATCTTTGAATGTCTGTCCGTGATGACCAGAATTGCGTTCTTCCCATCAGATTCTGGTATCGGTCCCACGATGTCAATCCCTATGTCTTCCCATGGTTGACTTGGCGCGGCGTTAGGGTGTAGAGGGGCGTGTCTCCTTTGGTGGCTGATCTTGTTATGTTGACAGGTGTCACACCCTTTCACATACTTCTTTACGTCATGTAGGATGGTGGGCCACCAGTAGGTGCGAGTGAGGAGTTCATGTGTTTGATATTGTCCTGGATGTCCTGCCACTGGTGCGTCGTGCGCTTCAAACATCAGTTCTTGGCGCAATTGTGGGTCTGGTGGAACATAGACTTGTTCTCCTGCATAGGTGATGCCATTTTCCTGCTGGTACCAGTGAGGATTCTTCTTCAGACCCTGGGCTACTTCTGTCTCCATGCGATTTGAGGCCTTGATGCGTGCGATCCATGGGTTTTCGATGGTTGTGATGTTTCTGATTTTGATGGAATCAGATGTTTCACCCCCTTCAAAGAATTGTTTCTCCGTGAACATCTCCATTTGTATCACATCTTCTGATTCCAATCGTTTCAAAAATAGCCCCTCCTTGAGCATTTGGTCGCTGTCCTGCGGCTCGAGTTCCGTCTCATACCAGGGTAAACGTGACAGGATGTCTGCTTTCGCGTTTGTCTTCCCAGGTACATGTCGCAATTCGAAGTCATAATCTTGTAACTTCATCTTTCAGCACCTCTGTCGTTTGTTTAGGTCCTGAGGACGCCGGAAATACTCCAGGTTTTTGTGATTGGTTAAGATCTCGAAACGTTCCTTGGCTTCAAGTAGATAATGTCGCCAGTCCTTCAGTGCTTCCATGACTGCCAAGAGTTCCTTGTCATATATCTCGTAATTCTGTTCGGCCGTGGACATGGTCCGCGACAAGAACGCGATAGGATGCCACTTGTCGTCTTATTTCTGTGAAAGTACCGCTCCAATCGCATAACCCGATGCATCGGTTTCGACCCTGAACTGTCCGTCCGGTTTGGGCAATGCCAAGACTGGTGCCGTCGTGATTGCCCGTATAAGACCTTCAAATGCTTCTTGCGCCGCTGGTCCCCACGTGAATGCTGTATTTCCCGTAAGTGTTGTGAGTGGCTTTGCGATGTTTGAGTATCCTTCAATGAAGCGTCGATAAAAATTGGCAAATCCCAGGAACCTCTGGACTTCCTTTTTTGAAGTGGGTACTCGCCAGTTCCGGATTGTGTCCACCTTTTCAGTTTCCATCTCAACACGTCCTTCTCCAACGACATATCCCAATATGGGGCATTTCGTTACTTCCCAAAGACACTTCTTCTCCTTTAGGAACAGGTCATTGTCTGACAGAATCTGCAAGATCTCTTCGGTGTTCCGGGCGAGTTCTTCCTTGGTTTTACCAATAACCACTATGTCATCCATGTAAATCACACAGATGCGCCGACGGATCTGATCCCTGAATAGGCTGGCCATCATCCGAGAGAACGTTCCCGGGGAGTTGCAGAGACCGAAAAACATGACCAATGGTTCAAACAATCCTCGGCTGGTCAGGAAGGCGGCTTTCCATTCGTCACCCTTCTTAATCCGCACGTTATTGTATCCCCACATGATGTCCATTTTGTTGAAGTAGACTGCGTCCTTCAATACATCCAAGAGGTCGTTGATGCGTGGGAGTGGGAATTTGTCCTTAACCGTGAATTTATTGACTGTGCGATAATCCTGTACCAATCGTTTGGAACCGTCTTTCTTGTTAATGAAGAAGCAGGGTGATGCATAAGGGGATTTGGACGGTCGGATCTTTCCGGTTGCCAGGCCTTCATCAATGAATTCGTCCAGTTCTTCTTGCTCCTTTTGGGTCATAGGATACGTGTTTCCTCCTAGCTCCTTTGGTGCGTCCGGTGTAAGTTCAATGCCGTGGTCCCATTCTCTTTTCTTTGGGATCTTGTCAAAGTTTTCTTTTTCAAAGAGATGGGCAAAACGTTCAATGTATGAGGGTCGTTTGGTTGTGGGAGGTGGTGTGGGAGTAACTGCTTCCAATATGGGGTCTCCGGGCTTCCATTTCTGATCCGATTTCTTGGGTGCGTCCTTGTCTCGTACTTCCACCATGCGAACCCGATGTTTGGGACCATTAAGGTTAACCCTGAAATCCGAGTGTTTGGTTTGACATGTTGATGGGCACCGGTTGAATGTTACAGCGCCGGTCGTCCAATTGATTGTGGGGTTGTGGTGCACCAACCAGTCATGTCCCAAAAGCATGTCCGTTCTCCCAATGTCCAATACCATTGCTTCCATGGTTTCCTGGTGTGTTCCTAAGTCCAGCTTGACTTCGGCAAGTTTTTCTGCTTTCTGTTGTCGGTTCGGCGATCCATCCGCATTTAGGATTGATATGGGTTTTATTCCTCGTGTGGGAAGGTTCTGTTCGCGTACTATTCTGGGATGGATACATGTGCGTTCACATCCGCTATCAACCTCGGGTCGAATGGCCTTTGGTCCTTGTCGTGTTTCGATCTGAGCCTGCAGCTTGATCTCTCGTCGTTTCGGAGGTTTATCTCCCTTGACAATCTTAGTTGACGCAACAGCTCGCTTTGCAGGGATAACATAAGTTATATTGTCTGTAGCTGCACCAGGCAAGCGAGTTCGTTTAATGGATAAGGGTCGCGACTTAGCGTCGTTTAATCGGACCCTTCGGGAAAATCCTTCTCATCGGTCTCTATGGTGATGGTTTCATCATCATCGGTATCTCCATCAGACACCTTCCTAATCTTTCCAGAGTTCTTCTTCGGCTTGCGGCAGCTGCGCGCGATATGTCCTTCTTGGTCGCAGTTGAAACACTTACGACCATCTTTCTTCTTTGGGGCTTCGCAGTCTTTGGCAAGGTGACCAAAGCGCTGACAGTTGTAGCAACGGGCTACTCCTGCTTTGTCGATCTCCATGGCTTTGCCTTGACCACCATAAGTGGTGCCCGATCCGGTGCGTGTGTCGCCACCCCCTCGGATGACTAATGCATGTCCCTCCATCTGTCGTCCCTTGTTTCGGATCTCCTTTGCGTAATCAGTGCACGTCCTGCCATCGCTAGCCACTTGTTCAGAAATTCTGCGGTTGACGTTCTTTTCCAGGATGTATTTCCCAGTTTCTTCGCCAAGGTTTGACAGCTTCAAGAGCTCTTCGAATTCGTCCAAGAATTCGTCGATGGTGCATTTCTCCTGTTTCAGGACTTCGAGTCTCGCCTTGGCCGCTGCCGATTTGTTGGCAATAGAGAATCGCGTAGCGATGTCGTCTGAGAACCCTAACCAGGTGATGTTCTCGCCATCAGTGGCAAGGTCGTCTAACTTGTTGCTGGCCCAGTGTTTACCGGACCCTTCCATCATGCGGGATAACACTGCAAGAATTTTCTGATCGTCGGACAGGCCCTTCTGGAACCTGATGTATAATTTGGTGGCTTTCCACCACTCGTCGAAGGTGTGTCTGTCTTTGAACATCCCAGGATCTTTGATGATCTTGGATGTATCCATTGTTTGTACTGTCGGTGCTTCTGCCATGTCTAGAACCTGCGGAGTAGGAGAGGTGTCGGATTGTTGGGATGAAGATGGGGTTCGGGATACAGGTAGGGGTTGAAAATCAGTCCCTGTTCTAGGCGTCTGTTCGGTATCTGACTGCGCGGAATCAAAAGTAAATTCGTCAGGGGACTCGTCGGCGGAATCGGTGGCAAAACGTTCGGGGTATTTCCTTTGTAGATCTCTAAGGAATCTCTGTTCCTGCACGTCTGTTGGTCGTGAGAAGGGGTCAAGTCTCTCGTTTCGTGCCCAACGGTTGTACTCGGTCTGTTGCTCGTCGGTGGTGAAGTGGGCGTAGATCTGCTGCTTCAAGTAAGACATGGTGATGTGGCTCTGGGACGTCTCGATGTGAGCGTCCTAATCAATCTTCTGATAACGGTTGTCTGGACACCGATAAACTCTCTGATCTCTGTGATCCGACCTGTCTGAGGTCCTTCTTGAACGCGAAAGCTTTTGAGTTCGTTCTGTCAGGCGTTGTAACGCGCGATCTGGTGTTGCCGAGCAAGATGGATGCTCTCTGCTATCTCGCCGTGGGGGCGATGCTCGTCGTTGTCTAGTTCTTCGTCAAGCACCTGCTGTAGGATGCAATGGATCTCCGATTCGATGTACTGCTGGATGAGTGTAAAATCGATACTGTCTCGAGGACTTAGCTCCTCCTGTCGGGCTTCTGGCGTGCTGAATGGGTTACTGGTGAAGTCTTCAAAGAAGCGCGACGTCTTGACTCGTCTGGTAGTTGCTCTCTTCGCTCTGGGCGAACCTAACGAGATTTAGCAACTTATTATGCGTAACAAACCGTTCCAAGGTTCGGGCAGAGTATGCAGGAAGATGGAAAGGCAAAGAGCAATGTGATTGCTAAATCTAAGGAATGTAGCTATGGTACATGAGGTTTATATAGTACTGACTATGAGCGGTAGCGAATGAGTCAGTAACTGCGGAAGGCAGTGCGCATGAGTAAGGCGACTGCGGAAGGCTATGCACTAATGAGTAAGCTGACTGCGGAATGAGTCAGACAGCTGCGGAAAGCGAGTCAGCACGGGAGCGAAGTATACTAAAGGAAATAAAGTATAATACGATATGTGTAAGCGGGGGCCGATGAGTAAGTAAAAAGGTAAGTGTATATGTCCGTAGTCGTTAGTCCGTAACAAGAAGCCTTTTGCAACGAGGTGCGCTTTCAGACGCCCGTCGGATTTTTCATTGTAAACCCATTTGTTCTTTAGAGCTTTCCTCCCTGTGGGTAGGGGTACTAACTCCGTGATCACCCCGCGGCTTTTGAGCATGTCTAGCTCTTTTCGTTCTGCCGCATACCAATCTTCTTTGTTTGGAAGAGGGTATATGTCTTTGTGTGACATTTCGATGATGCCTACTTAGATAGAGATTGCCTCCATTAGGAGATCATTCATCCATGCCGTTTGACCACCCAATCTACATCTTCGATCCATTTTTTCAAGATCAGAAGCAGGGGTGTCTTCCCCATAGATGCTACCAGGCATTCTCCGAACTCGTCGTTCCCTGATCGGTCGATCTGGTACTTGTTCAGGTTCAGGAGTGGGTACTCGTGGCTTGTCATCGGGCTCGCTAAGCGGCAAATTGTTGTCTGATTCAGGGTGATCCTGTCCAGTAGGAACAGGGTCATGAGGTGTTTCGTTATGACTGTCATTGTCATCATTTCTGGGGATGAGATCCTCAAACTCATCAGCCGGTTCCGGGTTTTCCATTTCTGGATGGTTTTCTGGCAAAGGGTCGATGTGGCATCTAGGGTACTTGCTCTCATCAAAGATCGCTTTCCCACCCATGAAGATCGTATTGGTTTCAGGATCCATGAAACGGTATCCTTTGACTCCTGGTTTCAATCTGAGATAAATCATCAATCGCAATCTGGATTCCAGGGAGTTTTTCTGTTTCTCTTTTGGGATATATACATACATATGCCTGGCATCCAAATACTCTGACACTTGACATGTCGGGGATCTCATTAGTCACCCTGAAGTAAGGGGTTTTCCATTCAAGACGCTGCATGGGGGTTCTGTTGTAGAGGAACGCTGCATGTTCCAAACAGAATTCCCACCACATAGGTGGTAAACACGCGTTGAAGCGCAAGGCCTGAGATTTTTCCCATAGAGTTCGATTGATCCTTTCTGCTCTACCATTCTGCTGATGCTGATATGGGAGTGTGACGTCGATCAGAATTCCATGACTGGCAAGTACATCCTTGTATTCGTCGAACTCTCCACCTCCATCAACTCGCCACTTTTTAGGGGTAGCAGCGAACTGATTCTGGATCATCGCAAGAAATTGTCTCAGTGCCGTGACGGCATCAGACTTCTTTCTAAGCAAGACGACCCAGACGTGGGATGAAAAATCGTCCAGAAACGTAAGGAAATATTTATATTTGTGGTATGATGCCGTGGATATCTGTGTGAGATCAGAATGGATCAGATCAAAGGTTTTTGTTGCCCTTGTTATTGAATTGGGATACGACTGATTAGGCATTTTCCCTTTAAGGCAGCCTGTGCAACTTTCCTGTGATTTCTCACGTACTAGTGTTTCAGGTACCCCTTTGGTACTGGTGGGAATCTTTCGAAGTGCTTGATCATTTGGGTGACCAAGGCGCTTGTGCCATGTTTCAACAGTGATTTCACTCGAGATCGCATGGATCTGGTCATAGCGTATTTCAGTGTCTAACCAGTAAATGGTTTGACCAAGGATGTGGGGCGAAAACTGGATTTTGCTCAGCCCTTTGGAGATGTTAATTTCTCCACAAGTCCCGTCTACTTTGTAACCATGGTTAAGGAAGACGTCTAGGGACAATAGGCGTGTGTCCATGTCCAGGATGTAGAACACCGGTCTGAGAAGATGGGTTTTAACTTCCCCATTTAGGGTGTGCCGTACTGGAACGGCCCCAACTCCAAGAATTTCCAGTTTCTTCCCTTTGGCTGCAGTTTGGACGAATCGCTTGACTGTGAGAGGTCTATAATATGCGAAGTCCTTAAACTCATAGGTGAAGTGTAAAGAGGCGCTGGAATCTAATATCCATTGCGCGCGTTCTTTTTCCTTACAATGTGTACAAGAAGCAAAATGTTTAATATATTTTTTATGTAAATCACTGCTAAAGTAATCTACGCATTCTGTACTGGTACTGGCTATTATATCATATGTCTGTTGAGAGGTATTGTTAGCTTTCCGCAATTGGTAAGGTTTAAGAAAGGGTTTTGACAAACCGTCAAGTTCTATCTTGTCCTCAAACACATCCGGCCCCATCCGTTCCTGGTCGATGTCCATCATCTTCAGTGATTCTTCTATCGACGGGGCAACGCGACGCTGTTTAGCCGGCCTTTCGTCGATGTCAGGAATGATGGTATCTAAGATGCGAAGATTTGACCCAGAGGGTTGGGCACCGATTTCTCGGGCGAGTCTTCGCACCCTCTCGTTCTTTTTCCACACAGATGGCTTTCCAGAGGGAAGCCCGGTGTACTGAGAAGGAGGCGGGTTCATGCATTGCAGGAGTGACTGCATTCTTTCCAACTCAGGCTGCGCGGTACTCGTAGTTTTCCCGCGGCCCGTTACGGTGGTGAAGGCAGGGGCACGTTGACGAGGAGGAAGGGGACAGGGAGCAGGATAACGAGGGGGTTGCTTAATGGCCGGTGCGATAAACTCGACCATTTCCTCAGCTTGGTCGGAGTCGTTTTCTGTGTTGTTGGCGCGCTTCTTCTGGTTGCGCCAGCATCCTTTTCCCTTCTTCTTTTCAGAATCGGTACTTGGGTCAGTCGAGTTAGTCTGCTCATCAGTGTTGTTACACGAGGTACTCGGTGCTGTTTGCTTTTCCCATTTGGGGTCTTGCCCCTTTTGCTTAGTCCCGGAGATTTTCCGGGCCTGCTCGTTGGACGCCCGAGTAGACCCTATCACGTACTTGCGCCTGTATTCTGAGACGATGCTGTCGGTGACGGCCTGCCATGTGAAGTCGTCGGCATCGTAGACTTGGAAGAGGGCGGTGGAGAGGGACAACCACGCGTCAGGAATGGCACTTGCCAGGATCATAGCCTGCATCAGATCAGGCACGACGAACTTTGAGTCGCTAAGGCGAGCGAAGAGTGACCCAAGGCGCTCGATTTCCGGCACAGGGTCCCGACCAGAAAGTTTGAAAGAGGCTGCGGCTTTGAAGTCGCCAAATATGGCGGCGGGGAGACCTTTGAATATGCGTCCTTCAATGTTGTCCAGGCTTCCTTTGAGGTTTTGGCGTCCTTGATGTGCCTCCTGATCGCTTCGGAGACTTTGAGGCGGATGGAACCCAGAGCCATGTCATCATCCCTCGTCCAGATCTTCCTTTCCTTGTGGAAGGCAGGTTGGTTGATGGTAGTGGTGACCACTGGAGGTTGGGTTGCAGATGTAGAAGTAGCGGAGGCAGGGGTGGAGACCGTGACAGTAAAGTCTGCGATGTCGGGGCGCTCAATGTTGCCAGATACGAGGCGCCAGACTCCTTGATGGAGAAGGTACGACTTCATTTTTTCGGCCCAACTTTGGTAGTCGATGCCGTCGAAGATGGCGATGGAGTCGAGGGCGGAGCGAGAGGTAGACATTTTTTAATGAGTCTAAAAGGAGTTCTCCCAATCAGTGATGTTCTTTGTGAATTTGATTTAGAGAAAACAAATAAATGATTCCTCATAACATATTCCCTTTAGGAATAGCGGTTGTGGGAAAAACCCTTTTTGTCAGAAGTGTGTGAGGTACGATCAATGTTTCCACATGACGTGTACTAAGTCAATCCCCTTAGGGACGCTTCATGACAGGTACTTGTCGTAATGACGTTCCCAGGTTCATGTGTGAAGAAGTAAGACTCAGAACCTAGATCTTTCGATCGGTTCTTTGCCAACCAGGGTAGTGTTACGGACTAACGACTACGGACGTATACGCTTACTTTTTCACTTTTACTCATCGGCCCCCGCTTACACATATCGTATTATACTTTATTTCCTTTAGTATACTTCGCTCCCGTGCTGACTCGCTTTCCGCAGCTGTCTGACTCATTCCGCAGTCAGCTTACTCATTAGTGCATAGCCTTCCGCAGTCGCCTTACTCATGCGCACTGCCTTCCGCAGTTACTGACTCATTCGCTACCGCTCATAGTCAGTACTATATAAACCTCATGTACCATAGCTACATTCCTTAGATTTAGCAATCACATTGCTCTTTGCCTTTCCATCTTCCTGCATACTCTGCCCGAACCTTGGAACGGTTTGTTACGCATAATAAGTTGCTAAATCTCGTTAGGTTCGCCCAGAGCGAAGAGAGCAACTACCAGACGAGTCAAGACGTCGCGCTTCTTTGAAGACTTCACCAGTAACCCATTCAGCACGCCAGAAGCCCGACAGGAGGAGCTAAGTCCTCGAGACAGTATCGATTTTACACTCATCCAGCAGTACATCGAATCGGAGATCCATTGCATCCTACAGCAGGTGCTTGACGAAGAACTAGACAACGACGAGCATCGCCCCCACGGCGAGATAGCAGAGAGCATCCATCTTGCTCGGCAACACCAGATCGCGCGTTACAACGCCTGACAGAACGAACTCAAAAGCTTTCGCGTTCAAGAAGGACCTCAGACAGGTCGGATCACAGAGATCAGAGAGTTTATCGGTGTCCAGACAACCGTTATCAGAAGATTGATTAGGACGCTCACATCGAGACGTCCCAGAGCCACATCACCATGTCTTACTTGAAGCAGCAGATCTACGCCCACTTCACCACCGACGAGCAACAGACCGAGTACAACCGTTGGGCACGAAACGAGAGACTTGACCCCTTCTCACGACCAACAGACGTGCAGGAACAGAGATTCCTTAGAGATCTACAAAGGAAATACCCCGAACGTTTTGCCACCGATTCCGCCGACGAGTCCCCTGACGAATTTACTTTTGATTCCGCGCAGTCAGATACCGAACAGACGCCTAGAACAGGGACTGATTTTCAACCCCTACCTGTATCCCGAACCCCATCTTCATCCCAACAATCCGACACCTCTCCTACTCCGCAGGTTCTAGACATGGCAGAAGCACCGACAGTACAAACAATGGATACATCCAAGATCATCAAAGATCCTGGGATGTTCAAAGACAGACACACCTTCGACGAGTGGTGGAAAGCCACCAAATTATACATCAGGTTCCAGAAGGGCCTGTCCGACGATCAGAAAATTCTTGCGGTGTTATCCCGCATGATGGAAGGGTCCGGTAAACACTGGGCCAGCAACAAGTTAGACGACCTTGCCACTGATGGCGAGAACATCACCTGGTTAGGGTTCTCAGACGACATCGCTACGCGATTCTCTATTGCCAACAAATCGGCAGCGGCCAAGGCGAGACTCGAAGTCCTGAAACAGGAGAAATGCACCATCGACGAATTCTTGGACGAATTCGAAGAGCTCTTGAAGCTGTCAAACCTTGGCGAAGAAACTGGGAAATACATCCTGGAAAAGAACGTCAACCGCAGAATTTCTGAACAAGTGGCTAGCGATGGCAGGACGTGCACTGATTACGCAAAGGAGATCCGAAACAAGGGACGACAGATGGAGGGACATGCATTAGTCATCCGAGGGGGTGGCGACACACGCACCGGATCGGGCACCACTTATGGTGGTCAAGGCAAAGCCATGGAGATCGACAAAGCAGGAGTAGCCCGTTGCTACAACTGTCAGCGCTTTGGTCACCTTGCCAAAGACTGCGAAGCCCCAAAGAAGAAAGATGGTCGTAAGTGTTTCAACTGCGACCAAGAAGGACATATCGCGCGCAGCTGCCGCAAGCCGAAGAAGAACTCTGGAAAGATTAGGAAGGTGTCTGATGGAGATACCGATGATGATGAAACCATCACCATAGAGACCGATGAGAAGGATTTTCCCGAAGGGTCCGATTAAACGACGCTAAGTCGCGACCCTTATCCATTAAACGAACTCGCTTGCCTGGTGCAGCTACAGACAATATAACTTATGTTATCCCTGCAAAGCGAGCTGTTGCGTCAACTAAGATTGTCAAGGGAGATAAACCTCCGAAACGACGAGAGATCAAGCTGCAGGCTCAGATCGAAACACGACAAGGACCAAAGGCCATTCGACCCGAGGTTGATAGCGGATGTGAACGCACATGTATCCATCCCAGAATAGTACGCGAACAGAACCTTCCCACACGAGGAATAAAACCCATATCAATCCTAAATGCGGATGGATCGCCGAACCGACAACAGAAAGCAGAAAAACTTGCCGAAGTCAAGCTGGACTTAGGAACACACCAGGAAACCATGGAAGCAATGGTATTGGACATTGGGAGAACGGACATGCTTTTGGGACATGACTGGTTGGTGCACCACAACCCCACAATCAATTGGACGACCGGCGCTGTAACATTCAACCGGTGCCCATCAACATGTCAAACCAAACACTCGGATTTCAGGGTTAACCTTAATGGTCCCAAACATCGGGTTCGCATGGTGGAAGTACGAGACAAGGACGCACCCAAGAAATCGGATCAGAAATGGAAGCCCGGAGACCCCATATTGGAAGCAGTTACTCCCACACCACCTCCCACAACCAAACGACCCTCATACATTGAACGTTTTGCCCATCTCTTTGAAAAAGAAAACTTTGACAAGATCCCAAAGAAAAGAGAATGGGACCACGGCATTGAACTTACACCGGACGCACCAAAGGAGCTAGGAGGAAACACGTATCCTATGACCCAAAAGGAGCAAGAAGAACTGGACGAATTCATTGATGAAGGCCTGGCAACCGGAAAGATCCGACCGTCCAAATCCCCTTATGCATCACCCTGCTTCTTCATTAACAAGAAAGACGGTTCCAAACGATTGGTACAGGATTATCGCACAGTCAATAAATTCACGGTTAAGGACAAATTCCCACTCCCACGCATCAACGACCTCTTGGATGTATTGAAGGACGCAGTCTACTTCAACAAAATGGACATCATGTGGGGATACAATAACGTGCGGATTAAGAAGGGTGACGAATGGAAAGCCGCCTTCCTGACCAGCCGAGGATTGTTTGAACCATTGGTCATGTTTTTCGGTCTCTGCAACTCCCCGGGAACGTTCTCTCGGATGATGGCCAGCCTATTCAGGGATCAGATCCGTCGGCGCATCTGTGTGATTTACATGGATGACATAGTGGTTATTGGTAAAACCAAGGAAGAACTCGCCCGGAACACCGAAGAGATCTTGCAGATTCTGTCAGACAATGACCTGTTCCTAAAGGAGAAGAAGTGTCTTTGGGAAGTAACGAAATGCCCCATATTGGGATATGTCGTTGGAGAAGGACGTGTTGAGATGGAAACTGAAAAGGTGGACACAATCCGGAACTGGCGAGTACCCACTTCAAAAAAGGAAGTCCAGAGGTTCCTGGGATTTGCCAATTTTTATCGACGCTTCATTGAAGGATACTCAAACATCGCAAAGCCACTCACAACACTTACGGGAAATACAGCATTCACGTGGGGACCAGCGGCGCAAGAAGCATTTGAAGGTCTTATACGGGCAATCACGACGGCACCAGTCTTGGCATTGCCCAAACCGGACGGACAGTTCAGGGTCGAAACCGATGCATCGGGTTATGCGATTGGAGCGGTACTTTCACAGAAATAAGACGACAAGTGGCATCCTATCGCGTTCTTGTCGCGGACCATGTCCACGGCCGAACAGAATTACGAGATATATGACAAGGAACTCTTGGCAGTCATGGAAGCACTGAAGGACTGGCGACATTATCTACTTGAAGCCAAGGAACGTTTCGAGATCTTAACCAATCACAAAAACCTGGAGTATTTCCGGCGTCCTCAGGACCTAAACAAACGACAGAGGTGCTGAAAGATGAAGTTACAAGATTATGACTTCGAATTGCGACATGTACCTGGGAAGACAAACGCGAAAGCAGACATCCTGTCACGTTTACCCTGGTATGAGACGGAACTCGAGCCGCAGGACAGCGACCAAATGCTCAAGGAGGGGCTATTTTTGAAACGATTGGAATCAGAAGATGTGATACAAATGGAGATGTTCACGGAGAAACAATTCTTTGAAGGGGGTGAAACATCTGATTCCATCAAAATCAGAAACATCACAACCATCGAAAACCCATGGATCGCACGCATCAAGGCCTCAAATCGCATGGAGACAGAAGTAGCCCAGGGTCTGAAGAAGAATCCTCACTGGTACCAGCAGGAAAATGGCATCACCTATGCAGGAGAACAAGTCTATGTTCCACCAGACCCACAATTGCGCCAAGAACTGATGTTTGAAGCGCACGACGCACCAGTGGCAGGACATCCAGGACAATATCAAACACATGAACTCCTCACTCGCACCTACTGGTGGCCCACCATCCTACATGACGTAAAGAAGTATGTGAAAGGGTGTGACACCTGTCAACATAACAAGATCAGCCACCAAAGGAGACACGCCCCTCTACACCCTAACGCCGCGCCAAGTCAACCATGGGAAGACATAGGGATTGACATCGTGGGACCGATACCAGAATCTGATGGGAAGAACGCAATTCTGGTCATCACGGACAGACATTCAAAGATGCTTCATCTCATCCCGACAACCGTGGAACTATCGGCTGAAGGATTAGCCAAGATCTATCGGGACCAGATATGGAAGCTTCATGGGATCCCTAAGAAGATCATTAGCGACAGAGGACCACAGTTCACCGCGAAGTTCATGGAGATACTTTGCCGCATGTTGGGAGTCAAGAGAAACCTGTCCACTGCATACCATCCACAAACTGATGGACAAGCCGAACGATCGCATCAGGAAACCGAGGTGTTTTTACGAAACTTTGTCAACCATCTACAAGATGATTGGGCGGAATGGATCGCAATCGCAGAATTCCAGTACAATGACAAAGAACATCAAGCGACAAAGTACACACCATTCTATCTCAACTATGGTCTGCATCCTTGGAAGGGAGAACTTGTGTTGGAAGACACCAATCCAGCGGCAAACGACTTCTTGAAAAAACTCAAACAGGCATGAGAAGAAGCCAACGCAGCACTGAGACAGGCCCAGGATCAGATGAAGAAGACAGTTGACACACGACAAAGCCCATCTTGGAATTACCGCAACGGAGACAAGGTGTGGCTGGAAGGGACTAACATCAGGACTGATCGTCCCTCGAAGAAACTTGACGCCCTCCGACACGGACCGTTCAAAGTTCTAGAGAAGAAAGGAGCTAGCGCATACCGTCTTGATCTTCCCAAAACCTTGAAGATGATCCACCCTGTGTTCAACGAGACCCTGTTATCACCATACGAAACCCCAAAGTATGCCATTCAGAAAAAGAAGCCAGCCCCTGATCCGATCATCGTCGAAGGATGAGAAGAATACCATGTCTCCACGATCCTAGACTCTCGGAAATTCCGTGGAAAGATCCAGTACCTTGTCCAATGGGAAGGGTATGGCCCAGAAGAGAACACATGGGAACCTCGGACTAATGTTCAGAACGCTCAAGACTTGATCCGAGATTTTCATCGGCAAAATCCATCGCGTCCACGATAAAAGAACAAACTTTGAGAACCATTTTCCACATCGACTTCTGTCACATCGAGTTCCCCGCTCCAACTCTTCTCGCCCAACACGCCGTTCTTCTTATACCTTTCAAACATCATTTCTGCCATGTCCAACATCACCGCCGCCTCCACCGATGCTTCCGATATCAACCCCACCATCACCACCCTCATCGGCGAAGCGCTCTCCATGCGCGACCAGATCTGATGTAGTCTAATCTAATCTAATCTACATGATGGAAAAGTTTCAACAATGTATGTATGATAGAGAGAGAATCCTTACTACTAACCTTTGAGAGGTGTTTGCAAGGTGGGGGTTACTCAGTAAGAGTGTTCTATTGCACAGAGAATAAGGACAGTCTTATATACTAGTCTACTTATTTGTACATTATTTGCAAGGGGGTGGCGGAACAGAAAAAATATACCGGGGGTCAAACTTTTTTCTTTTGGGCCCAAGGGACCCCCCCCCCCCTCCTTCCTAATATGGTATGTTGTACTCATGCATATATGTTTTTCCAAGAATAAATGACAGAAAACAAAAGAAACCATATATGAAATCATCGCTAGCGCCCTCTCCCCTCCTCGAGCCAGACCACCCCTGCCCTCGCCCTCTCCTGTGGCACCCTCCTGTTCCCCGCTCCTCCTCCCGGTATCCCCGCCATCTCATTCTGCACCAGCACAAGCCTGCGGACCTCATTCCTCCCGCGCGGCACCCTGATGACTGGCAGATGTTGGTCTGTCTACATCTCTGTCAACCACGGCTCCTGGCACTCACATGTGGGTTCATGCTCAACCTC
This sequence comes from Entoloma clypeatum, assembly GCA_963565915.1. Lineage (NCBI taxonomy): Eukaryota > Fungi > Basidiomycota > Agaricomycetes > Agaricales > Entolomataceae > Entoloma > Entoloma clypeatum. The sequence continues at coordinate 625,255 of OY751490.1, read as the reverse complement.
ACCCTGACATGTGTCTTTGTCAGCATGGACCACCAGGTCACTTGCCCCAAACCAGGTGCAGGCAATCGACAAAGTCCTTGTGGCGTGGGCCTACATGCCAATACTCAGAATGGCAAGACAATGGTGGTGGTGGAGGCGATCCAGAGACTGGTCAAGGAGGGGAAGACGGTTGGGTGGCAGGGAGTGACGCGAAGCTTGAGTGGGGCAAAGGGTTCAGTCGCTCGTTGTGTAGGACTGCAGGTATTATATTATAGTTTGGGGGTGTGCAACTTTCTTTTTTCCCCTGGTGGGACCCTCCCCCCCCCACCCCAGGTCTGGGATTCCGGTTCCACCACCCCCTTGATTATTTGTACATCATGGGATTGGACACATGATGCTATAGATGAAATATCTATAGGAGTGGAATTTGTTCAACACTCCCCCTCAATGTGTATACATCAGATTTATGAAAATGTCAAGCCTAAATGTTGGCAACATCTTTCAAAGAGTTCCTGACTAAGATTTTTAGTTAGCATGTCCACAGGATTGGATGTGCTTCAATGTACTCTACAGTGATCAATCCATGAGAGATGTACTCTTGGGTGACGTGATATCTCAGATTGATATGTTTAGTATGGCATTCCTGTAAGGGGTTGTTCCCAATAAAGATTGAGCCATGATTGTCGGCATAGATCAGGACATTTCTCATTAGGAAGCCAATCTCCTGGAAGAGTTGGATTCCAATTGGACATTGCCATGTACTCTGCTTCAGTAGATGAATGTGCAATGGTTTTTTGTAGACAATAAGTCCAGCCTACAGAAGCACCTGCAAGCTTCAGGAAAAAGCTGGTGCAGCTTCGACACTTAATTTTGTTGGATGCCCAGTCAGAATCCATGTAGGCATGTGAACCCACATTTTGATCACCAGAATACATCAGTCAGTAATCAGAAGTGCCCATGAGATAGCAGATTATATACTTTGCTTTATCGATGTGTTCCTGGGTAGGATTTGCTGAGAACTGTGATAATGTAATTACGGCAAAGGCAATGTCAGGTCATGTACTGATCATTAAATATAGCAGAGACCCTATGATCTGCTGAAATTGTGATTGAAGTGCAGCAGTGGCGGTGTTAGCATTTGCTGTTGGCTTGTATCCAGTAGGTAGAGGAGTCTTGGCGATTATTGCATTTGTCATGCCGAATCTCTCTACTACTTTCTGTAAATAGGCACATTGATCGATCATGATCATATTATTGGTATGTGTGATGTGCATTCTCAAGAATTCAGTGGGTTCATCTAGATCATGAGATTCCCAAATAGCCATGAATTTGGCTCTTTTAACGGTTGTAAGCTTAGTGTCTGGTCCGATGAACATTGCATCATTGACATAGATTATTGCTAGTACAATGGTTCCATTCAGAAAATAGAAGACAAAGATTCTGGCATCAGATATGACCCTTCAGAAACCTAGTTTCTTCATGGATTTCTCTATGGCATGCCACCATGCAAGTCCAGCCTGCTTTAAACCATAAAATGCCTTATGCAGGCGCCAAACAAGAAGTTCTTTGCCTTTTACTTTGAAGCCTTCAGGTTGCATCATGTATAACTCTTCCTGGAGTTTCCCATAAAGGAAAGCAGCAGTTACATCAAGTGTGAGAATCACCCAACTCTCAAGTGCGGCGGTAGCAAGCATGAGATGTACTGTCTCAAATCGAACTACGGGAGAGAATATCTCATCGAAATCAATTCCCTCAATTTGTAACAAGCCGAGCCTTTTTATGGCCATCAGTCTTAATGTTGAAGACCCATCGTGATCTGATGGCCTTCCGTCTGATCGGTAAAGGTGTTAGATCATAGACATCACACCACTTGATGCTATCAAGTTCCTTATGGCATGCATCCAACCACTCATCCTGGAGGATCCGTGCAGAATCCTCTGGAGCACGTGGGGGATGTAAAGTACTGTGAATCTCTCTACTACTTTCTGTAAATAGGGAGATTCATCAATCATGATCGTATTCTTGGTACACGTGATGCACATTCTCAAGAATTCAGTGGGTTCACCTAGATCACGAGATTCCAAAAAGCCATGAATTTGGCTCTTTTAACAGTTGTAAGCTTAGTGTCTGGTCCCATGAACATTGCATCATTGACATAGATTATTGCTAGTACGATGGTTCCGTTCGGGGAATAGAAAACAAAGATTCCGGTGTCAGATATGACCCTTTGTAAACCTAGTTTCTTCATGGATTTCTCCATGGCATGCCACCATGCAAGTCCAGCCTGCTTCAAACTGTAAATAGCCTTGTGTAGGCGCCAAACAAGAAGTTCTTTGCCTTTTACTTTGAAGCCTTCGGGTTGCATCATGTATAACTCTTCCTGGAGTTTCCCATAAAGGAAAGCAGCAGTTACATCAAGCACGAGAATCACCCAACTCTCAAGCACAGCAGTAGTGAGCATGAGACGTACTGTCTCAAATTGAACTACGGGAGAGAATACCTCGTCAAAATTGATTCCCTTGATTTGCGAGAACCCTTGTGCAACAAGCCGAGCCTTTTTATGGCCATCGGTCTTTATGTCAAAGACTCATCATGATCCAATGGCCTTCCGTCTGGTCAGTAAAGGTGTTAGATCATAGACATCATGCCGCTTGATGCTATCAAGTTCCTTAGGGCAGGCGTCCAACCACTCATCCTGGAGGTTTTTCAGCATTCTGGCAATGTCGCGAAACTTCATCTCCTGGATATCACGGAACTGTGAGAGATTAGATTCAGAGTGAGGAACGGCTGATGCAAGTAGCGCATTCAACTCAGTGATCTGTTTCGTGTCTCCCCCTCATTTCCGAACTAATAGTTCTAGGTACAAATTAAATGCTTTTGGACCTAGCTCCACATCATTCATCATTTCGCGCAGTAAGCTCTCCGCATCCGTATCTTCCAAAGATTTGTCATCAGGAACTTTGGGGTCATTGGGAGGAGTACCAGATGATCCACTAGGCCCTGCATCAGGTGGGGCTAAGGGGGAACTAGGTTCCACTTCTTCCTGTCGTGATCGGGGAACAGTGCAGAGCTGGGAAGGTTCACGCTGCTGTTTCTCTCGATTCACGGCTTCACGCCAAGAGCATGTGTGATTGATGTCGCATTGTTGTTGCGCAGGGTGCCGTTGCTCCCCGTAGATGTTGCCTTTCCGTTGAGGTGGGTTAGCATTCCTTCGTGGTCGAGGGACATCAGCAGGCAGAGGATTCGCCAGCTGGTTCTGGATCTCAGGGTCATCCTGATTTGAAGGTGGTACATCAGTGCCATCACGCTGGTTTCCATTTGGAGCAGAAGGGGGATCGGAGGATTCATCTCCGCTCGGCTGATTACGCTGGCGGGAATGATAATGAACATCTCCATCTCCGAAGTGGTGATCAACATCGTCATCAGGATTTCTGTCATCCTGAGACTCATCATGGGAAGGCTCATTTCCCATGGGTGTGTGTTGTGGCACTTTGGTATCTGGACATCTTGGAAAGAGTGTTTCATCGAATACCGCGGTAGTACCAATAAAGATACTCTTTTTATCAGTCATAAATTGATATGCTTTCATTCCTGATTTAAAACCCATAAAGGTCATAAGCTCCACATGTGGATTTAATTTATTCACACAGCATTCTTCAGGAATATAAACATAGGCAGCGCAGCCTAAAACACGGAGATTAGATACATCCAGTTTTTTCCCTTTTAGAGATTCAAAAGATGTCTTCCAATAAAGTCTTTTAATTGGCATGTGATTGTAGACATGCACAGTGTGTAAAACGCAAAACTCCCACCATGATTGCGGTAAGCAGGTGGCAAATCACATCACCTGTGCTCTCTCTACAATGGTGCGGTTAATCCTTTCAGCTTGACCATTTTGTTGGGGTGTATTAGGAGCTGAAATTTCCATGGCAATTCCAATATCCTCAAGATATTTTACTACCCCAGTTTCCTTTTTTAACTCTCCCCCTCCATCAAAATGCCATCAGCAAAATTGGGCATTGAACTGGGTTTTCATAAGCATTGTCCACTTTTTGAATGCATCACAGGTATCAGATTTGAGTTTCAACAATACCGTCCAAGCATGCCCAGAATAGTCATCCAAGAAGCTGATGTAGTATTTAAATTTGTGATAGGAGGCAATTGGAAACTCTTTGAGGTCCAAATGGAGCAACTCAAAGGGTCTGAAAGCATGTGAAGATGAGGGAGAGAAGCTTTTCAACCTCAACTTTGCTTCTGCGCAGGGACGGCATGGCTTATCCTTAAGGGGAAATTGGATGTCCCTTGGGAATCCATCACATGAGTCAGGTGCCTTTTTCAGGACATCTTTACCAGGGTGTGCAAACCACTGATGCCAAATGCTGTAATTGGCTTTATAGACATCGATATTTCTAGCATTTAGCTGTGTGATTTGTTCAATGTATGTATTGACCCAGTATATTGTCAAACTGGGAAAATGAGGTTCACATCTGAGTACACACTTTCCATCTTTGAAGAAACTAAGATTGTCAGCTGAGCCAGCATCATTTAATCCAGATTCTTGAAGGATTTCACCCATTGACATGAGGCGAGTGGAAAGCTCCAGGATGTGTAAAACCAGATAAAGCCAAGTTGTTAGACTTCTTGGCTTTTCTTGATGCGATGGTATCGTATGAGTGATAAATACGGTCTCTTCTCCTTTTATAGAGATCTTTGCTTTGCCTGCAGTTTGGGAAGTACAGATTGATTTCTCTTCTTTGTACGTTGCAAAGTCACTGTTATGCTTAACAAACCGTTCCAAGGTTCAGGCAGAGTATGCAGGAAGTGGAAAGGTGAAGAGCAATGTGATTGCTAAATCTAAGGAATCTACTGTAACTATGCTACAGAAGGTTTATATAGGTACTGACTATAGGCAATAGCAGATGAGTCAGTACTGCGGAAGGCAGTGCGCATGAGTCAGGCGACTGCGGAAGGCTATGTACAGTGAGTCAGCTGACTGTGGAAAGCGAGTCAGTGTGGGAGTGAAGTATACTAAAGGGGATGATGAAGTAAGGTAGTGAGTCAGACTAGGAATCAAAGGTTGCGAAAGTAGACATTAGACATAGTAAGTTCGTAAGAGGGCGCCACGTTCAGATGATAGGTAAAAGATATGACGTGGTCCTCATACTGTAGAGTCCGTAACATGTTCCCCTCCTCAAGCTCTGTGTCCTCACAGAGTCACTGTCCCCATTCCTCATTGTTGTTGGGGTCGGACCAGTTCGGACTCTCCTTGAGGCTCCAATCATATATTAGCTCCTCGTTGATGGCAACGGCGAGCTCGAGGCCTTTGAGAGCCAACCAAATATGTTGATTTTCAATGATGAGGGTGCTGGTGTAATTTCTGAGAATTTGTTTTTCCTCAGGACTTGGGGCAACAGGGAGGTTGGACAGCAAGTGGAGCTGGATATGTATCTGGCGATGAAGGAGATCAGCAAGGGAAGTTTCAAGGGCATGGATTTGGTCTCTCATGGAGAGTGCTTCGTTCATGAGGGCAGCAATGGCGGGGTTGATGTTGGCGGTGGAAGTGGAGGTAGCGGTGGTGGTAGACATGGCAGCGAGGATGGTTGAGAGGTAGAAGAAGAATGGGGAGGCTATACTGGGCAGAGAAGTGGACTAGAGTGGGGAACTTGGTGTGTGTTTGACTGATGAGGTCGGTACTGTTGTGGATTTTGAAAAATGTCTTTTATCGTGGGTGAGACGGGTTCTGCCAATGGAAATCACAGATCAGATCTTGAGCGTTCTGAATGTTGGTTTGAGGTTCCCATGTGTTCTCTTCTGGGCCATATCCGTCCCACTGGATGAGGTACTGGATCTTTCCACAGAACTTTCGAGAGTCTAGAATTGTGGACACATGGTATTCTTCTTGTCCTTTGACAATGATCGGATCAGGGGCTGGTTTCTTCTTCTGGATGGCATACTCCGGAGTTTCATATGGTGACAATAGGGTCTTGTTGAACACAGAATGAATCATCTTCCAAGTCTTCGGAAGATCAAGAAGATATGTGCTAGCTCCTTTCTTCTCTAGGACTTTGAATGGTCCATGTCGGAGTGCATCAAGTTTCTTTGAGGGGCAATCGGTCCTGATGTTAGTCCCTTCCAGCCACACCTTGTCCCCAATGCGGTAGTTCCGAGACGGACTTCGCCGTGTATCAACTGTCTTCTTCATCTGATCCTGTGCTTGTTTCAGTGCTGCATTGGCTTCTTCTCGTGCCTGTTTGAGTTTTTTCAAGAAGTTGTTGGCAGCCGGGTTGGTATCTTCTAACACAAGTTCTCCCTTCCATGGATGTAAACCATAGTTGAGGTAGAACGGGGTGTGCATCGTGGCCTGATGTTCTTTGTCATTGTACTGGAACTCTGTGATTGTGATCCACTCAGCCCAATCATCCTGTAGATGGTTGACAAAGTTCCATAAGAACACTTCCATTTCCTGATGCGATCACTCGGCCTGTCCATCGGTCTGTGGGTGGTACATGGTGGACAGGTTCCTTTTGATCCCTAGCATGCGGCAGAGTATCTCCATGAACTTCGCGGCAAACTGTGGTCCCCTATCGCTGATGATCTTCTTGGGGATCCCATGAAGCTTCCATATCTGATCCCAATAGATCTTGGCTAATCCTTCAGCCGATAATTCCACGGTTGTCGGAATGAGGTGAAGCATCTTCGAATGTCTATCTGTGATGACCAGAATTGCGTTTTTTCCATCAGATTCTGGTATTGGTCCCACAACATCAATTCCTATGTCTTCCCATAGGTGACTTGGTGCTGCATGGGGATGTAGCGGAGCATGTTGTTTCTGTTGGTTGATCCTGTTGCATTGACAAGTGTCGCAACCCTTCACATACTTCTTTATGTCATGCAGGATGGTAGGCCACCAGTAGGTGCGAGTGAGGTGTTCATCTGTTCAGTACTGTCCTGAATGTCCAGCCACTGGTGCATCGTGTGACTCAAACATCAATTCTTGTCGTAATTGTGGATCTGGCAGCACATAGACTTATTCTCCTGCATAGGTGATCCCATTCTCCTGCTGATACCAATGAGGATTCTTTTTTAGGCCCTGCGCTACTTCTGTCTCCATGCGGTTCTAAGCGTTGATGCGTGCGATCCATGGGTTTTCGATGATTGTGACGTTTCCAATTTTGATGGAATCAGATGTTTCACCCCCTTCAAAGAATTGTTCCTCCGTGAACATCTCCATTTGTACCACATCTTCTTATTCCAACCGTTTCAAGAATAGTCCCTCCTTGAGCATTTGGTCACTGTCTTGTGGTTCGAGTTCCGCTTCATACCAGGGTAAGCACGAGAGGATGTCCGCTTTCACATTGGTCTTGCCGGGCACATGCTGTAATTCAAAGTCATAGTCTTGTAACTTCATTTTCCAGCGTTGCTGTTGTTGATTCAGGTCCTGAGGACGACGGAAATATTCCAGGTTCTTGTGATCAGTCAAGATTTCGAAACGCTCCCTGGCTTTGAGCAGATAGTGTCTCCAATCTTTCAATGCTTCCATGACCGCCAGGAGTTCCTTGTCGTATATCTCGTAATTCTGTTTGGCCGTGGACATGGTCCGTGACAAGAACACAATGGGGTGCCATTTGTTGTCTTGCTTCTGAGAGAGTACTGCTCCAATTGCATAGCCCAATGCATCGGTTTCAACCCTGAACTGTCCCTCTGATTTTGGTAATGCCAAGACTGGTGCCGATGTAATTGCCCGTATGAGACCTTCAAAGGCTTGCTGCTCTGTTGGTCCCCAAGTAAATGCCGTACCGCCTGTGAGCACGGTGAGAGGTTTCGCAATGTTTGAGTACCCTTCAATAAAACATCGATAGAAGTTAGCAAATCCAAGGAACTTCTGAACTTCCTTTTTTGATGTGGGTGCTCGCCAGTTTCGAATTATATCCACCTTCTCAGTTTCCATCTCAACACATCCCTCACCAACCACATATCCCAATATAGGACATTTTGTTACTTCCCATAAACACTTCTTCTCCTTTAGGAACAAATCATTGTCTGATAGGATCTGTAGGATTTCCTTGGTGTTTTGTGCGAGTTCTTCCTTGGTTTTACCAATAACCACAATGTCATCCATGTAGATCACGCAGATATGTCAGTGGATCTGGTCCCGGAATAGACTAGCCATCATTTGAGAGAACGTTCCCGGGGAGTTGCAAAGACTGAAAAACATGACCAATGGTTCAAACAATCCTCGACTGGTGAGGAAGGCAGCTTTCCATTCATTGCCCTCCTTAATCCAGATGTTGTTATAGCCCCACATGATGTCCATCTTATTGAAGTAGACTGCATCTTTCAGCACATCCAAGAGATCAGATATTCGTGGGAGTGGGAACTTGTCTTTGACCGTGAATTTATTGACCATGCGGTAATCTTGTACCAACCGTTTGGAGCCATCCTTCTTGTTGATGAAGAAGCAAGGGGAGGCATACAGGGATTTGGACGGACAGATCTTTCCTGTTGCTAGACCCTCGTCAATGAATGCGTCCAATTCCTCTTGTTCCTTTTGCGTCATAGGATATGTATTTCCCCCTAGTTCCTTTGGTGTGTCCAGTGTAAGTTTGATACCATGGTCCCATTCCCTCTCCTTTGGGATCTTATCAAAGTTCTTCTTCTTGAAGAGATGAGCAAATCGTTCAACATATGAGGGTCATTTGGTTGTGGGAGGTGGTGTGGGAGTGACAGCTTCCAAAATAGGGTCTCCAGGCTTCCATTTCTGATCCGACTTTTTGGGTGCATCTTTGTCGCGCACCTCAACCATGCGAACCTGGTGTTTGCAACCATCAAGGTTAACCCTGAAATCCGAGTTTTTGGTTCGACATGTTGTTGGGCACCGGTTAAATGTTACCGCGCCGGTTGTCCAATTGATTGTGGGGTTGTGGTGTACCAACCAGTCATGTCCCAAGAGCATGTCCATTCTTCCAATGTCCAGTACCATTGCTTCCATGGTTTCCTGATGTTCTCCCAAATCCAGTTTGACTTTGGCAAGTTGGCTCGCTTTCTGTTGTCGATTTGGTGATCCATCCGCATTCAGAATTGCTATGGGCGGTATTCCTCATGTGGGGAGGTTCTGTTCGCGTACTATTCTGGGATGGATGCATGTGCGTTCACATCCACTGTCAACCTCAGGTTGGATGACCTTTGGTCCTCGTCGTGTTTTGAGCTGAGCTAACAGCCTGATCTCTCATCTTTTCGGAGGTTTATCTCCCTTCACAATCTTAGTCGATGCAGCGGCTCGCTTGGCAGGGATGACATAGGTTTTATTGTCTGCAGTCATACAAGGCAAGCAAGTCCGTTTAATAGATAAGGGTCGCAACTTAGCGTCGTTTAATTGGACCCTTCGGGAAAATCCTTCTCGTCGGCTTCTAAGATTGTGGTTTCATCATTCTCAGCATCTTCCTCGGACACCTTCCTAATCCTTCTGGAGTTCTTCTTTGGCTTACAGCAGTTGCGCGCGATATGGCCTTCTTGGTCACAGTTGAAACATTTGCGACCATCTTTCTTCTTTGGAGCGCTACAGTCTTTAGCCTGTTATAGTTGACAAACCCATGTGATGCTTAGGCAGAGAGGCTTAAGTAGGAAAGGTGGATACCAAGGTGATTGCTAGATCTGGGGAATACATGCAATGTATCTATCCTATATATACTAGAAGGTCAAGTCATCTAGATGACTCTAGAGCGGTTCCGGTCTGACTCCAGAAGCGGACCCAGAGTAGGTGTCTATGGTAACTGCTGCGGCATGAGTCAGAGTATCTAAGTATAGTCCAATAAGTAACATGATGTCAAGGATGTGTGAGAGTAACCATCTAGATATGGTAACAATGACCATACTGTAGTGAGTAAGCGGAGGCCGGGGCCCGAATGATGTAAAAGTGAATAGTAAGCATGAAACCAATAGATAAGATGAAACTGGCCATTAATCAGATAAGGCCTCTATATCTTGTATCTTGTCTGAGCAATCAATGCCATGGATAGCAAATCCATAACATAGCCAGATGGCCGAAGCGTTGACAGTTGTAGCAACGGGCTACTCCTGCTTTGTCGATCTCCATGGCCTTGCCCTGACCACCATAAGTGGTACCCGATCCGGTGCGCATGTCGCCGCCACCTCGGATGACCAGTGTGTGTCCTTTCATCTGTTGTCCTTTGTTTCGGATCTCCTTTGCGTAATCGGTGTATGTCTTGCCATCACTAGCCACTTGTTCAGAGCTTCTGCAGTTGACGTTCTTCTCTAGGATGTATTTCCCAGTTTCTTCGCCAAGGTTTGACAGCTTCAAGAGTTCTTTGAATTCATCCAAGAATTCGTCAACGGTGCGTTTCTCTTGTTTCAGGACTTTGAGTCTTGCTTTGGCAGCAACCGACTTGTTGGCGATGGAGAATCGTGTGGCGATGTCATCGGAAAAACCTAGCCAGGTGATGTTCTCGTTGTCAACAGCAAGAGCATCTAACTTGTTACTGGCCCAGTGCCTGCCGGACCCTTCCATCATGCGGGATAGTACCGCGAGAATCTTCTGATCATCTGTGAGGCTCTTTTGGAACCTGATGTATAGTTTGGTGGCTTTCCACCACTCGTCAAAGGTGTATCTGTCCTTGAACATCCCAGGATACTTGACGATCTTGGATGTATCCATTGTTTGTACAGACAGAGCTTCTGCCATGTCTAGAGTCTGCGGAGGAGGAGAGGGGTCGGGTTGTTGGGATGAAGATGGGGTTCAGGATACAGGTAAGGATTGAAAATAAGTCCCTGTTCTAGGCGTCTGTTCGATATCTGACTGCGCGGAGTCAAAAGTAAATTCGTCAGGGGACTCGTCGGCGGAATCGGTGGCAAAACGTTCAGAGTATTTCCTCTGTAAATCTCTAATGAATCTCTGTTCCTGCGCGTCTGTTGGTCGTGAGAAGGGGTCAAGTCTCTCGTTTCGTGCCCAATGGTTGTACTCAGTCTGTTGTTCTTCGGTGGTGAAGTGGGCATAGATCTGCTGCTTCGAGTAAGACATGATGATGTGGCTCTGGGACGTCTCGATGTGAGTATCCTAATCAATCTTCTGATAACGGTTGTCTGGACACCAATAAACTCTCTGATCTCTGTGATCCGACCTGTCTGGGGTCCTTCTTGAATGCGAAAGCTTTCGAGTTCGTTCTGTCAGGCGTTATAGCATGCGATCTGGTGTTGCCGAGCAAGATGGATGCTCTCTGCTATCTCGCCGTGGGGGCGATGCTCGTCATTGTCTAGTTCTTCATCAAGCACCTGCTGTAGGATGCGGCGGATCTCTGATTCAATGTACTGCTGGATGAGTGTAAAATCGATACTGTCTCGAGGACTTAGCTCCTCCTGTCGGGCTTCTGGCATGCTGAATGGGTTACTGGTGAAGTCTTCAAAGAAGCGCGACGTCTTGACTCGTCTGGTAGTTGCTCTCTTCGCTCTGGGCGAACCTAACGAGATTTAGCAACTTGTTATGCTTAACAAACCGTTCCAAGGTTCGGGCAGAGTATGCAAGAAGTGGAAAGGCGAAGAGCAATGTGATTGCTAAATCTAAGGAATCTACTACAGTACAAGAGGTTTATATAGGTACTGACTATAGGCGGTAGCAGATGAGTCAGTGCTGCGGAAGGCAGTGCGCATGAGTAAGGCAACTGTGGAAGGCTATGTACAATGAGTAAGCTGACTGTGGAAAGCGAGTCAGCACGGGAGTGAAGTATACTAAAGGGGATGATGAAGTAAGGTAGTGAGTCAGACTGGGAATCGAAGGTTGCGAAAGTAGACATTAGACATAGTAAGTTTGTAAGAGGGCACCGAGTCGGGCCGATAAGTAAAAGATATGACATGGTTCTCATACTGTAGAGTCCATAACACATTTGCTATGAAGCACAGGGGATGGACAGTGGAGGACTGGGAGAGGGTCATTTGGTCAGATGAGACCAAAATCAACAGGTTTGGGTCAGATGGCAAGGAATGGGTCTGGAAAAAGAAGGGTGAGGGGCTTATTGAAAGAGAGGTTCAGGGCACAGTCGTTTGGGGGAGGAAATATTATGGTTTGGGGTTGTATGGGTTGGAAAGGTGTGGGGAGACTTGCAGAGGTTGAGGGGAGGATGGATGCTGATCAGTATGTGTTCATTTTGGAGGACAATTGCTGCCCAGCATGGAGGAGAGTGGAATCTCTGAAGAGGAGATCATTTTTCAGCAGGACAATGACCCCAAGCACACCTCCAAGAAGGCCAAAAAATGGATGGACAGCAAGAATATTGCTCTGCTGGATTGGCCTGCACAGTCCCCAGACCTCAATCCTATTGAACACCTCTGGGTTCATATTAAAAGGAAGTTGAATGAATATCTATCAATTATGTAGCAGAGTACCATATGTTAATAAATATGTGTTGATTTTATGAAATGATGCCACAGACAAGGAATATTTTTGGCAAAAAGAATAAGCATTGCAATAGTTTAATTTTGGCATCGGAAAAGTGCATCCCAAAAGGAGAACTTTTGCAATCACTTTTGTGCCTGTGAAAGGGGTCATGTCTGCGAAAGTTTATGAGAAACGACGAGTCTGCGAAAGTTGATCTGGTGAGAATGATCAATATTTGCCTTGTCAAATTTTTCTGTTTCTCAAGTATCACAGTTGATGAGAAATGCCTCAACAAAGTTGATGTTTTGCCATGTGTTTCCAATCTGTCAAACATTTTCATTCTTCATCTCCAAAGTCCCCTCTACAAATTATTACTTCGCAAACCCTTTATCAATATCATTTGCAAAGGCTAAATCTTGAATCCTGTGCTGTGTAGATCTCTGAGTCATTTCTGTGACTCAGAATACTGCGCACCACAGCCTTGATGCTGTGTACCAGAGATGTTCCATCATGTTCTAGCCAATAGCATTACTAGCTCATAGTTGGTCTGTGCACATTCCCATAGGTATAAGTACTGCATGTAAGTAGTGTAGTACAACAGAGCTAATATCAGTAGTTCTGTCATCACCCACTCTTCTTCAATATCTCAACCCTCTTCACTTCAATGTGAGTATCATTAACCAGGCTTCCTCTGCGTCTGCAAGGCATGCTGTTCAATAACATATTGTAAGTCAATTTTTCTGCTCTGAATCATGCTTTTGTAGGCATACCTCACAGATTCTTATCTCCCTCAATGCCTCCTCCCACCACTCTGCCCATCCCTCCCTCCTCTGTGTATTTCTCCTACCTATAGTATTACGAGGCGCCACCCAGGCCCAGCAGAAATGGCACTGGCCCTCCCTCCCCCTCATCTGTTGATGCCTCCACCCACAAGTGGTCCATGGGGACCCCCACACAGGTGATCACCTCTCCTCTCATGTCACATCATACAATTGACAAAACACATGAGAACAGCGGGGGGCATGCAAAAATGAAGGAGGACAGACAACAGCAAGACACATGCCATCACATACAAGAACATGTGACCAACAACAGGAAATGCAGCAAGAGACGTGAGCAACAGCAGGTGACACACAGCAATGGCCAGGCACATGAGCAATGGTGTAACATATGCAAGAGATGGCTGTATATGCCAGAACGGCACAGCTGGCACAAGAAATAACATGGGACACGCATCGAGCATGAGGGGTGGGGGTGGAGAACCCATGACACAGGTAAGCAACATGCTGTTCACCTCATGGCAAAACACTCACGATATGCAACAGCATGGCGGGGCATGTGAGAATCACTTGGCACTCCCAAAGCATGGCACACATGAGCAAGCAACAGCATGACAGGGACGGCAAACATGGGAGGTGCATGTGAAGGGTGGGTGACGTTGCCAAAGAGGATGCAGGTCAACAGGGACCGACAGCTGACATGCCCTATGTTACATTAAACACTTTTTTTATGCACTGCGGCAAGGTTTAAGGTACCGGCTCAAGCCGCCAGCCAGACCGAAACTGGCTTCAACCGCGGTTTCACAAGCAGTGTTCATGGGTTCAGTCCAGTCTGGTTTTTTGACCAAAAAATTGATGAAGTGGAGACTGGCAGTTCTTTTTTTTTTTCTCAAAGTCTGAAAAAACTTGAAAATATACTCAATTTGTTATCGATAACATGTTTCTCAAGCATTTTGGATACAAACTCTTGTAAAAATGATTGAAAACTGTATAAAAGAACATCTTTGCCCATATAAGTACAGTTTTTGAATGAATATATGGCCAAAAACTGGAACCAGTTCATATTTTTCAGACCCAAAACTAGAACTGGGGGTGAACCAGTCCAATTTTTTTTTCCAAATTTGGAGAGACTGGAGACTGGTTGAGCTCAAAATCAGTGAAATCTGAACTGCCAGTTCAGGTTCATTTTTCAGTTCATAAGACTGAACCCTCAAACACTATCCACAAGCCACAGCTTCCAAACCTCACAGTTTGGCTTGGCTTTGGCTATGGGTGCTACGGTTTCAGCTTGCAACAAACTGGAGCCAGAACTGCAGCAACACTACCGTTGGACATGAGAAATGGCTGTTGAAGGCTGTTATGAGTGAGAGGCAGCTGTTGGGCATGTGAGGAGACTGTAGGGAATGAGAACACCATTGGGTGTGAGAGACAGCCATTGGGCACATGAGAAGACCATTGGGCACATGAGGAGACCATAGGGGATGAGAACACTGTTGGGCATGAGAGGCAGCCATTGGAGACAAGATATGGCTGTTGGGCGCGAGAGGGAACTGTTGGAGACAAGTGGCAGCTGTTGGAGGCGAGGGAAGGCTGTTATGAGTGAGAAGGTTGTTAGGCATGAGAGGAAGCTGTTGGAAGCAAGAGGCAGCCGTTGGGCAGATGAGAAGGACATAGGGGACAAGAGGCAGCCTTGGGCAAGAGAGGCAGCTGTTGGAGATGAGAGGAGGCTGTTGGAGGCAAGAGAAAGCCATTATGGATGAGAGGCAGCCATTGGGAATGTGAGGAAGCTGTTGGAGATGAGAGATGGTCATTAGGCATGAGATGCAGCCATTTGGGCATGTGAGAGGTCATAGGGGACGAGAGGGAGCCGTGAGTGGTATCTACCACTGTAATCATTAGAACAGGGCTATAGTCCTAGAGAACTGGTCATAGTATCCACTGATTAATATGATGTGATAAGTTTTAGGTTATATGATGCTTTATTATTTGAACCATTAGCTTTGAATACATCATTAAATCATCATTGAAGCAGATTCTTCATTAAATTAGTTATCATTCACATTAAATCTATTATTAAACCATCATTAGAATGGATTTCAACATTTATCATTAGATTTGACTCATCATTGAATCATCATTAAAGCAGATTTTCATCAAAATAGCTATCATTCAAATTGAATCTGTCATTGCAGTACTCATTATTTGATTTGAATACATCATAAAACTATCATTAAAGCAGATTTTATCATTAGAATAGTCATCAATTGGATTAAGTGCATCATAAAGCTATCATTAGAGCACACTCTTCATTAAAATAGTCATCATATATTTCTATAATCAGTGTTGATTAGATACTGATTAATCAATCAAATCTCTTATCAATCTACAGATAAATGCTTTGCATCAGCCAATACTGGGGGATCCACTGGGGGATGGGCTTATTCCTATTAGTCCCTTGCTCTAGGTTCATAATACATGCTTTCTATGGAAGGATCAATGCTGGAGATGTCTGGATCAATAGATAGATAGCAGCCTTTTGGTCAAATCTCAAAAATGCGCACATTGATAGCAGGATACTCATTGGGTCAATGTGTCTCATCTTGTGGGATCTTAGTCTTGTAATATTAGAGCTGATCTCCACTGCAGAAATAGTCTGTATGATGCCTGGATTGAGAGATACATACTGCCCTCCTCCTCAAATCTCAAAAATGCATACATTAATAGCTGCTGCTGCTATGCTTCTCATATTTGGGGCCCTTATTCTGAATGTATTGGATGTGCTCCCTGCCATGGGAATAGTCTGTGGGTTGTCCAGATCAATCTGTACAGTTAGGTCCCTCCAGAGCCTCAAAATCAAAGGTATCTGCAGATCCATGATGGGAGGTATGCCTGTTGTCTGTTTACCCCTTTGTTTCAAGCCTAAATACTGAGTTTTTCACCAAAGGAATAAGCTGGGGGATGCTTAGATCAATATATAGATGGCCCATGCGTCAAAATGTTGAAAATGTGCTGCATCATTCTGCAGAACCATGGTGTATATACCTCTTGTTTGTTTCCCCTCTTATTCAGAATGTACAGGCTCAGTAATTTGCTGAGGGAATAAGCTGTCGGATGCTTAGACTGCAAGTGGTGAAGAAATCCCTCCCAATAGTACTGCAAATACAGATCACTCAGGAACAAGGCACCCATGGCAGATATCAATGTAATGTCTTCTGGCCCTAGTGTTAAGAACTGATCGACAAAACGTCGGAGCTACGTCGGACACGTCGGAAGGTCGGAGGGTCGGAGTGCGTGCAACGTAGGGGCAAGGACTTGGCTTCAACTTGTGTGTTGCGCCCTCGCTAATACGTTGGTGTCCTTATTTCGGAAGGATCAGAGGATCGGAGGTCAGAGGTCGGACTCAAGTTAAGAGTTGGAAAGAGGACGGAAGGTGTGATGTCGATTCTAAGTTGATATTCAAACTGAAGCTAATACATGATTCTACATAAGTTTAAATACTATGTCGGAGGACATGTGGCTTCGTCAGAGTCGGATAACGAGTGGCTGTCGGAGATTCTTAACATAAGTAATATGGTCGGATGTAAGTAATGTACGTAGTAACGAGATTCATAACAGTAAGTATGCATAATAAGTATTAGTCAAAATGTCGGAGGTGTCGGAGGTGTCGGAGGTGTTGGAAATCGTCAGAATGGATCGGAATGTAACAGTATTTCCCCCTTAGGGCTGAACCCATGAGGCCTAGGGACCTAGGTGGTCGGTGCGGTTAGCGGAGGAGATGCGGGTAGCGGAGGAGACGCGTCGGGTGTCGGAGCTGGCGGCTCAGAAGAGGGCCGATGAAGTGGCCGCTGCGCAAGGCGCATCGAGCAAGGGGTTGGGGGGGCCGCAGGCGGAGAAGAAGAAAAAGGTGACGAAGAAAAGGAAGGTAGAGGAGGTGACGGCGACGGTCGGAGAGGGGTCGGGAGTCGGGGTCGGGGTCGGCGCCTGTGATAGGTGCAATGTGAAGGGTGTCGAATGCGAACACGATGAGTAAGTTCTTCTTTGGTTTGTCTCTTCTGTTTTAACCTTTTGTTTTAGGAATAAGTTGTCCTGCAAGGGTTGTGTCAAGGACAAGAAGAAGTGCGAGGTCAGAGCGTCGGAGGGAAAGTCGGAGGTGAAGGAGGTGAAGAAAACGGTGAAGGTGATTAAGGGGAAGAAAAAGGTGTCGGAGATGCCATCGGAGAGTGGGTCGGAGGACACCGTCTTGGGTGTCCTCAAGATGATACTGGCGGAGACGAGGCAGGTGAGGCGACTGCTAACAGCAGTCGAAGGCTCGGTGAACAACGAGTATCAACCCAAGTCGCCGGAGGAGTCGGAGGAAGGGTCGGAGTCGGAGATGGATACAGCGGAGGAGACGCACGAGTTGAGACTGGAGAAGAGGATCGCGAGAAGGATTAGGAAGGACATTGTGAATAGGAAGAGGTTGGAGTTGCCGGAGCTGTCGGACGATTCCGACATGTCGATTTCAGAGCCGTCGGAGAAGGCGGAGGAGGAGGAGGAGTCGGACAAGGAGGAGGGTCCGTCAAACAAGAAACAACGTACTAAGTAGATAGAATAGTACTTGTTTTTTCTTGTTTCAGAGCGATGTGAGCGGGCCCGGTTTGTCAGGATAAGCGGAGTGAAAGACGGAGACAAGCTCGGGGGCGTTTTCCAATTCATTGGCTGGTAGCCAAGAGAATTCTTCATCAGTGTTTTCATATCCTAACCAACGGACGAAATATAGTAGCTTGCAGCTACGTCGTCGGTTGATCTTTGAGTCGACTATTTCAGCAATCTCGTACTCAAGTTCTCCGTCAATGTCAATCGGAGGAGGCGGAGGTTGGGTCCAATTCGGAATGGTGTTTGGAGTTGCGGGTTCAAGCATGGAGACGTGGTAGACGGGGTGAACACCACGGAATGTGTCAGGGAGTCGGAGGGTAAAGGAGTGTGTGCCGGGTTGTGCAATGATCTTGTATGGTCCCAAGTACTTTTCTGAGAGTTTCTTGGATGGGCGTGTTGTGCGGAAGAACTGTGCTTTGACGAAAACCTGTTGTCCGACAGAAAATGTCGGAGGTGCGATCCGATTATTGTCGGAGGACTTCTGGTAACGTTGTTGAGCGTCGGAGATGGTGGCTTTCAGTTCTTGGTGAAGTTCGTCTAAGTCGGTCACGAAGGATCGGGCTCGGGAAGAGGCGAGGTCTCGTTCCGGATGAACAGTAATGTTCGGATGGTAACCCTTGTTAGCAAAGAAGGGAGATATGCCAGTGGTAGCACTAGGTGCGTTGTTGTACGCGAACTCCGCAATCGGAAGGAGAGCGGACCAGTTGTCCTGTTGGTAGTTGCAGAATATCCGCAAGTACTGTTCGAGGGTCTGGTTAGTGCGTTCGGTTTGGCCATCACCTTCGGGGTGGTAACCGGAGGTGAAGTGGAGGGTCATGTTTAGAGCCTTTCCGAGAGATCGGAAGAATCGGGAGACGAATTCGGGGCCGCGGTCAGAGGTGACATGTTCGGGGACGCCATGTTTAGAGAAGACATGCAATACGAAGAGAACGGCAAGGTCTTCGGAGGTGCAGTGAATTGTTGTCGGAATGAAAATACTTTGTTTCGTTAATCGGTCAACGATAACGAGGATTGAATCAAAGTTGTCGGAGGTCGGAAGGGTCTCGATGAAATCCATTGAGATAGAATTCCAAGGTCGTTCGGGGATCGGAAGCTGTTTGAGTAGACCGTAAGGCTTGTGTCTTTGTGGCTTCGATCACATGCAAGTGGTACATGACTTGCAATAGTGTTTAATGAAATCTCGTATTCCGGGCCAGGTATAATCACGCTGAATGAGACTGAGTGTCTTGTTCTGACCTGGGTGTCCAGCAAGCATATAATTGTGCTTGTGCTGTAGGACTCGGAGTCGGAGGTCGTCGGAGTCGGGAACGTATATCCGATCATCATGTCGGAGGAAACCATCGGGGTCGAGAGACCAGCGGGGTTTAGGATCTTTAGAAAGAGTGTTGTAAAGAGTGTCGGAAGGGAGTGCTGTGAGTATGTCGTGGTGAAGCTTTTCTGTGTCCATGATAATGGTTGCACGGAGGACGGGCTCAAGGAGTTGAGTCGCGCAAACTGAAGCGGAGAGCTGTTCTTGCGAAAAGACTGGTCGGAGGTTGGTCAGATTGATGTCGACGTAGTCACTATTTCCCCCTTTAGGGTAGACATCCCAACGTCTAGTTAGAGAGTCAGGTTTAGTTCCCAATTGGCCGGGGCGGAATCGGATGATGAGGTTGAACTGAGAAAGGTATTCCGACCATCGGACTTGTCGGCGTGAAAGAACTTTGGTGGTGGCAAAATACTCGAGATTTTTGTGGTCGGTAACGACGTCAAGCGGAGTACCGGAGCCTTCGAGGTAATGGCGCCAAATTTTAAATGCTTCGTAGATGGCAAGAAGTTCCTTATCGTGGGTGTCATAGTTTACTTCGGGGGCCGTGAAGGTGTGGGAATGGAATGCGACGGGGTGGACTTCATTGTCAGAGGTGACTATCGACAGAATAGCTGCTAGGGCATAGTCGGATGCGTCAGTTTCGACAATTATCGGAGAGTCGGGGATCCAGTGTGTCAGGATCGGAGCGGTGGTAAATGCCTTTTTCAGGTCATTAAAAGCGGTTCGAGCATCGTCGGAGAACAGCCAAGTGGCATGTTTCCTGGTTAAACAAGTGAGTGGAATAGTGATGTTGGAATAGAATGGAATGAAACATCGGTAAAAGTTTGCAAAACCTAAAAAGGACTGGACGTCCTTCACTCTGCGCGGTTCAGGCCAATCCTGAATAATCTTGACTTTCGCTTCCGATATTTTGAGTCCGTCGGGAGAAAGGATAAATCCAAGATATTCTACAGTTTCGGCAGAGAAGTCGCACTTGTCGGCGCGGGCGTAAAGACCATGTTGTCGGAGTCATCGGAGGACTTCTCAGACATGTTTTTTGTGTTCCTCGGGGTTGTCGGAGTAGATCAGAATGTCGTTGAGGTAAACGGTAACACAGTTGTCCAGAAGGTCGGAGAAGATGTCGTTCATAAAGCGTTGAAAGGCTGCAGGTGCGTTAGACAATCCGAATGGCATGACTAACCATTCAAACGATCCATAGCGAGTGCGGAATGCAGTTTTCCATTCATCACCTTCAGCGATGCGGACTAGGTGGTATGCGTGTCAGAGGTCTATGGTGGTATAAACACGTGCTTTTCCGGCAGTGGCTAAGAGGTCAGAGATGAGCGGAAGTGGGTATCGGTCCTTCTTCGTGATTTTGTTCAGGCCTCGGTAGTCGACGCATAGTCGGAGTGATCCATCTTTCTTTCGGACGAAGAGGATCGGAGCGCCGTGAGGTGAACTAGAAGGTTTGATGAAACCGATATTGAGATGCTCGTCAATGAAGTCTCGGAGGGATCCAAGTTCGGATTGCGAGAGTGAGTACATCGGACCAATCGGAGGGGAAGTACCTTCCTCCAAATTGATTTTGAGGTCATACGGTCGGTGGGGTGCAAGGGTGTCGGCTTTTTTCTTACTGAATACATCAGCAAAATCGTGGTATTCCTTGGGTATGCCAGAGAGGTCAGGAGCGTCGTCGGAGACAGACGCGGAATTGGCGGAGATGTCGGAGAGGTGAACGCGGAAAGCATATGCCCCAGGAGCTTTACAAGCATGGAGATATGCGGCGGCATTGACCATGGTAATCTGTGGTGGGTCGGAGGTGTTTGGAGTGAGTGGATCAGAGGTGCCCATCGGAGAGGGCGGACACTGCAGCGGTGGCGGAGCTGCCTCAGCAGTCGACGTCGGACTCGGACTCGGAGTGTCGGGTAATGTAGAACGGAATAAGATACTGCCCAATACCCAGTCAATCAACGGATTGTAGCGGGTGAGCCAGTTGTGTCCTAGAACCAAATTACAAGACAAATCGAGGGTTGTCACGTAAAATGTGATGGTCAGAAGTTCACCGGAAGGAAATCGGAGAGGAAGATCGATAGATTGTGTGATATAAGTATTTGAAGAACCGTCAAAAAGTTTCAAAACCATAGGTGAAGGAATCGGAGTCGGAGATAAGTTTAAAGAAGAAATAAATCTGGTATCTGGGAAGCAATGTGTAGAACCAGAATCAATAAGAGTCTTTATCGGAAGAGAATCGGAAAAGGTCGGAGATATCAAATCAATACATAGAGAGAGCGGATTTGAGAGAGCGGACACATTGAGTCGGAGGGTTTCCAAAGGTGCACGAAAGGAGTCAACGCAATCCCCAGTACGTGCTGGAATCTGAGGACTGCTTACTATTTTTTTGACTCGGTCGTCTTCTCCGATTTGTCCTCAGCTTGGGCCGCGCGGGCCTTTGCTTTGGTGTTAGAAGATGATTTCTTTGAGCAGTCGGAAGCCCGATGACCAACGTTGCCGCAAAACATGCATAAATTATTGTCAAATCGTCGTTGGCGTTCTTGGGGAGTTAATTTCCCATCTTTGCCAAGTTTGTCGGAGAGGGCGGATTTCGGAGAGGTGGATGACGATTTTTGTTGTTGTTGCGAGTTGGGTTTAGACGATGAGGAGTTGTTGTTGGAGGATGATGAAGCGGGGGTCTGTTTTTTGTTGGATTTGTCAGATTTGTCGGACTTCGGAGTAGATTTGTCGGAGGAGCGCGATTTCTCGCGTTGACGTTCCCAGTAGCGAGCATCAATGTTATGGGCCATTACTTTCAACTTGGCGAGAGTCTTTGGTTTGGGAAAAGTCCCCAAAACGTCCTTGATGTGTTCCACTAAACCGGTATAGTACCGATATCGGAGCGTGCCATCATCCCACTGCGTGCGAGCAGAAAGACGTTTGAAGTCCACATTGTAACGTAGGATCTTCTGATTGTCGTGCATCCGAAGGTGATCCAGGCTATCCTCTGCTTCTCCGGTTGGATCAATAGGTCCGAATTTGGATCGGAGGATGTGCACAAAGGCGGACCAGTCATCCAACCAGACAGAGTCATCGTCGGATTCTCCCAAGAGGGTGGGCTCAAACCATTCAAGCGCGGTTCCTCGGAGGTACGACAGAGCGAAACTGACTTTGTTATCATCGTCGTCAAAGGTGGGGTTGTTTCGGAAATATAGTGTGCATTGTGCGAGGAAACTGGTGAGTTTCCGAGAGTTGGAACCGTCAAAAGTGTCGGGTTCCTTCGACTTCTTTTTCGGAGTTTTCGGAGTCTCTCTACGTCGGAGCTCCTGTGTCATAAGCATAATTGCTTCGGCGAGGTTTGGAGTTTGCTCGCGACGGAAAGGATTGTTATCGTCAAAAGGAGAGGTCGGAGATTTAAAAGGATGGAATTCTTCAGGAATCAGAGGTCCTTGTGTCTGAGGTGTTCGGAGACGAGGTGTCGGAGATATGGGGTCAGGTTTGGGTGCAGATTCTTCTGCGGGAATATCTTGGAACGTATGTAGAAATGTCGCCCTGGTGTCCTGCAGGTTTGAAGCTTCCGCTGCGGCTGCTGCTGTGTGGGAGTTCTGAGTGGTGTGGGCTGCCATAACTGGAATTTGAAATACGGATAAGCGAGTGGCAGTTTGAATATACTGTTAAGAACTGATCAACAAAACGTCGGAGCTACGTCGGACACGTCGGAAGGTCAGAGGGTCGGAGCGCGTGCAACGTAGGGGCAAGGACTTGGCTTCAACTTGTGTGTTGCGCCCTCGCTAATACGTCGGTGTCCTTATTTCGGAAGGATCAGAGGATCGGAGGTCAGAGGTCGGACTCAAGTTAAGAGTTGGAAAGAGGACGGAAGGTGTGATGTCGATTCTAAGTTGATATTCAAACTGAAGCTAATACATGATTCTACATAAGTTTAAATACTATGTCGGAGGACATGTGGCTTCGTCAGAGTCGGATAACGAGTGGCTGTCGGAGATTCTTAACATAAGTAATATGGTCGGATGTAAGTAATGTACGTAGTAACGAGATTCATAACAGTAAGTATGCATAATAAGTATTAGTCAAAATGTCGGAGGTGTCGGAGGTGTTGGAAATCGTCGGAATGGATCGGAATGTAACACCTAGATAGGTACATATATGAGTGTATTCTGTACAAAGGCCTAAGCAAAAAGATGAAAGTCCGGTCATGCAACAGTGTGTTCACCTCACATCAGCAAAAAGTCAATTTTTTTAATCCACACTTGAGTTACATGAAAATTGTCTTGGAACTTTCTTGGTTGCCAGGTTGATTCCCCTGTCTATTGTGTCACTTGAAACAATATGGCTATTTCAGTGCCACCACATCCTTTCTTCCACTTTACTTCAATTTATATCCAAGCAAATTGATGCAAACAGCCTTGTACATAATGTTTTGGACATCCCAGTAGTGCTATTAGTTTTGCACAACATGATAAACGACAGACAATCACAGGTAGTGGAGGGTAAAATCTTGCAAGAACAGTCTCTATCTGTCTTGACAAGGTTGAAACAGTTTTCAAAGCATATTTGAGTGACAACAGTGGTGAAAATATAAAGAAAAGTTGATATCTAATGTCCTAAATGTTCTTTATTGAACAAAATGAGAATCAATTTTGAACTATACTTACTGGGGAAATAGACAGGTAATAACCATGATGGACTATATGATACCGGTTTGCTACATGGTCTACACACCCTATACATACTTGCTACATAGTTGTTTGATGTTATTTGAAAGAATGGATGGAGTAAGAGAGGTTTTTGTAGGTTTTTGAGCATCAAGAACAAAACCATTGCAATGTACTAGTCACACAAACTGCTTTCCAGAAAGACAACCAGTGGATATTTTTCTCTATTCTCATAGAAATATCTAGGTGGAATATATAGCTAACCTATATCCGAGTAGTGATGGACAAGGGTATATAAAACCCTCAGGGTTTTGGGGAAGAGTGAGGGAGGGTAAGGGTGAGGGTCAGAATTTCTCATCCTCCGAAAACCTGTACCCTTTTGGACGGGTTTGGGGGGTCACATGGTATTTGGTTGAGTCAAACAATCAATGATCAACAAGTTGAAGTTGATCATTGTTTAAGTGATCAACACTTTTCTCCTCCCACCCAGATGTTCTTCCAACGGCCACCTTTCATGCTAAACTGCCGCCACTCGCGCCCAACAATCTCAACTCGTGCCCAACAACCTCCCTTCGCACCCAACAGCCAATACTGATGCCCAACGGCCCTCACTCACACCCAAGGCATCGACTCATATCAACAACCTCAATGTGTGCCCAGTGTCCCCCCTTTGTGCCCAATGGCCCTCACTCACATCCAACAGCATCAACTCGTGCCCAACAACCTCAACTCATGCTAAACAACCTCCCTTCACACCCAACAGCCAATACTGATGCCCAACAGCCAATACTGATGCCCAACAGCCCTCACTCACACCCAACGGTGTCGACTTGTGCCAACAATCTCAACATGTGCCCAACAGCCCCCCTTTGTGCCCAATGGCCCTCACTCACGCCCAACAACCTCAACTCATGCCAAACAACCTCCCTTCACATCCAATAGCTGATACTGACACCCAACGGCCCCTCCTCTTGTCCAACAGCCTTCACTCATGTCCAATGACCTTCCTTCTTGCCCAACAACCTCCCTTCATGCCCAATGACCTCCCTTTGTGCCCAACGGCCCCCCTTCTTGCCCAACAGCCTTCACTCATGCCCAACAGCCCTCACTCATGCCCAGTGGCATCAACTTGTGCCCAATAGCATCTCTTTGTGCCCAACTGCCGCCACTTGCACATAGCGACCTCCCTCTGTATGCCCAACGGCCCTCCTCCACGCCCAACTGCTGCCACTCACATCCAATGACATCAACTCACGCCTAACAACCTCGACTTGTGCCCAACAGCACTCACACACATCCAATGGCGTCGACTCGCACCCAACCACTGTCCACCATCCTATACTTGCCCACTGCCACCACCTACCTGTCCACCAAATGGCACAGAAGGCAAAGGCAGTGGCCAGAGAGGGGGAGGTGGGCTGGGAGGTCACGACCAGATGGATGCAGTACATGAGGAAACTGGAACGTGAGGAGGGGGGTCGCGTGTGCACCCCCATGAATATGCGGAGGTCTGCGATGGCATGCAGGCAGGACACATAGCACTAAGGGGTGTCACTCTTGGGTGCCATCCCACGGGTATTCCATACCCCCACATACCCTCAAAAACCCTCACCCATAGGTGAGGGTTTCCTTACCCTTGGCGAGGGGTAAGGGCACAATTTTTTTTACCAGCAGGATACCCCTGTCCATCACTATGTATATCCAAGTTTGAAGTCATTTGAGCTATTATCTCCTGAGTTATTAATAAGTTATTGACAAAGTATCAAACATTGCAACGGTTTTGTCTGTCACTGTATAATCAGACTGAGGGGATTGTAAAGGTGTGGAATTTTACCATAGGAGGTCCACTAACAGCCCATTTGATGATCAGGACCTTAATACAATGTCATAATGCACAACTGCCAGCAATTGCACAATTGCAGTTAGTGCCGAGAATGCCAATGAAGCTCTTTATTGAAGATCATGTTCAAAATGTGCTTCATGACCTTTCAATCACTTTGACATTCCAAGTGAATCACAAGTTTGGGATGACAATAGTTCCTGTTCTCAATATCCTAATAACAGTGTGTTTCTCAGAAAGTGACACTAGCTCATATCAAAGGTCTCTTCATTGGCATTCTTGGCACTAACTGCAATTGTGCAATTGCTGGCAGTCATGCATCCTGACATTGTGTTAATGTTTGATGATATCCCTCAGAATAGAGAACGAGGTGATGGTGACACTGAATCAAATGACTACTTTATTGAGTTACACAAGAGAAAGAATAAGCCCTAGGATGTTGAAACTTTTCCCATCACATAGATTAGATTAGATTAGATTACATCACGTGACCTTTACATATCTTCATTACATACTTGTTTGGTTGGTACAAACAGTAGTACGGTATATAAGACCAGGAAACTGTCAATATCAATAAGTTGTCTCTTGACTCTTAACCAGCTCCATCGCTCTTACCAGCCTCAACCGCTCTCACCAGCCTTACCTCTCCAAACCATGTAAGTAATCATAGCGGTATCGTAGAGTACTTCCACTGTAGCTATGTTGCTCAGTACACCTGTGGCTAGCGCCCAGGTGGAACTTCAACAGGTTATGGGCCCCGGATAGCAGAGGGACTTGGGAAACGCTGGCAACAGCGAGTACCTGCCCACTCTACCCTGGTTGGCAAAAGAACCGATCGAAAGATCTAGGTTCTGAGTCTTACTTCTTCACATATGAACCTGGGAACGTCATTACGACAAGTACCTGTCATGAGACGTCCCTAAGGGGATTGACCTAGTACACTCCATGTGGAAACGTTGATCGCACCTTATATGTTTCTGACATATAAAGGGTTTTCCCGTGACCGCTATTCCTAAAGGGAATATGTCATAAGGAATCATTTAAATTGTTTTCTTGAATCATATTCATGACACATCACTGATTGGGAACCCTTTCTTAGATTCATCTAAAAATGTCTACCTCTCGCTCCGCCCTCGACTCCATCGCCATCTTCGACGGCATCGACTACCAGAGTTGGGCTGAAAAAATGAAGTCATACCTTCTCCATCAAGGAGTCTGGCGCCTCGTATCCGGCGACATTGAGCGCCCCGACATCAAGGACTTTACGGTCACGGTCTCCACCACTGCCTCAGCCACTTCGACATCTGCGACATCTGCAACTCAACCTCTGGCGGTCACTATCACTGTCGACCATCCCGCCTTCGCCAAGGAAAAGAAGGCCTGGATCAGAGACGACGACATGGCTCTGGGTTCCATCCGTCTCAAAGTCTCCGAAGCAATCAGGAGGCACATCAAGGACGCCTCAACCTCAAAGGAAGCTTGGACGTCATTGAAAGACGCGTATTCGAAGGTCTCCCCCGCCACCATTTTTGGCGACTTCAAGGCTGCTGCCTCCTTCAAGCTCTCGGGTCGCGACCCCGTACCGGAAATTGAGCGCCTCGGATCACTCTTCGCTCGCCTCAGCGACGCGAAGTTCATCGTGCCTGATCTGATGCAGGCTATGATCCTGGCAAGTGCCATCCCTGATGCTTGGTCGTCTCTCTCCACCGCCCTCTTCCAGGTCTACGACGCCGATGACTTCACATGGCAGGCCGTCGCCAACAGCATCGTATCGGAGTACAGGCGCAAGTATGCGATTGGGTCTACTCGGGTGTCCAACGAGCAGGCCCGGAAAATCTCCGGGACCAAGCGAAAGGGGCAAGACCCCAAATGGGAAAAGCAAACAGCGCCGAGTACCTCGTGGAACAATGCTGACGAGCAGCCTAACTCGACCGACCCAAGTACCGCTTCTGAAAAGAAGAAGGGAAAGGGACGCTGGCGCAACCAGAAGAAACGCGCCAACAACGCCAACAACGACTCCGACCACGCCGAGGATCAACGTGCTCCTTGCCCTCTCCCTCCTCATCATGCACCTGCCTTCACCACTATAACGGGCCGCGGGAAAACTATGAGTACCGCGCAGCCTGAGTCAGAGAAAATGCAGACACTCCTGCAATGCATGAACCCGCCTCCTTCTCAGTACACTGGGCTTCCCTCTGAAAAGCCGTCTGTGTGGAAAAAGAACGAGAGGGTGTGAAGACTCGCCCGAGAAATCGGTGCTCAACCCTCTGGGTCAAACCTCCGTATCTTAGATACCATCATTCCTGACATCGACGAAAGGCCGGCTAAACAGCGTCGCGTAGCCCCGTCGATAGAAGAATCGCTGAAAATGATGGACATCGACCAGGAACGGATGGGGCCGGATGTATTTGAGGACGAGATGGAACTTGACGGTTCGTCAAAACCCTTTCTTAAACCTTACCAATTGCGGAAAGCTAACAATACCTCTCAACAGACGTATGACATAATAGCCAGTACCAGTACAGAATGCGTAGATCACTTTAGCAGTGATTTACATAAAAAATATATTAAACATTTTGCTTCTTGTACACATTGTAAGGAAAAAGAACGCGCGCAATGGATATTAGATTCCGGCGCCTCTTTACACTTCACCTATGAGTTTAAGGACTTCGCATATTATAGACCTCTCACGGTCAAGCGATTCGTCCAAACTGCAGCCAAAGGGAAGAAACTGGAAATTCTTGGAGTTGGGGCCGTTCCAGTATGGCACACCCTAAATGGGGAAGTTAAAACCCATCTTCTCAGACCGGTGTTCTACATCCCGGACATGGACACACGCCTATTGTCTCTAGACGTCTTCCTTAACCATGGTTACAAAGTAGACGGGACTTGTGGAGAAATTAACATCTCCAAAGGGCTGAGCAAAATCCAGTTTTCGCCCCACATCCTTGGTCAAACCATTTACTGGTTAGACACTGAAATACGCTATGACCAGATCCATGCGATCTCGAGTGAAATCACTGTTGAAACATGGCACAAGCGCCTTGGTCACCCAAATGATCAAGCACTCCGAAAGATTCCCACCAGTACCAAAGGGGTACCTGAAACACTAGTACGTGAGAAATCACAGGAAAGTTGCACAGGTTGCCTCAAAGGGAAAATGCCGAATCAGTCATATCCCAATTCGATAACAAGGGCAACAAAAACCTTTGATCTGATCCATTCCGATCTCAAACAAATATCCACGGCATCATACCACAAATATAAATATTTCCTTACGTTTTTGGATGATTTTTCATCCCACGTCTGGGTCGTTTTGCTTAGGAACAAGTCGGATGCTGTCATGGCACTACGACAATTCCTTGCGATGATCCAGAATCAATTCGCCGCCACTCCTAAGAAATGGCGAGTTGATGGAGGTGGAGAATTTAACGAATACAAGGATGTACTTGCCGATCATGGAATTCTGATCGACATCACGCTCCCGTATCAGCACCAGCAGAACGGTCGAGCAGAACGGATAAATCGAACCCTGTGGGAGAAATCTCAGGCCTTGCGCTTCGACGCGTGCTTACCACCTATGTGGTGGGAATTCTGTTTGGAACATGCAGCTTTTCTCTACAACAGAACCCCCATGCAGCGTCTCGAATGGAATACCCCTTACTTCAGGGTGACCAATGAGATCCCCAATATGTCAAGCATCAGAGTCTTCGGATGTCAGGCATATGTGTATATCCCAAAAGAAAAACGTAGAAATTCCCTGGAGTCTAGATCTTCATTGATGATTTATCTCGGATCAAAGCCAGGGGTCAAAGGATACCGTTTCATGGATCCTGAGACTAATACAATTTTCATGGGTGGGAAAGCTATCTTTGATGAAAGCAAGTACCCTAGATGCCACATCGACCCTTTGCCAGAGAACCATCCAGAAATGGAAAACCCAGAACCGGCTGATGAGTTTGAGGACCTCATCCCCAGAAACGATGACAATGACAGTCATTACGAAAAACCTCACGACCCTGTTCCCACTGGACAGGATCACCCTGAACCAGACGATGATTTGCCACGTAGCGAGCCCGATGACGAGCCACGAGTACCCACTCCAGAGCCCGAGCAAGTACCAGATCGACCGATCAGGGAACGACGAGTTCGGAGAATGCCAGACAGCATCTATGGGGAAGACACCCCTGCTTCTGATCTTGAAAAAATGGATCGAAGATGTAGATTGGGTGGTCAAACGGCATGGATGAACGATCTCCTGATGGAGGCAATCTCCATCCAAGTAGGCATCATCGAAATGTCACACAAAGACATATACTCTCTTCCGAACAAAGAAGATTGGTATGCGGCAGAACAAAAAGAGCTAGACATGCTCAAAAGCCGCAGGGTGATCACGGAGTTAGTACCCCTGCCTACAGGGAGGAAAGCACTAAGGAACAAATGGGTTTACAACGAAAAATCCGACGGGCCTTTGAAAGTGCGCCTTGTTGCAAAAGGTTTCTCACAGGTAGAAGGGATTGACTTCGATCAGATCTTCTCACCAGTAGTGAGATACAAGACCGTCCGATTAATTCTGGCATTGACAGCCCTTGAAGGGTGGTTCATGACACTCTTGGACGTCTCAGCAGCCTTCCTCTATGGAACACTCCGTGAGGTAATTTACATGTGACAGCCTGAGGGCTACATAGTAAAAGGGAAAGAAAACCTCGTGTACCGACTATACAAAGCCCTATACGGACTCAAGCAGGCCGCATTAGCCTGGTGGAGGGAACTCGATTCCTCCATGAAAAAGCTCGGCTTTGTCCGGCTTCACTCCGATGCGGGAGTTTTTATTCACACAAGTACCAAAGGGGAAACTGTGATCGCCGTCATTTATGTCGATGACTCTGCTTTTCTTGGCACAAACTGGGAATACACGCTGGAAAAGAAGAAGGCCTTCATGACAACATGGGAATGTAGGGACCTAGGCCACCTAGTCCCTGATGGGGAACCAAAAGAATTTCTCTCTATCCAAATAAGGCAACGTGGGAAGAGGATCTTCATTGATCAAGTACCCTACCTTGAGAAAATTCTCGCACGCATGGGGATGAGCGAATCTAATGCCACCCATACCCCACTCCCAACGGGCTACAAACCCATGAAGTCTGAAGATGAACCCAATGCGGAACTCAGATCCAAGTACCAATCTGTCATCGGATCATTATTGTACTTAATGATCGGGACAAGACCCGACATTTGTTTCGCCGTAATCAAAATGTCCCAATTTTCCGCAAACCCTACCAAACGCCATTTAGAAGTGGCAAGGGATATTTGCAGGTATTTGAAGGCAACAAAAAATTACGCGATCATGTACGATGGTGATTCTGGGAAAGGAATCTACGCATTCACAGACTCCGATTGGGCGTCAGACGAAAACACCAGGAAGTCCACCACTGGTTACTTCGTATCGCTGGCATCTGGAGCAGTAACGTGGGTTTCATCGGCGCAAAAAACCATTGCCCTCTCTTCCACGGAAGCAGAATACATGGCGCTATCAGATTGCAGTCGCGCAGTGACATGGCTTAGAAGCATGCTTGCCGAGCTTGGAATGCAGATCGGATCAGTACCGATCTATGGAGATAACAACGGCTCCGTCTTTATCGCATCCAACCCTGTAACTGAGAAGCGATCCAAGCACATTGACGTGCGATTCCACTTCGTCAGAGAAAAAGTCTCCGAAGGGATAATTACGGTCGAATTCATTGAAGGAGTGAACAACCCTGCAGACCTTTTAACTAAGAATCTGGGAAAAATCCTCTTTTCCAAGTTTATCCCGTACTTCGGATTGATAAAAAACTAGGCGAAACAGAGTACCTATATGTGGGAAAAAGTAAAGATGTATTTAGAAGTATGTACTAAATATGGGGGGGTGTTGAAACTTTTCCCATCACGTAGATTAGATTACATTACATTACATCACGTGACCTTTACATATCTTCATTACATACTTGTTTGGTTGGTACAAACAGTAGTACGGTATATAAGACCAGGAAACTGTCAATATCAATAAGTTGTCTCTTGACTCTTAACCAGCTCCATCGCTCTTACCAGCCTCAACCGCTCTCACCAGCCTTACCTCTCCAAACCATGTAAGTAATCATAGCGGTATCGTAGAGTACTTCCACTGTAGCTATGTTGCTCAGTACACCTGTGGCTAGCGCCCAGGTGGAACTTCAACATAGGATAGGTTTACCATGTCATTGCAGAGGTTTGCATTGTTCTCTGTGATGTCCAAAAGTCATGTGATTGACAAGTTTGCCAGCTGCTCATGGGAGAGGTTGGATGTTCAGTTTTGTTTGTATGCATAAATATTTGGATAAACAAATAAATTAGTCATACTCAGATAAGATATGGCGCATTCTTTCTCCCCCTCAAGCGTGTACAAGAGGATGGTTTTACATAGCACAGGATTCAAAATTTAGCTTCCGCAAATGATATTGATAAAGGGTCTGCAAAATAATATTTTGTAGAGGATACTTTGGAGGTGAAGAATGAAAATATGTGACAGATATGAAATACATGGCAAAATGTTGAGCATTTTCCATCAACTGTAATACTTGAGGAACAAAAAAATTCAATGATCCAAATATTGATCATTCTGACCAGAGAAAGTTGGTGGAGAATGATGTTGTGAAAAAAAAGTTCTTACTTTCTTGTTCACCAAATTCTTTGTAAAAGTTGGGCTTTGTCGAGCAACTTTGAAAACCCTTTCAGGCTTGTCATACGTTATCTTTTCTCACAGACAAGTAATATTTTTGGCAGAAAGAATAAACATTGCAAAAGTTTAATTTTGGCATCAGGAAAGTGCATCTGAAAAGGAGATATTTCATGAACACTTTTGTGCCTATGAAAGGGATCATTTCTCATAAACTTTTGCAAGTGCTAAAATTGATGTTTCGCAAGGGCAAAAGTAGGGCCCACTAATGTCCAGTCATCACCCATATACAGGACATCGGTTCTGGTGCCTACTTTCACCTTCATGAAACATCAATTTTAGCACTTGCGAAAGTTTATGAGAAATGACCCCTTTCATAGGCACAAAAGTGTTTGTGAAATATCTCCTTTTGGGATGTACTTCCCTGATGCCAAAATTAAACTTTTGCAATGTTTATTCTTTCTGCCACAAATATTACTTGTCCATGAGAAAAGATAAAGTATGACAAGCCTGAAAGGGTTTTCAAAGTTGCTCAACAAAGCCCAACTTTTACAAAGAATTTGGTGAACAAGAAAGTAAGAACTTTTTTTTCACAACATCATTCTCCACCAACTTTCTCTGGTCAGAATGATCAATATTTGGATCATTGAATCTTTTTGTTCCTCAAGTATTACAGTTGATGAGAAATGCTCAACATTTTGCCATGTATCTCACATTTGTCACATATTTTCATTCTTCACCTTCAAGTCTCCTCTACAAAATATTATCTTGCAGACCCTTTATCAATATCATTCACAGAGGCTAAATTTTCAATCCTGTGCTGTGTTAGGAGCCTGCAACCTTCCTTCTATTTGCTTGTTCACTCTGAGCACGTGATATTTCTGATGAAACACGTAATAGTGTTTAGTGATCAAGCGGGTATACGCTAGGGTTGCGGAAATAACTCTAGTTATTTACCGATTTAGTTATTTACAAGTAATTTACCGGTAATTTACTGGTAATTTACCAAGGCCCACTTTTCAGCAGGTAAATTACTCAGGTCACATGCAGCGAGTCTGACCATATAATGATAGGCTCTCAAAACTTTCTCTCTCTCGAAAGTTTTATAAATAGAAATTTAGTCTACCTCAAAAATAGATTGGTATACCATTACCAATGCACACATTCTATATGTCTGTTTTGCAGGCGCAGCAGCCTCATGGCGAAAAATTTAGAATAGAAAAAAAAATGTCACGTTTTGGCATGTGACTGAGTAATTTACTGGCAGTAAATTACTCGGTAAATATCTAGGTCCTGACCGGCCGGTGGTAATTTACTGGTAAGGAACCTCAGCCGAGTTATTTCCGCAACCCTAGTATACGCTGTACGAGAGCCTGGCGCGTGCCGTCTGGAAAGACCGAGGTCTCGTAAACTTAAACTCGACCTCGGAATCCATATCCCTTCCTTGTTGCTTCGAATTTGGACTCGTTCTGGGTTTTCCCTGTCACGTATTCTGTTTGATCAACTTGGTGGCCTTGAAATAATCCGAGGATTCCGAGCTCTTCCGAGCTCGGCGTTCAACTATGTATAAGCATCTCCAGGACAACAAGTCATCGCTATCTGGCTATCGTGCACTCTTTCCCTTGCGATTCCTCTCTCCATTAGGAGCGCCGTGGGAGGACCTCATGCCATGATGAAGTCATGGACGACATGTGTTGTCACCCCAGTTATACCTGGCCCCAACGTAGGCTGAAATTAAATGCGTAAAACGCCTCACTCTTCCAATGTTGGGCTCAAAAAACAAATTCTTCAAATTTAGCTCAGCCACGGTAAAACGAAACTTACCTCGTTTCACTGAAGCACCCTACTACCCTGTGTCTACTTTGGCGACCAAATGGCCTCCACTCACGACTGCGGCCACAGATCTTGATTGCTTTCGTACCAAGAAGGATTCGTCCGTAAGAAACAAATTTGTTTGAAACAATATTTCCTTCACAATTTGACATTCACTCTGAGAATATAGGCCAGTCACAGCGAATTTCCCTTTGCTGCAGTCAATTTGGACTTGAAGTCGCGCGTACTACACACCAATTACGAGCCACGGAGGGCTTCCCGGCACAGCAGGTTTGACCGGCGACACCAGCCTAACGGACAGGACTGAGGATGGATGACAGTGGGGACAAAATTAGGAGTCAAGATGCGACTAGGTCCGCGGTGACTACAGGCTTTAAAATTTCAACCCGGTGTGCGCCAAATGCTGTTGGTAACCATGACTGGCGTAGAAGGCTTCGTGGTGTTCCGCGGTGCTTCGTGGCAGCTCGTAGTGAAGGTCCTTGTCCTGATACCGTGATGGGCCGAGGTACTGTGGGTGTTCCACTACCTTTAAAACAACCAGCCAGAACCACCCAAGAATCACCTCACTGTCATCATGCATTTCAACCGCACTCTTGTCCTTGCTATCACTCTCGTTGTTTGGAGTGCCTTGGAAGCACATGGTGGCCAACCGTGTCGCACTGACAAATGCGTCCCAATGGATACATGTTGTAACCCTGCTCACACCTGTCTTCCGCCTCCGAAAGGAATGGCCCGGGGCGGGACGTCGCCGACATGGGTAAAACATCTCACTCAGCAAGGTCACCTTGTGCGGGGCTGAATTTTCTTTTTTCTCGCAAATTTAGCACTGCCAGGTACTACCGTGAAACGTGTACTATCAATAAAGCAGCCCACCGGGCCCGTGGCCGTTTGTGTATATTGGTAGATCTACCGTCGACCAATGACCACCCCCATTCACTACATGCTACGGCCGCAGACTTTGATTTAACTTGCACTGACTCGGGACATCACCTATTTAGCTCTTTGCACTACGATTTGTGACCACGGGTGTTGTCTACCTCCTCAGAAAGTCCCGGAACCCGAAATTCCGCACATAGCCAAACCATGCCCACATGCCCATCAGCATTTTCCAGGCTCCTAAACCATCGGTCGATACCGCCAACTATCGAGCTGACATCCATGTTTCCCCGCTCTGCCTTGGAGGCATGAGAATCCAGGACAAATGGGGATGGGCTCCATGAACAGAGAAACCTCATTCAAACTCTTGGACGGCTATTTCGACGCCAGAGGCAACTTTATCGACATCGCTGATCTTTAGTGAAGCTTATCCGCCTTTCATGATGGGTTTGATGCTAGTTTTACTCAGGCATGCGTGCGTCTAGCCTGGGTCCTCTGAAGAAATTCATAGGTCAGTGGGATGAAAGTTTGGGGGATCTGTGATTAGTTGGTTATCGCCACGAAGGCCCACGGCGTTTCCCGCCATAAAATAGAGATTGGCTACTTACGACGACGATGTTTTTTCCCCCGCAGTACGCGAACAGTGCCCTTGGACTATCTTCGGACGTCAAGCTTCAAGTCAATTATCGGGGTAGTCATGTCAAATCACTGATGCTCAGCTGTGACATCAGTTTGGCCGGGTACGTCGATATTTTCTGTGCATTGGTGGGATTTGCGCACAAGCATTGAAGAAATCATGGATTCTTTGCACAACCTTGTGGTACTGGGCAAGGGCCGCAAGGTTCTCTATCTGGTGCGTTGGGTGTAGGGGCCCAGTGACATTGTCCATATTTCATCAACTCCTCACCTGGTTGAGTTTTCGACAGGGTATTTCCGACGCCCCGGCCTGGGTCGTCGTGAAAGCTAATTCATATGCTCGCTTTAACAACAAGACACCCTTTGTGGTGTACCAGTGTGCTTATTCTTGCCTCGAGCGCGACGTTGAGCGAGAAATCCTCCCCATGTGTCGCCACGAAGGTCAAAAAATCTCTTATCAAACGCTGTTCAGTTTGCTCACATGGGGAACCTCGCATTCTAGGCATGGCCTTTGCTCCATGGAACGTTCTCGCGAGTGGGCATATCAGGACCGACGAAGAAGAGGAGAGTCGTCGCCAAACCGGGGAGAATGGACGTACCATTACTGGGCCTTGGGAACGAACACCTGAAGAGAAGAAACTATGCGCTGCACTTGAAGAAGTCGTCAAGCAGGTCGAGGCCAAGAGCATCCAGGCTGGTACGTATCTGGAGGTTCTCGCAAGTGATGATATGATGGGAAGATTCACCTCCTCGGTTTGCAGTTGCTATCGCGTACACCATGCATAAAGCGCCTTACGTCTTTCCCATTATTGGAGGACGAAAGGTGGAGCACTTGCAAGCGAACATAGAAGCCCTCAGTGTGAGCCTGACGAAGGAACAGCTACAGCTCATTGATGGGGTGTTGCCATTCAACAAGGGGTTCCCGAACAATCTCATGGTGAGCCTTCAACGTTTCAACGTTGACGAACGATCACCTTCTGACATACTTTGTCAGGGCGAATATGGGGCCGGCTCATCATGAATCTCGGTTCGACCGTCGAAACACAGCCTTTTCCTGCTCCGATTCCTCATTCGAAATGATGCTATCCCGTTGTGTATTAATATCAGAAGGATGTGACTAGTCCTTCCAAAGTTGTACAACCCAAGTCGACAGTGAATCGAGTTTTCTTTGGTGTAAATGTAGAGAGAGGATCGGGGGGGTCTATAAGGCGATGACGGCGCGAGGTCTCAGTCCAATCACACCAGCTCCTTTTCCATCCCACCCTGCAATACCCGCTCTGCATACCGGACATCTAACAGAGACGGAAAAGAAAAAAGAAAAGAAAAAAAAGGTCAGAATGATTGAGAACTTGTCCAACATGAGCTAGAAGATCGATTGACTGACCTCGCGACGTTCGCCTCATCCCGCGCCATAGACGCAGCCCGCTGCATCGTCGACTGAACAGCTGTAAACAGACACGAACCACAACAAATATGACCGCACGGGGTCAGCGTCGCGTTTGTCGGCGGGAAGAAACAAATCGGACACGTGTACTCGGAAAGCGGCTCTGGCTCTGGCTCTGGCTCTGGCTCTGGCTCCGGTGACGCCGGCGGTGGCACAATAACAGAAGCAGAAGCACAGGCGGAAAGCGAACCGGCAGAAGCGGAGGCTCCGTGTGCCTCCTCCTCATCATGAGTAGAAGAACCGTAACCGTCAGACGGCCGGTCTACATTCCGCGCATGAAGGATCTTGGCAAGACTGGGGCTGCTGACGACATCCGGCCGCCGCCGCCCCTGCCGCCGTCCCCGTGTTCCAGAGGAGATGATGATCGTCTCTGCGTCCGAGTCCGTTTGAGTGAATGTTGGATCGGGGAAGGAATAAGACGTCGTCCCAGATGGTCCCGCAATAGGTTCCCCGATCGTTTGCCTGAGGTCATCCAAGGCGCCAGAGTGTGTTGTTGGACCGTCCCTCTGATGTCGACGTAACCTCTTCCTTTTCACCGGTCTTGATGGGCTTGCATCGTCTCCGGACGATGTGGTTGCGTGGAAGGGATCAAAGGGCATGTTGAATCACTGGGACTGCGTTATGTGCGTTTCGCCACTATGGCAGAAGGCGAGATCTAGATACGAGCCTGTTAAGCCAAAGGTATTCTTTCAAGGACTTCCGTTCTCGAGGATATCCCTTGGACTGATCAAGGATAAAGGGGAAGAGTGATGGTCACGGTAGAGCGGTCACACAAGGGTTGAGCTATCATTTACATACTACAAACACAAACTGGCGAGCACAATCTAATTCTATACAAGTTGTTCAAAAAGAGGGCTTTTCATTCGCTGGTTGATATTGTGGAAATGCTGGTGAAAGAACGAAAGTTGTTCACCGTCATGCAAATGAGCCGACTGGGCGTCGAGTTCTTCATCATATCTTCATCAAAATGGAACCTGGCCCGACGACACCAGCTGTAGTGATATATATAAGTCAGCGGGGGGGTTTTTTTTTCTGATCAATTTTAGAATCTAGGGAAAAAAAGATCAAGAGCACGTTTATGCATCGTTCGAAGTCAAATAATAATAATAATAATCAGACGTACAGTAGACCAGTGCGGGGATCTTCACGGATCTAGTTGGACGAGAGTAGCAATGGCACAATGCGTATCTTGACATGTGCCGATTCGTGAACCAGAAGACAAAAAAATGGAGAGGGCGGGGGGACACCTACGCGATCTCTTGTAGCCCAAGTCAAAACGAGAGTCGAGAAGATAGAATACGGAAATGAAGAGACGCACTGTTCAATCGAGAGGTCATTAGTAGTCTGCAAGATAGTATAATGACTGGGGCGACTAGCTATATAATCAAGCATCGTCAGATAACCCTGGATCGAAAGAGAGTTAGATCTCAACGTATCGACTTACTTCCTTTGAGCCCGGGTTGAGACTGCAGATAGAAATCATCGTAGACCGGATGTTTGATGACTGAAAAGGGGACTCTTAACCAGACGAGTCCGAAATAATAACATGAAAAAAGTGCCTTACCAGTGTCCACGACAAATCCAGCCCGAAGGTTTCCATTGCCGCTAAAATCGGCGGCATTCGTTTCCTGGCCCCTGTCGTCGACCGGGAAGAACCTGAAGTGGTGTCGCTTTCCGACCACTATAAAAACCAACGCTGGCGAACTGCCCTGAGGATATATGCGCTCGATAACGCCTATACCCAAACATCAGTCTGCGTGTACACGAGTCAACGGTTCCCAAAACACATACTTACTCTGCATAGCTCCCATTTCCATATCCCCGACCGTCACGAATTCTCCCTCTGAGACACCACCACGATACGTCTGGGTAGAGCTCCTTTGTTCAGGGAGCTCCATCCATTCCGCAGTGTGAGAGATGGGCGATTCAGAAGCCCAATCAAACGCGTGAAGCGACTACAGCTGTTTCGGAAAACCATGTCCACGTGTGTTTGAGTGATCGAAAAATACTCAAAAATGCTTGAAAATGAGAAAAATAAAAACAATTCCTCTGCTCACTTCCAAGTTCTTTTAAATGCAAGATATGTTCGAAAGTTGATGTTCATCAGCAATGAGGCAAGAGTTGCTTTTGCAGCTTTGAACAGCTTTGACAAGCTGCTAAAGTTGGAAAAGCTGCTAAAGATGTTTAAGCTGTCATGTCTTTTTTAAGCTATGTACCTTGGCTTGTGCAAGACAACGGAGAGCTTATTGAGCATCTGTAGCAACTTCGGCAAGACCATGACTACTTTCACAAGATGCATATTTCAGCTTGGAAGACTCAGCTTCACACATTCAGTAGCATGTATTGATACCATTGGTTCATTTTGCATAATGTATCTAATATTGTACACTCTACATGGCACCAAAAGTAGCATCAAACGAGGGTAGCAACGCGCGCCGAGTATCTGATGTTAATGTGACACTCAGTGAAGTATACAGATGATAAGAAAGGGACCATACACACCAGAAAACTCCTAAATCGTCGTCGGATACCACAATGAAAGCCTCCAACACGATGAAGCCACGGGATTCGACCTACGAGTCTTGAATGGGAGAGTCATCGAGATACTTATTGACGGCGCGAGAGAACAGACAGAACACCATTGGATGTGTGAGGATGCCGTTGGGAGCAAAAGGAGGTCGTTGAGTACAAGTGGTGGCTGTGGGCGTCAGTGAAGGCCGTTGGGCACGAGAGGAGACGGAAGGAGACCGTTGGGTGTGAGAGGACGGACAGGACGCCGTTGGACACGAGATAACGTCGTTGGGAGCCAGAGACGGCCGTTGGGCACGAGAGGACGCTGTTGGGAGCGAGAGGACGCCGTTGGGCACGAGAGGTGACCGTTGAGGGTGAGAGGAGGCCGTTGGCGCGAGAGGACGAACAGGACGTCGTTGGATGTATGAGGATGCCGTTGGACACGAGATAACGTCGTTGGGAGCCAGAGACGGCCGTTGGGCATGAGAGGACGCTGTTGGGAGCGAGAGGACGCCGGTGGGCATGAGAGGTGACCGTTGGGTGCGAGAGGGAGCGGGAGGATGCTGTTGGAGAAGCGAGAAGGCCATAGGGCACGAGAGGAGTTGACCGCTGGGAGTGAGAGGATGCCGTTGGGCGCGAGAGGTGACCGTGAGAGGAGGCCGTTGGGCGCGAGAGGATGGAGAAGACGCCGTTGGATGCGAGAGAGAGCGAGAGGACGCCGTTGGACAAAAGTGGAGGTCGTTGTGGTGGGCAGAGGGCAAGTTCAACCACGATCAAGGGAGTTGTCATAGCAAAACTTTAAGTTCGGTGAATTCCGGCGGAGATTGAAATGACTTAACCATTTCGTTCATCATCGAGTTTGAAGCCATTTATTAGCCACTTGTAGAATAAGTAATTTTACCTACACTGATAGTGTCAAGTGATGCTGCTAGGACCACACTTCTACTAAGAGATATCGTGTTTGATAGATTCATGGTAACAGCTTTTTCCTGATGTAGATTATCATGCCTTCAAACTACTACTAGTAGTATTTTAATTCTATACCCACCTCTATTGGTGAGAAAAAGATTTTGGTGATGGCCCAAGCTAAAGATGCTAGAATGAAAGTTGAAGATGCTCAAAGATGTTGATGCTCAATGATGAAGCTGCTCAAAGCTGTTTGCAAAAAAGATGAAGCGACTAAAGATGCTGGTTTCAAAGTTGAAGCTGCCAAAGCAAAACTTGCCAAAATGCTGATGTTGGCATAAGGTTGGATGATTTGGAGCCGTTCCGGGAGACAACAGGGTGCGGGAATGACAATGGCAGCCTTGGTGAATGTCCCCACAACTTGGGCTGTGGGCCGATGCATACGCACGGCAGATCCGAGTTCTTTTGTTCTTACTGTAGTTCTAGGCAAAAAAATTACATTGTGTTCCACGTTTCAAATGGCAGCTAGTGGTTGGAGGCGCCATTAGTCTCTTCAAGGCACTGGCACAAAGTTTTTGGGGCGAAAGTTGGATGAGCCCTCGACACGATGGTATCAATGATCCTCAAGTCTCAGCAGGCAGCACCACAAAATAGAGGCCATGGAAGCACTTGAATACTTTGGAGAAGGGAAACAACAATGCTGATGTGCAGCTGGTAACCTAATAGGTATGTGGTGCCCGAACCTAATCACTTCTCGAGTTCACCCCCCACGTACAGCTTGGAGGGCCTCGTCATATGCTGCAACAAACACATCTTATCAGTCACTCACTCGACCGCCCTATCTCAGAGCTCAGTGCTCAGGCTCCGGCTTCTGCGATCTTCAGCCAAGTCTCGACCGGACACTTGACATGGCCCGCTGTTATGCTTAACAAACTGTTCCAAGGTTCGGGCAGAGTATGCAGGAAGTGGAAAGGCAAAGAGCAATGTGATTGCTAAATCTAAGGAATCTACTACAGTACAAGAGATTGAAACTGAGGCGGCGGCCGTCGTGGGTGGAGAATTTGGTGCCTGCGAGGGAGGCCCCAAATCAGCACCTTCTTGGCAAATTAGGTCTCCGAAGCTGATAACAGACCTTGCAGCTGAACCACAGATGCTTCATGCCCTTCTTCTTCCCATTGATGTACATGTTGTGGAGGTGCTTGAATGTGATCAGTTGTCCATGGATCTCGACGGGGCATCAGATGGAATGTGATCAAGAGTGGTCATCTCACATGCGAAAGAGCTGGCTGAGTGCGCCAGGAGCGAGGCGGGCACCCACCGCTGCCTGGCTGGTGACTGGGGGCATATTTTGCGCAGCTCGCAGTGGCGTGTGCTTGAGTTGGGGGCTGTGCGGTAGGGCCGGGCATCTGTGAAGCTCTTGGCCTGGAATTTTGGAGGCGAGAGATGGTCAGGCGCAGC
Organism: Entoloma clypeatum; assembly: GCA_963565915.1. Lineage (NCBI taxonomy): Eukaryota > Fungi > Basidiomycota > Agaricomycetes > Agaricales > Entolomataceae > Entoloma > Entoloma clypeatum. The sequence goes on along the minus strand of OY751490.1, from coordinate 583,327 downwards.
GGGGAGAGAGAGGAGCCACCACTTACCCAGGTGACCATGTATGCCCGTTCCTCAACTGTCTGGTCATCCTTCAAACGTGGGGACAGCAAATTCTCCCTTCAAAGCCGGCCGCATCGTCTGGCGGCATTGCATTGACAGTTTCAACACCACTATCTTAACCTTCTGGATGACATGCGGGGCCCTTGTGGGAGCACTGAGCGTCGGGGAGAATGCTGAAGGAGGAGGAGGCATGAGTACGGCAATGGCTTTTGTTTGGGAAGAGGGGGGCGCAAGGAGGGAAGACTCACCGTCCCAGTCTTTGCAGTTGCAACTGAACTCCTCCAGCTGTGCCTTGTTTCTTGCTATGTGTGCAAGGTTGAAGGTTTTGAGAATTGCTGAGAGGTCGGCGCACGAGAGCGTGTCATCGCTGCAAAGATGAAGAGGTGTTGTTGAGGTCATATTTGAACCGAAAAGCGGGGTGCAAGCTCACATCTTCTTGTATGTGGCGATGTGCTGCCCATCAACCTCTCCATTGGGAGAGCCATTAGACATGGTGCAACGATGCGGGGCGGTAGTGTGGCAGCTGAGGACAAGCGCGGTGCAGTAGAGCAAGATAAGGATGAGGATCGCCAAGAGCAGGAGCAGGTCGAATGAGGTGAAGAGAGCTCGAAATAGAAGAAGAAAGAAAAAAAAGAGAGAAACATGAGCGGTGGCGAGGACAGATGGACGAAGAGAAAGGGGAGGGAAGCGCAAAACGGGGGATGATTGGAATCGGAATTTGGCGCCGAGTCAGACATCTGAATCACCGGTACAAAGCCGATTTCCGATCAGTGCCTGTTCAGTTTTCGGGACAGTCGGCCGACCAGCAATGGCTCTGAAAACCTCGTTCTATTAAAATAGAACTCGGAATCTCTGACTATCTGGAAGCTCAGTGCATCATAGAATAGCATGAATCGACCTTCATACTCAGTTAGGAACCTGTAGTGATACTTTCTCCATTGTGAGGAGCTTGTTCATCAGGAGAACACAGATGTCAGACATTTGAATTGTCAGTCAATTCATTCGGAAACCCACCACTACCTC
>OY751490.1:485770-582065 GCA_963565915.1 Entoloma clypeatum | reverse complement strand
GGCGGTAGCGCCTTCCAGGCGAGACCATACTGCAATGCAAATTTCTTCCTGTCCTTGGAACAGGTCCCGATTGACCCTGATCCATGCCAGCATCTTTGTCCACCATACTCCGAACGTTGCCTTGGCCCCATTGTACCTGCCGGGGTCTGCAGCGATTTCTAGTCGTCTTCCATTGGGACGCGGGGCGGCGGGATTATGAGCGGGAGGAGGGAGAGGGGGATTGGGAAGGGGATTGTCAAACTCGTCGTCGTTGTTGTCGGCCATGTTGTGTGAGCAATAGTGCTTTGTAGCGGGCGCGCGACCCTGTTCTGCTACTTAAGCGAAAAAGAAAACCTAAAAAAAGAAAACCCAAAGAACGATCTGTTTACCCAGGCAGCCGAAATGCCCGAATGAAGGAAGATCTGGGAAAAATGAAAACCACACGGTCAACACCCCTACGCGCGCTGGTTTCTGTCGAATCCGGGAAAAGATCGGGGGTTGGAACACCTTTTGAGAACTAAACGTGCGCGACCTTCTTTTCCAAGTCGCCACACGCGCCAGCAGCTTTCCCGAAGGTCAGTTGCGTCGGCCTTTGGTCACCTCGACACGGGACGGGCTCAACGTTTCCCTGTGTGTCTCGAACGGCAACGCTAGTTATAGTGGGTGCACCAAGCGTTTCTCTTCTTATCCCTGAAGTCCGGGAGGTCCCCCTTAACGCTAGGGTCCGCGTGTAATGGCGAGGTGTGACTTTTAACGCAAAAGCACGAAACGGCGGGGATAGTGATGGTGATGTGGGAAGTGTGTGTGTTTGGGCGGGCGATGATGATAAGAGCTTGTTCTTCTGTTGAGGCGACGCTAAGTCAAACGACGTCGCGAGCCCAAACTTAAGAACGAAGTGGAAAATGTGAAGTGAACTGAATTGCCCAGAGACCCAGCGGGAATCTCAAGAGAACAAGCTATCGAATACAAGTGAAAGTACTCTACTTATATATGTAAATTCCATGAGGCTGCGTTGTGGCAGCGTCATGCTGCGTGATAATGATAAGATGTCCTCATGTGCGATATGATGTAGATAAGATAAGATCGAGATAAGATAAGATAAAGTGAAAAGTGAAAATACGATCATAACACCAGCTCCATCGCTCTCACCAGCCTCAACCGCTCTCACCAGCCTTACCCCCTCCCAAACCAAGTAAGTGACTATAGCGGTATCGTAGAGTACTTCCACTGTAGCCGTGTTGCTCAGTACACCTGTGGCTAGCGCCCAGGTGGAACTTCAACACAGAAGGCAGTGCACATGAGTAAGGCAACTGCGGAAGGCTATGTACAATGAGTAAGCTGACTGCGGGAAGCGAGTCAGCGCAGGAGTGAAGTATACTAAAGGGGATGACGAAGTAATGTAGTGAGTCAGACTGGGAATGGAAGGTTGCGAAAGTAGACATTAGACATAGTAAGTTCGTAAGAGGGCACCGAGTCAGGCCGATAAGTAAAAGATATGACATGGTCCTCATACCGTAGAGTCTGTAACACCCACTTTCCGACGGCAACAGCTTCACGAACAGTTATAGGGCCCCTTCCAGATCCCAGTTGTCCTTGTGAGGCTTTTCTATTGTTGGAAGACATTCACGAGGCGAGAAGCAGTGGCGAACCAGCACACTCTGAGTCACTCCGAGTCACCAGGCTTATTTGCTCCTCCTGACACCCCTTCCCATCACTCAGCACTCAGCACTCTGCAAAACAACCAAACCATGCCCTGCAACGGATCCAGAGGTATGAAAGTGGGAAACTATGGCCTTCCTGTCCTCCGACCGATGAGGCCTTCACCATCACTTTTTCCTGACCTATTTTTCCATAGTCTCCTTTGTACATCCCTGTCACCTAGTTCTTATATTTCAATGGGACCCAGGTGTCTGAGCAGCCCTCAGAATCCCTCATATGTGCCCAACAAATTTTCATATTTCTTTTATTTTTGATGCACTCAAATACAGCATCGCGATAGAGACAACCATTCCCGATTTCATTGAGGAATAACTCGGACATTTCTTCAATAAGATCGCGAAGGCCGGCAATAGCCTGAACGTTCAGTAGACGGCGTCGTCCCCGCAGGAATGAGGGTGGATCAGCGCGCCCATGTTCGTCGTAGTTACTGGACCAACAATGGTGGATGCTTTTTGATGAAACCCCGAGTGCAGCTGTGATTTCTTCGAGCTCCCATCCTTCCTGGAGAAGCTGGAGGGCACGCTGCTTCATATCGGCACTGATTTTGCGGTATACCATGCAGCATACGACGTATAGACGCAGGGCAAGGATTTTTCGTATTTTTCTCATTTTTCATTATTTTCAAATTCACTCAAAAACACGTGGACATGATTTTCGGAAAGGTCTGTAAGAAGACTCTGCTTGATCAATAGTTCATGACAAAGACGAAAAAAGAAAAGAAAAAAAACTACTAACCTCGTGTACCCACGTATCCTCAGCTGTGTCACCAAACATATGGATATCCCCCGATGTCAGGGTATATGCATGAGTTGTGTCATCCGGCGACACAACCACAGTTGCCAACCCAGCCTCTCCACAACGGTCATATTGGCAGTGCTGCACCTGCACACCGTCCACACATCCCCACAATCATCATACGTCACGTCGGACACTCGCCGCTGAGGCAGTTGTAATTCGCGCAATCGGAGGGTACGGTGCTGGTGTCAAGGGTCACCAACCTAGTATCTGAGTTTGAATTTCTTGTTCTCCTTGGCAATGTCCTCACCGTCCGACCCTACCCAAGTGGGCCATGTTCGGTTAATCCTTTTGCAAGACGAAGATTCTTCATTCCACCTCGATATCCCTTTACAAATCATCCAATCTTTGTGTTTGAAACCTCTCAAATATCTCCTCTTTCTGGGTTGGTGTATTCTCGGAGTTGAAGGCGTGTTGGCACCTGAACGCGACGGGAGTGAGATTGACACTGATGGAATTTTGGCTGAACACGAGGTTTACTATTTTGTTGGACCGGACGATGCAGGTGTGTTCTTTGATGATGCCGTCATCGCTATGCGCACAGCACACCACTTATGATGTGTGATTTGTCTAATGAAGATCTCGCATGTGCTGTCGACCTTGAAGTCATCCGGGGTAGGACACATATCCCTTCTGAAACAACAAGGACCCGGGATGATTTCCGCCAAAATCTGATGGAGCGCGATCCATATTGTGTGTGGACGGGTGTGCCCGAGTTGTATAGTTCTGGCATGCACATAATCCCTCATAGGCGGGGCTCTGAAGTATGTTCTACTATCTACCACTTGTACATTATCTGATGTGGTCTTACTTTTTCTCTGGCGAACTTCAGTGGCTTCGGCTCATTGTAGAAAATCGACCACAATACAGTGAGGACGTAACAACACTCAGCGATATTAATGATATCCGTAATGGATTTTTTGCCATGGATCTGATTCATCGATCCTTTGATGCTCGTAGCCTTGCCATCCTTAAAGCTTGTCGCATCTGCCTACTCCCCATCTCCTTGTCTCATCCTTCCACTTTACCAGACTCCAAATCACATCCTCGAGACCGCTGATGTTCCTCCGCGACATCATAAACCCCATATGCCCGCAACTATCATATACCCAAGTCACGACCGTTATACGCTGCAATGGCTCATAAATCCGGAACCCACTATCAGCCCTATGATTCCAAACAACATGGATGCCGCTTTCAAGACACGCTCCAGGAAGCCGAAACCATCGGATCTGCTACTTCATTACAATTATGGTGCCGCAGCCGTCAAGCAGTGGGGTCATGGCGTGGACCTTCTCAAGGACCTCGCCAACCCTCCCCGTCCATCCGAGCCTGTGCCACCACCGATGGGATCTTCAAAACCGGTTCATGACAGGAACATCCCCATTACAAAGCGCAGCAGACCCCGGAGGTCCCGTGGAGGTCGTGGAGGTCGCGGAGGTCGTGGAAGGAAGGCTACTGCTGGAGATGGGGAAATGGTAGAAGCATCATGGAACGCAGATGATGTGATCCTATTTTGTTGGGGGAATTCACCAGCCGCAAAGGAACGCCACCGCAAAAAGGTTGAGGAGACTACTCATCGTATGGAGACATGGAGAGAAAGTGTGTCCCAGGGTTCAGCCTAACTTATAATTATTGTAAACCTCCTTCTCTTTCGCATCTCGGACAATCCTCTTTACATCATCATTTCTTCTTGAGCTTGTAGATTCCTTCGAGTTTGAAATCACTCCAGATGTGCAGAATATCCGGAGGGAATCGGCGTTGAGGATGGTTGCTACGATAGAGGGACAGACAGTGCTCCCGCTTAGAGTTCGAATTGCCGCGTTGGAGGAATGATTCTGGATTCACGTTTCAAAACGAGGTATCATAGCCATTGATGACTGGCTTCACCGAGTGAGGTATATGTTGAATTGAGTGCGCTGCGGCGTCTCTGATAGAGCCAAGCCCCCCCATTCTTAACGGATGTTCGGACTTGAAAGAGTTAGGGATTTCGAAAGCCACACGAAGTGCCTTCTGGTCATGAATTTCCTGATTCCACACCACACTTTTTTGTGCAAAAACCGACGTTGAAGAGCCACTTGATGTTCGGAAAAAGCTTTTACACAAGGCAGGCGACGGTGGTCAAGCAAAGGTTAAATTTTAAACCACTTCTTCAGGTACCAGTTATCAGCTGGCTGAGTGTAGCTACATGTGCCGTGCGTCTGTTCACAAGATCCGTATGTACCACCGAGCTCCGGAGATCCAGCTCCGACTGACAAGAATCGCGTTTAACACATATCCCATCTCTTCAAAGATCAGCAAACATACCTGTAAAAGCTTATCCGACTCCCACATCCTCGTCGGCAGATTTTCTAGGGCGACATAAACCGCCGGTATCGATTCACACTTCAAAAGCTCCTGCTCGTTGCTCCGCAAGATGGCGAGCGCAACGCGGAACAGAATGTCTAATCCGTCTACGAGAAACACGTCCCAAACTCTAAATAAGGTCTGACAATGGGTCCTCAGTAAAGAGCCGAGGTACTCGTGAAAGAGAACAAACCTCGACAGGTAAACAATCCGTAAACAGGGAGAGAAACCAAGAGAAGCAGATGGCGGCGAGGTCTATCTCGAGCCCCTTGAGGTGTGCATGTAGCTTGGGGATGTATTCCTGGACATAATCCAGCAAGACGAGGGGACATGCCCTCGAGGGAAGCAACGACGGCGAGAAAAAGTCTTCAGGCAATATGCGCTCCACGATGGCACAAAGGGTCCAGAACGCCTCCTCCTCGTCTGCATGGACAAGGAGCAAAGTCGAGGTGATGAGGTTCATCCCCTGGCAGTAACCGACAGCGGGATTGCGTCTGCAGATGAAGAAAACGTCGCGTGAACAACGGACGAAACAAGAGAAAGTCTGAAAGACAACGCACCGACTATAGGCCACCAACACCCTCCTCAATTTGTCCACCCCAGGCCCATCACCGCCAAAGAACACATTCAACGGCATCGTCCTCCCCACATCCTTCTCAATCTCGCCCTCCACCCCTCCTGCACCTCCTCCTGCACTACCCTCACCCTCCATCAACAAATCCCTAAATACCCCCGGCTCACGCATCTCCAACCCACCACTGCACTCCAACCACACCTTGGACCGATACACCAGCGGAATCCCGCTCCTCACAAGCCGGTCAAACTCCTTCCTCTCGTCCCTGTTCACCGCAAGCCCCAGCTGCGCAAACCCAATCAGCCCCTCGCTGTGCGCCAGCTCGTCCTCATCCTCCCCGTTCGCCGCCCCAAGCCCAAGGACCGCCGCCGCAGCCTGGGTGTCCCGCGGCCCCACCTGTGACGACGATGACGACGACGACGACGACTTGGGGAGCTTCACCCGGCTCCGCTGCTTCACGAACACGTCCCACTCCCGCCTCCGCGTCTTCTGCCGCTGGTCATGTATCTCCGTCAGCTGCGCCAAGAGCGTCCGCACGGTATTCGCGCACGCGTGCCGGGGCGTGTCCGACGTGACGGAGAGGATGGACGCGGCGCTGAGGGCCGAGGCGGTGTGTTTGCCGGTTCTGGAGGACGATGACCCAGACTTGACGCTGACGCTCAGGGACTGCGTGTCCTCCGAGTCCGGGGCCACCTCCCCGTCGCACGGACAGCTCCCCGTGACGATCTCCATCCCCACCCCTCCTCCTCCCCCCTCTCGTTCTCCGTCCTCCTCCTCGTCCTCGTCCTCAGGCCACCCCTCGTCCTCCTGCCGATCCGCGATCTTCACCCCCGTCAAGCACGCCGGCGCCGTGTTCCCGCACTCCCTCGCCCGCATGAGCAGCAGCACGTCGTACTGCGCCACGTCGTACATGAACCCGTACCGATCCGTCAGCGGCTTCCAGTCGTCGGGATACGCTGAGAACCGCGACGCGGCCGGCTGGAGTGGGAGCGGGATGGAGAAGCGGAAGGACTTGGAGGTGAGTGGGGTGTATGTCCGGGAGAGGTACTCGGTTGGGGGCTTGGCGGTGGCGGGGATGATGGATTCGAGCGGGACGGAGGTGGGTTTGCGGCCGAGAGTCGATGAGGAGGAGGAGGGCGGGATGGTGCTGCTGGGGGGTGGGGCGTTGCTGGGCCGCAGCAGTTTATTAGAGGGACCAGCGTCGGGCTTTCGTTGCTGCTGGGTCATGAACGAGCCGAATATGGGCGAGGACACGACTTGTCTGATGGATGCCGCCTTGATCCTTTTCAGACCATCAGCCTTTTGTGCAGCGAGCGTGCGGCTGAGCGTCGTCGTCGCATCTGTGCCTTTGGAAGGAGTGATGATGGTCGGTTTGTCGACGGTGTCAGTGGTCACCTCCGGCTTGACCTCCCTCCGGTCCTTGGACCGCTCGCGGAACGTGATACCGTCATCCCGCGCGTTCCTGATAAGCTCGAACGCAAGCTGCGAGACAAGAGGTCCCGTTTCCCGCCCCTGGTCTGCGAGGATGCTGCCCGGCTCCGCCGTCATCACCCGTGTGGCGTTTGCTATGGCACGCAGCGAAGACCCTTGGGTCAGAGGCAACGTGAACAATGAAACGGCTTCCTGCGGAGCATCTGACACGTCTGGAGAGAAGGTGAGGCGCGGAGCGGCCGGCGACGGCGTATATGTAGACTGAATGGGGGAGGGGACGGCAGATGTTTCGATGGAGACGCTGTATGGTGTCGTGTGTGTCGATAGAGTGGTATATGTTGATCTAATAGATCCTGTGTCGGAGGAAGCGCCTGTGGTGTCGTCAGGATTGACGGGTCGGCTCTTTGAGGGATTGGGGTTCAGCAGGGAGGTGCTAATGGTCGCGAAGACACTCTTGGCGGTCTTGCGCCGGGGAGCTCGATGGCGCACGACGCCGTTTGGGACAGGGTCTTGGATGGGTGGCGGAAGATTTGAGTCCTCGAATGCTGCTGCTTTGTTCAATGTCCGAGACCGTGATTTTCCCCTGGCTCCCCACCAGGAGCCCATCCATTCTCCCATAGAGGGACGGTCAGGGCGAGGACGGTGGGGTACGATGGTGGGATCGTCGCGAGTGGGGGGTTCATGCGAGGAAGGGAAGGTCTCGCCGGTGGGTGCTCTGGGCGTGATATCCTCTTGAGAATGAACGGATCTAGAGTCGGATTCCGATTCTTCTACCATGACTGTCAATTGCGGGTGGTCATACAACGAGACGTCGTCTGCCAGAGCCTCGCTGAGTGACTCAGTGAGAGACTGCTGAGAAAAGTGGGTGAGAAGCGTTTCAGACAGAATATCTGGATAGACTTGCCATGAGACTCTGCTTCCTGTGGACCTTGTGTCGAGCCTCATCGGCGTCGGTGAGGATGGACTGAATGACGCGTCTTGCAATGTCCTGCTCGGAAGGCGACAGCTCCTTGAGCAAGGCATCCGCCCTGTCGCGCCTGGCGGTCTCCTTTTCATGCAACACCCTTCTCTGGTCCTCCAACTCGACCCGGACACGGGACAGATTGTGAGCCGCAGACGAGAGGACGCGAATGGCGGTGTGATATGGATGGCCAGCGACGTCTGGCGGGGATTCAGAGGCCCCGAGGTTGGAGATGGCTGTCTGGATGGCGTCGTCAGAACACTCGTGCCATTTCGTGGCAAGCACCTGGGTCGCCACGGACGATCTTGCGCCGAAAATGTGGGTATCTGGTTCTGGGTTGCCGTGCAGCGACGGTGAAGAACCGACGACGGCCGCCGATACCGGCCTCTCCCACATCCCTGCCAACGACGACGACGACGACCCCATCGTAGACCTCTTCTCCGTGTTTCCGTATCCCCGCACGCTCCCATCCCAGCTCGAACCATCCGCACTGTCATTTTCAAGCTGGGCTCGCAACGCAAAATACTTGGTGTTCCGCCGGGGTGGGTCAGAGTCATTGCTCGGGCGAGTTCGGCGGCCTCTGGTGGATGATGGGAGCTCATCGGATGATAGTGGGTGAGATTGCACTGGGGTCTTCAAATGTACCGATGCCATGATGGGTGCAGAAGGGCATCCTGTAAGCGCCGCCCGCGATCTCGTGGGAGCAGAAATATCGTCTCGATATCGTTTCAGATGATGAGCAAGAGACTGCGGACAACGACTTGGATCGGCCAAAACAAATGCTACAATTCATATACCCATCTATTCAACGGTCTTCAAAGCGGATTCTGCACTGTTCTGTCGTCGGCTCGCATCTTTTTCCCTATCACCACGCTGGCCTTCGGCATATTCACGAACCGCTTTTTGTTTCAACAATTTCCAGGTTCTTGTTCAAGCACGAAGCACGATGGCGACGAGCTGAGAAGTTACTCTGGACCCATTACCCGTACAGAAAGCCAGGTCTAGTTGAGTTACCTCGTGTCACCTCTTGACAATGAAGCGGCCCTTCCAGGTCCGTCTTGCACCGGACCACAACGGAAATCGTCTTGAAGACCAGGCGTCCGTCAATCGTATTTCGTGAGGTATCCCTCGCCCGCTTTTAGCGAGGCCTGAACTTAGGACTGCTCCCCTAGCTGTACTCATCGGGCGGCAATGTGAGCGATCATGTCGACGAGTCTCCATTGACCGGTGACAGTCGATTGGTATCAACGATTGGTATCAAGGCACTCGACACTCAGGTTCAGTAAATTGACAATCACCGATACAAAACTCGCCCGTCCATCCTGTTCTTCGAGCATGCACTTCCGCACAATGCTCCATCGCGCCCTTTCCTTCGGCTGTACAGCTCTCGCTGCCCTCTCTTCCATCGCGACCGCCGCAGAAACCCCAGCCATAAGTCTCGACCCAGCATGCGCGCAAGGCTACTATCCCGGCTTCCACACGGCCTCTTTCCAATACGACCTCCCCGCCACACGTTTCATTAACGCAACCGGTTCCTTCTTCAACAGCGAATGGGCTGTACGTCACAACGATTCGATTTCACAAACTCCCGCCTTTTTGTTTTTCAAGTATCAACATCCCCCCTAGACCGGCCCCATCTCCGCGACTCAAGGAAAGGACAAAACCATCGGCGCAACCCGCTCCGGTGGCAACTCCTCCGGAACCATCTTCATCGAACGCCTCATCGGCTACTCCCTCTCCACCAGCAAACTCGAGATCCAATACATCCTCGACAACGGCCCCATCACCGCACACACCACCCCGGAGCCGACGGTGTTTGGCACCTACGCCGAGCAGTACTCGGTCTTGCGCACCTGTGCGGGAACGGCGACCTACGTGGCGTTCACGGCGGCATACTGCACGACGACGATCGTTGCGGCGTATAATGCTTTCACGGAGTCTAGGATCGCTGCGATGTCTGCTTTGGCGAATTCGTTGGGAGCGCAAGCGTTCGTGGGGACGTGCCCTCTCGGTGAGTGTGATATATAGCATCCCATTCCTGGCTGGACTTGACGTCGGTCTCTTTCAGTCCCTTCTTGTTGAGAGGTGCTCTGTCTTTGACGTGGATGGGGTCCTTATAATAAGGTCATCTGCACGTCATCTATCTACTTTGATCGACTTTAGTGTGCTTGCAGGCACTGCATGTAACTGTAACCATGATTTTCTCGATTATTTCCAAGTAATTGAAGCTTTCTCGACCGAACAATGACGATTCCTTCCTCTTTTTCAGCCACGGAGACGATCCTGCTGTCCCCTTTGATGAGGTTCCGCTCACATACGTACGCGCGTAAGTAATACCCGTCAACTCAACATACTTATAAGATCATGAGGCATGAATGCATGAAACGTAACACCATTGACCAGTTCGTAAGCCATGCCAGTGATATAGTACAAATGATTCCAACAGGCAGCTGCTCCCGCACGACCAAAACATAATCCACTCGTCTCTGTATACATACATATCGACACAAAAACATCTCATGCCCTGCCGTTACCACGTCCTTTACTACCTTTTCCCTGAACCTGACCTCTGGTCTCGGGATCGGAATTAGAACCGGAACCAGCTGCCTTCAAAGCCTCGGCGTCAGTCTTATCGTCGGGGCTACCAGATCCTCCGCTGCCCGTACCAAGTCTACCATCGGGAGCGCTGCTGCCGTTGGCGGAGCCATTAGCTGCACCGTTTGCGGCTGTGCTCCCATTTGTCGACGCCGTGGATGCGTTGGCGTTCCCCGACCCGTTAGCAGCACCATTCGCGGCCCCATTCTTATGCTTCGGCGGAGGGGGAGGGTTCAACTGTGGAGCTTGCTTGCCCGCGGATGTCGTTGTTAGTGCCGGTACCAGTGGTTTAACACCTGCTATCGGGCCTAAAGACAGGGGGAAAAAGTGTGTTCAAGCTCATGGGCAGGGTGGGGGGTGGATTACATCATGGGGACTTACTTGTCGGCGGGACTGGGAGGTTTCCGGCAAGATGGGGGATGTCGAACATGATGCGGACAAGGCTGCGCATCTCGTCTTCCTGGAGCTTGGCGGCTGTCGGGCTCCTGGCTCCCGTGGGCGGCGCGGGGTTGGCCCGTGCGTGTTCACGAGCACTTGCGAGCCTGATGGAGACCTCCATGCCCAATTTTAGACCTTCCTGCAGGGAGAGTGGCGGTTCGCGTTCGCAGAGCGCTGCGTATCGCGGGACGAGCAGGTTGCTGTCGACACCGAACTTGTTGTACACTGAGACGCGGTCGACGTCTGGTATCTGGAGTTTTTCGAGTTCGCGGACACAGAGGTCTTTTACTTCTTCGAATTGCCATCTGTGGGCAAGTTCGAGGATGACGATCCAGTCGTCGGCGGATGTTTTGTACAAGGAGTATTTTCTGTGTGACTTGTCAGGTGATCATTCGGGGAGGGGGCGATGTATCCTGGACTTACGGATTATAGAAGACCCAGAGAAATTTGGCAAAATCTTGGGCGCGGACTCCTTCAAGGACGATGGCATTGGAATCTGAGGTACCTTGACGCGCAGCCCCAGGTGATGCAGGTATCGTCAGTTGGCCCTTGAAGCGAGGGGATTCCCGTTCGAAGAAGTATCTGTGTACACGAAATGTGACACGCTCCACCTATATGAACGATGAGAGTCGGTTTTAATACATGGAGGGTTATCTCTTGCGGACTTACGAGGAAGTATAGATCGCCACCATTGATGTAGTACTCGTCGTGACGGCTGAGGGCGGCAAATGAGCCCACATCGCCTTGGGAAGCCATGAGGGTGGTGGCTCGTTGTCCGAAGGAAGACAGGATTGGAGCGGAGGGTGTGGAAGAGGTGGGGGAAGAAGGATATCGATGGCGGGAGTTGAGACGAGTATTTGAATCCAGGGCAAGCTACACGTGTCCGTGATACCCAACCCGCTGATAAAATTTTTATATCGATTCCGAACAACACGAGGACGCCTGCAGGTCAACTTTCTTACACATTCTAGGGTCGCAATCGTACGCCGCAGTCGAGATACTTGCATCGATTGGAAGCACGTATTCGACTTTGGACTCACCATGCCCCGACACCACGACTGTGCATAAGTAACTACGTAAAAATCGCTGAATTCGAGGGCATTGGGAGGCAGATGGTCCGCCAAGTACTTCCGAAGTTTCTTCAACCAAACTTGATGGTGATCGATATCAAACTTGCAAAAATGCTGTGTTATGTATGTTGACGGTGCCGGACCGGTCACGACCATCCCCCTCCTTGGGACATGGAACCACTCGCTGGACTCTGTCAGGCTCTACTTGCTTGCTGCATGGATGGAGGACTACCTATGTCAAGATGAGCCAAATCTGGATCGAGGCTAAAAGTCAATATTACAAGCTGGTTACACTCCTGTTCGACCGCCATCACGATATCAAAATATGCACAGATTGCTCAGCCCCCTGTTGGTAGGGTATAAAGGAGTCTCTGAGCCTCGGTGACCCCCCGAGCGATCTGCGGTCCTCCACTTCGACATCTCCACTGGTTGGACAGGACAGTATGGCGTCTTTCACGAAGCTGGTCTTCATCTCGGCCCTGCTCTCTCTCGGGTCTGCTGCACCTCTTCGCGCTGTACGGCCGCGCCAAACAGCACCAGCATCAGACAGCTCCACGTCTTTCTGGGCCGCTCCTCTCACACTCCAGGCACAGCACGACAGCTTCAACTTTGACCTGGCGTCTTCGCTGAACACCCCCTCGTCGACTGTGACACCCACCAGCACCGTCCCCTCCAATTGCGCGAATTACAACTCCCTCAGCGGCGAGTGTCCGACGTACTTTGAGACGGTCGATGTGACATACGATGATTGTGGGGATGCGTGGAAGGTGTGCAGGTGCAGCACCGCTAATATGACGATGGATACCGTTGTGGAGAGGCTGGGCCGGGTCCCAGTCGGGCTGAGAAGATACGTCGCAACTGTGGTTGTGTCGCCGGATGACACAACTCATGCGTATACTCTGACGTCGGGGGATATCCATATGTTTGGGGACACAGCTGAGGATACGTGGGTACACGAGGTTCGTAGTTTTTTTTCCTCCGTTTTTGTCATGGTGCATTGATCAAACGGATTCTTCCTAGTCGCTTCACGCGTTTGATTGGGCTTCTGGAACGCCCATCTCTCACACTGCGGAATGGATGGATACGATCAAGAGTGATTTGTGTGTTCCGGACACGTATTCGACTACCAGTGCCATCGAGGTAAGACTACTTTTACTCAGAAGTGATGATTCCATTCAATTACACTATCGCAGGATTTCGCCCAAGTAGGTGTCCTCAAGTTATACTCCCTTGCAAACAACAACACTCTCCCTGCCGGATGGTCCTCGGACTGCATGTCGAATCAACTGAAATTCATGGACCATTTCTCGATGTTCAATTCTGCTTCGCTGTTCGGTCCTACGTGTGCGATACAGAGTTCTGATCCAGGTGCAAGGTGAGGACAACTGTGTCGAGTATATTTGCATCTCCCTCATTACCCTCGGACTCGTAGACATACGGCGCCCCCAACCCAGGCAAGGGTACAGCCAGGCCCGCCTCTGACACCACTCGCCGCTGTGCCGGCAGGCGCCCTGCCAGCTGAGAGTGCTGGGATCAAGAACGCCGCCCTGGCCACTGCGATGCTGGGTCGGTGGGGGTATGCTCCATTGGGTGTTGGTATTGTGGGATGGCTGTCGTGGTAGTATTCTTCCTTCGTTCAGCACGATGCAGTGTTCTTCCCGCACAATAAAATGAATTACTGGTTAGAATACCGTTCTGGAGGCTCTAGATAAGCCGCTATTACGTGGGTTGTGGATTTTGCGGTGTTGTCTTTACCACGTGACGAACGCGTTCGAACCCACGTGCCACGCGTTTTTTGGCGGCCAGAGAACTTGCTCCCGTGTCAACACCTGTCAGGTTGCACGACTGCAAGATCCTCACACTGTACACCCTGTTGCGACTTTATTGAACAACAGTATCATTGTCCCACCTCTCCCGGGTAACGCCTTGATCAAGATCGTTTCCATCGGTGTCGAGGAAGACCTAATCGACCATGGCAAATGCACCGGGGACCCTGGTCGTCGTGAAAACCAACGCTTTCGAACTCAAGTGGCCCGCCAACAATGTGATCCATCATTACGATGGTATTTACAATGTCCTTTTACTGAATGTTTTCATAAATGAGTGCACGATTCGATACAGTTGGTCTGTGATAACTCTTGTTTGGTAGATCGTATAGGATCGTGTGCTGATCCCCCTCCAGTAATCGATCCTCCATCCGGCGCGAGGGATAAAGATGCAAAGATCGGCCACAACAAAGGGATGGAACTCATGATGAGGCTGCAACAGCAAGTCCGTCCAGAAATCTTCCATCCCCTAGGCGGTAATGTGTCATTGCTCCTGTGATACTTTCGTACTCGCTGATGCTTGATAACGTCCCAGCGTACGATGGCAAGAAAAACCTATTTTCGACTAGACAGTACAAATTTCGTGCGGAAGTGCGTACCGTGCATCCCGCGCCATCTCTTCGTTCATAATTCTTTTTTTCAAAGTCATTTGATGTACCGTGGGATTCGCGCCCGCCGATTCAGGGCAGAGAGCAAAAGAAAGCAACGATCAAAATCACCCATGTATCCAGTATAAATGTCCAGTTCGTCCCCAGGCTCTTCTTTGTGAGCCGCTGCTTGACTAAAATTTCTTCTTCTTCGCTGTAGAGTATTGAAGCAATTCAAGCGAGGAGACACCTCTTCTCTAGACCGTGCGAGCATCGCCCTGAACATGCTCAATCTATTCGTTCAATCGACCCCGCGGATGTCCGTCTTTCCTATCAGTGTTCTGATCTGATCGTCCTTGGTGTAACAGATTATTATTCAGGCAGGAACCCAACCTTCATAACGCCAAGAGTTTTTTTACTAGCTGTGGAGAAGGTAAGAGGATCTTGTTACTTTGATAGCCTGTGTATTTCCATCTCGTCTAGGCCCTAAGTTTGATAAGATACGGCCCTTCCAGCTATGGCGCGGATACTTCCAGTACACTTTTATCGGTCGTTTTCAGTTTTTTGCACACATCTCATGCCATTGGCCTTATTTACAGGAGCGTGAGACCAGGAATAGACAAGATCATCGTAAATGTAGATGTCACCGCAGGCGTCGTGTACGCTTCACCGCTCTTGGAAGATAGGGCTTTGTTACTCACCCCATGTATAACAGAATCCCCGCCAAAAAGTTGGAAGATCTTTGCCTAGAACATCTGAGGTTGAGAAACCTTCGCGATTTGTCCGATCGGAGGCACATTGGGAAGTTGCGCTTGCATCTGCGCGGTCTCAAGGTTGAGATCACACTACGGAGCCACGCTGGGAAGAGACCCAAGACTATCAAGGACGTGGTTAGCAATGTTGACGCCGTCGCTTTCGACAAGAATGGCGAGATTGTCACTATCAAGGCTGGTGCACTTTCTATCTCTCTTGCTCTCTGACTGTTCAACGGCTTCCAGGAACATTTTCGCAGAGCCCATAATTACGCGATCCCTAAAGACTGCCTAGGAGTCCTGTTCGGAAGCGGCGCCATTGTCCCCATCACCGTCTGCAGAACGGTACCGCAGTTGTACAAGGTTAGAAGCCGACATTGATGACTCAAGGATGAACTTCTCTCTGATCGACATTCCCCACGCAGAATAAATCAGGCCTGCCCCCAGACCTCATCAAGGAGCTTCTGTCGTTCTCTCCAGCCAATCCGAAGTTACGATTGAACGCGATTGAAGACGGGTGGTCGCAACTGCAATACAACCAGTCCCCGTTCCTTTGCGAAGCAGGTATCAGTATCGATAAACATCCTCTCGAGGTAAAGGGCCGCCTGCTACCAAACCCCACTATCGAGTTTCAGGAACGTGACCGATTGATGCCAAAGGTATGGTCCGCACATTCAGATTATTTTCGAAAGGTGACGACACCTCCTTATAGAGGGCCGGCGTATGGGACATCATGAATAAGAAGCTTCGCAGACCGGCCAAGTTGTCTCGTTGGACGGTGGCGGATTTCTCAGATGGCAACTTCGCGCATGTCACCAGCTTTTTGACTGGATTACGGAGGGCCATGGGAGATCGAGGTGGGTGCCATTTAATGAACGATGTCCATCTCGCATTAATGCTTCCTATTTCTCGGTAGGCATGGGTAAGTATCCCGATAATTGTACATAAATCCGACTTGATTTTATTATCCCTTGACGCAGCCGTCGGCGAAATCGGGGAAAAGCATGTCTTCCGAGGTAACGGGCAAGATTTTACAACGGTCCGTATCTCCCTCTATTTTCTTAGATTCGATCATGATAAATGACTTTTTCAGACAATGGATAAGGCGTGGGCGCAGGGACAGGCGGAGATGATTCTCGTCATCCTGCCGGAATCAGCCGCGGCTTTGTACACCGACGTCAAGAGATATGGCGATATCACAAGGGGTGTGGTTACTCAATGTGTGGTGAGTGGCATGACATTTTAAAGAGAAGACGCAACCATGGTTGATCATCATTGCAGAAATGGAGTACGAAACTCAGAGGGGATGTGGAGCGCCGTAATTTTCGTTCGGTGGATCAATATTACAATAATCTGATCCTCAAGTGAGTTGCATCTACATTCCAGGATGTGTTTTTTCCCCTTATTTTCTTGCTAGAATCAATGTCAAACTGGGAGGCTCGAATTCGGTTCCTTGTGGTGATATCATGCGAACTCTGCGTGCGACCCCAACTATGGTTTTGGGTACGGATACAACGATTGAGATCGAGACAGCTCTGACTAACCAACCCCCGTCGAATTTCACAAGGTGCTGATGTTAGCCATCCTGGGCCCGGAAGTCGACTTCCATCGGTCTCAGCGTTGGTGGCGTCCGTCGACGCCGATTTCCTCAGATACGTGGCACTGTCTAGGATCCAGGAAGCGCGCACAGAGATGATTGTCGACTTGGCAAGCATGTTCGAGGTTTGGCCTTCTTTTCATGTTCCTTTGAGCAATCTGCTGAACTGGTCATACTAAAACCTCCACAGACGGCGTTGCAGGCATTTCATGCTCTGAACAAAGGAGCTCTACCCAGACGTATCATCTTCTTTCGTGATGGTGTCTCAGAAGGAGAATTCATGACAGTCAAGGATATGGAGATGGGAGCCATGCAGAGTAAGTATGCGTTTTGTGAAACGTTGACTCGAGTACATGCGGACTGATGTTTGGGTATAGGCGTTATCGAGCGCATATATCCTCAGGGCAGTTCGCCAGGGTTGGTTTTTATAGTGGTCGGAAAGCGACACCACTTTAGGTTCTTCCCGGTCGACGACAGGGGCCAGGAAACGAATGCCGCCGATTTTAGTGGCAATGGAAACCTTCGGGCTGGATTCGTCGTGGATACTGGTAAGGCACTTTTTTCATGTTATTATTTCGGACTCGTCTGGTTAAGAGTCCCCTTTTCAGTCATCAAACATCCGGTCTACGATGATTTCTATCTGCAGTCTCAACCCGGGCTCAAAGGAAGTAAGTCGATACGTTGAGGTCTAAGTCTCTTTCGATCCTGACGATGCTTGATTATATAGCTAGTCGCCCCAGTCATTATACTATCTTGAAGACTACGAATGACCTCTCGATTGAACAGTGCGTCTCTTCGTTTCCTTATGCTATCTTCTCGACTCCTCGTTTTGACTTGATGTCTTATAGACTACAAGAAATCGCGTAGGTGTCGCCCCCGCCCTCCTCTCCATTTTTTGTCTTCTGGTTCACGAATTCGGCATATGTTAAGATACGCATTGTGCCATTGCTACTCTCGTTCAACTAGATCTGTGAAGATCCCCGCACCGGTCTACTGTACGTCTGATTATTTTGACTTCGAACTGTGCATAAAACCTACTCTTTTGATCTTTTTTTTTTTTTTTTTTTTTTTTCCCAGATGCTGATGTTTGTGGATTTCCAAAGATTGATCAGAAAAAAAAAACACACGCTGACTTGTATATTTCACTAATCATTACAGCTGGTGTGTCGTCGGGCCAGGTTTCACTTTGATGAAGATTTGAGATATGAAGAATTCGACGCCCAGTCGGCTCATTCGCATGACGATGAACAGCTTTCGTTCTTTCACCAGCATTTCCACAATATCAACCAGCGAATGAAGGGGCATATGTATTTTGTGTGAAGAAGTTGTAGAAGAAGACCATCTTGTGGAATAACTTGTATAGATTGTACTTGCCATTTTTTGTTTGTAGTGTATGCGCTTATGTGACCACGGTCGACAGTCTACCATCACCTCTTCCCCGTTCGCGATCTCAGTCCAAGGGAATATCCAAGTCTTTAAACGAAGAAGAAATAATTAGCTTAACAGGCTCGTATCTCGCCCTTCTGCCATAGTTGGCGAAACGCACATAACGCAGTGCCAGTCTGACTGAATGTGCCCTTTGATCCCTTTCACGCAACCACATCGTTCGGAGACGAAGCAAGCCCATCAAGACCGCCGGCGAAACGGAAGAGGGTACGTCGACATCAGACTCGGAGGGCCGGTCCAACAACGCACTCTGGCGCCTTGGATGACCCCAGGCAAACGATCGGGGAACCTATTGCGGGACCATCTGGGACTGGGACTGGGACTGGGACGACGATGTCTTATTCCTTCCCCGGCGATGCAACATTCACTCAAACGGACTCGGACGCAGAGACGATCATCATCTCCTCCTCTGGAACACGGGGGCAGCGGCGGCGGCGGCTGCGGGATGATGTGGTCATCGTCAGCAGCCCCAGTCTTGCCAAGATCCTTCATGCGCGGAATGTAGACCGGCTGCCGTCTGCTGGTTACGGTTCTTCTGCTCACGCTGCTGCGGAGGAGGAAGAGACACACGGAGCCTCTGCTTCTGCCGGTTCGCTTTCCGCCTGTGCTTCTGCTTCTGTTGTTGTGCCACCGCCGGCGTCACCAGACCCAGAACCAGAATCAGACCCAGAACCAGAGGCAGAGGCAGAGGCAGAGCCGCTTTCCGAGTACACGTGTCCGATCTGCTTCTTCCCGCCGACAAACGCGACGCTGACCCCGTGCGGTCATGTTTGTTGTGGTTCGTGTCTGTTTACAGCCGTTCAGTCGACGATGCAGCGGGCTGCGTCTATGGCGCGGGATGAGGCGAACGTCGCGAGGTCAGTCGGTCTGCTTCTTATGGCTCATCTTGGACAAGTTCTCAATCGTTCTGACTTTCTTTTTTTCTTTTCCCGTCTCTGTTAGATGTCTGGTATGCAGAGCGGGTATTGCAGGGTGGGACGGAAAAGGGGCTGGTGTGATTGGACTGAGACCTCGCGCCGTCATCGCCTTATAGACCCCCCGATCCTCTCTCTACATTTACGCGAAAGAAAAACTCAATTCACTGTCGACATAGATAGTACAACTTTGGAAGGACTAGTCACATCCTTCTGATATTAATACACAACGGGATAGCATCATTTCGAATGAGGAATTGGAGCAGGAAGAGGCTGTGGTTCGACGGTCGAACCGAGATTCATGATGATAGGATATGAGCCGGCCCCATATTCGCCCTGACAAAGTATGTCAGAAGGTGATCGTCCGTCAACGTTTTGAAGGCTCACCATGAGATTGTTCGGGAATCCCTTGTTGAATGGCAATACCCCATCAATGAGCTGTAGCTGTTCCTTCGTCAGGCTCACACTGAGGGCTTCTATGTTCGCTTGCAAGTGCTCCACCTTTCGTCCTCCGATAATGGGAAAGACGTAAGGCGCTTTATGCATGGTGTACGCGATAGCAACTGCAAACCGAGGAGGTGATATCTTCCGTCATCACATCATCCACTTGCGTAGAACCTCGAGACACGTACCAGCCTGGATGCTCTTGGCCTCGACCTGCTTGACGACTTCTTCAAGTGCAGCGCATAGTTTCTTCTCTTCAGGTGTTCGTTCCCAAGGCCCAGTAATGGTACGTCCATTCTCCCCGGTTTGGCGACGACTCTCCTCTTCTTCGTCGGTCCTGATATGCCCACTCGCGAGAACGTTCCATGGAGCAAAGGCCATGCCTAAGAAGCGCATGTGAGCAAACTGAAACAGCGTTTTTTGATAAGAGATTTTTTTTTTTTTTTGACCTTCGTGGCGACACATGGGGAGGATCTCTCGCTCAACGTCGCGCTCGAGGCAAGAATAAGCACCCTGGTACACCACAAAGGGTGTCTTGTTGTTATAGCGAGCATATGAATTAGCTTTCACGACGACCCAGGCCGGAGCGTCGGAAATACCCTGTCGACAAAAAAAACCCAACCACGTGAGGAGTTGATGAAATCTAGGACAATGTCACACCCACGACGCACCAGATAGAGAACCTTGCCCTGTACGACAAGGTTGTGCAGAGAATCCATGATTTCTTCAATGCTTGTGCGCAGGTCCCACCAATGCACATAGAAGATATCGACGTATTTGGTCTTCAATCGCGCCAAACTGATGTCGAAGCTGAGCATCAGCGATTTGACATGACTACCCCGATAATTGACTTGAAGCTTGACGTCCGAAGATAGTCCAAGGGGACTGTTCGCGTACTGCGGGGGGAAGGGAAATCACCGTCGTCGTCAGTAGCCAATCTACTCTTTTTTTTTTATGGCAAGAAAACGCGGCAGACAGACCTTTGTGGCGATGACCAACTGATCACGAATCCCCCGACTTTCAGCCCACTCGCCTATGAATTCTTCAGAGGACCCGTCTTGGCTGCAATGCGTGAGTAAAAAAAAAAAAAAACTAGCATCAAAAATCCCCATCATAAAAGGTGGATACAAGCTTTTTACTTACTAGAGATTAGCGGTGTCGATAAAGTTGCCTCCTGCATCGAAATAGGCGTCCAAGAGTTTGAACGAGGTTTCTCTGTTCATGGAGCCCATGCCCAGGGCAGCCCATTTGTCCCCGATGCTCATGCCTCCGAGGCAGAGCGGGGAGACGTGGATGCCAGCTCGAGTTGATAGTTGGCGGTATCGACCGAGCTTGGTTGGGGGTGGTGGTGGAGCTTGCCAAAAACTCATGATTGATGCAGTGACAGTGGGGAGCGTTCAATTGAGAGTCTCGAGTAAAAGGCCTTTATAGATGGGAAAGACGAAGAGGAGGGGAGGGTTCATGACGGAAATCGGCTTGAGGTGGGCCCTTACGTGGGAGAATCTGGAAATATGGTGGTCAGGGGGTATTCTATGTAATCAACTGACCAACAACCTTTTTGAATTTCAGCAGATGAAGTAGACATTGCCAAAATACAATGGTTCGATTCAATACAGAGAGAAATTCAGGTAAGGTGTATTTTCTAGCTGTTAAATCTCGAACTTATGTGGACCTTTACATGGGAGGATCATCAGTGCGTGCGATGCCAGGTTTTGGCCTGCATTTGCCTCTTTCCCTGTAACCAATGTACAACAGACGACGTAAATTCGATTTCAATTCCCCAAAGTACCTCCAGGATAAGTATACCTTTCCAAGCCTATTCCCCCCTGACGAGGAGAACTTTGAACTGACTCGGAGTAGGGGTCCGAGTTGGACCCGGATCCGGGCCTCGGTTGAAACACCCAGTACCGTTGTTCCTGTCCGATAATCCCAAGAGGATTTTTTTAATGGAGATGCAACAAGAACTGCATGGTGGCGTCCCAATCTGACAGAAGCATGGCCAAGCCTCGGCCTGTACCCCAAACGGGAGGGACCCGAATTAGGATCGAGAATTTGGGAATGAGACTTGAAATGCTTACAGGATGTACTTAGTATGTACGGAGGGGAGATGCTGATGAGCTTCTTGTCAGGGAACGAAACCAGCGCGCCGCGCCACGAACGGACTGTGACGAGCGAACGACTTTGCGCGGAGTTATATCCAATTGTCCTGCGGCGGCGGCACGGCCCCATTCCTGGTGCAACGCAGCGCAGAGTTGGCGCAGAGGCAAGTCAAGCATTTGGCCTACCTACTGTATTGCTGCTTACCACCCCTACCATGCTACGTACTTGCCCCCTAAAAGGTGGTGTGGATTTACCCATTAAGCCGCGCAGCTTAACGGATAAATCCACAACAAAAGGCTCTGCACTGGAGACCAGACAAAAAGCGGTGTTGCTCGTCAACGTCAACCAGTTCTATAATACAAATTACCGTGACGAACTTGGACGACTTCTTTTCATTGAGACATCCACATGCCGACATGTCCTCATGTGATATTTCCACTGATGACCGATGGGGAACCTTTGGCGATTTTTGGGAGATTTTCCCGAGAAAGTTTCGGACGATAAGTCTCCGAACACACACGGAAAAACTCCAAAAAATGACTACTGCTTGACCGGCGCATCATGCAGTTTCAAAGTCATCCTAAGAGGGGATATCGGGTCGCGTCGGGCTGGATCTACACAGCTGGTGAGAATTCAAGATGGCCCATGATTTTTGTCTTATCATTTGTCGACATGTCGCAGCCAGGAATTCAATCCCTGCCTTTCACAGATGCGAAGAGAGCGGCTGCGGTGGGACTCGGAATCACAAGTGGACTTATCGTATGATAACCCTTCAAACATGGGAAGGGTGTCGGTCACTGGTCAGCCGGGTCAAACGAAAATTGTTCACCACGATCGAGTAGAGCGATGAACCCCTCAGCACACACTGTGAGGAAAGGCGCGTCACGCCTTTCGTTGAAATTCCAATTCTCCCTCAGGCTATCCCAGGACTTCGACCATTCGACTACTAGTCTCTTCGCAGTCCTACTTAGTAGTTCGCTGTTCGAAGCTAAAACGTTGAGCGTTAAGGGTCTAAACGCATGCCGATCGCCCAGGACTGCTGTCGTCCAGGGCCGTGAAAAGTGGTATCGTCCCTGAGGCCCGAGGCTTCCTCGTGTACTTGATGGATTAGGACAGACTTGCTATTTTTGGGAGGATCGACCGTCCAGTATCCCAGTATGAAGGTTTCTTCTCTCCCATATTCATTGGCACGGCGTGCTTATCAGTGGACAACTTGAAAATGCTTGACTTGATGCAATTTTGTATGAGCCATTGATGAACAGATCTGGGGTTCAATTGCAATATACAAGTTGAATAAAGTCTTGTTGATGGTCGCCGATAAGTATACCAAGGGACCGGTATTCAAAAACATGATAGAGATCATTAGTAATGATACCTGTGAACTGTGATGAAACCAAGTGTTTGAATACGTCAAGTCCACGACTAAATAACTTGTCTATCTCGACTACAGCGTCGTGTTATCGAGGCTGGTTCGGAGATTGCCACGACCTCTTCCGACATCATTGAACCATTTCTAAGCGATCACGCTCCTTCACTTTGACGAAAAAGCGGCTCTAACGAAATATGGAAGGGCCCCGACACAACGGACGGCCATGGACGGATTTCCAGGGCGCCGATCATATCAAACTTTACCTCCAAGCGCCCAGCGATGATGGTAATTGTTTCGCGATGGCAGCCGCTAGATTTCCGTTCCGGCGAAGTCGACCTTGTGAATTTGTCGCGCTGCATGGATCTCGTTTCATCGAACCTAGGTAGCCCTTGAACGAACTGTCAACAATCGGTTGACGTTTAAATGGTTAGTACATCTCGAACACCATGGCGATATTTGGTGCCAAGCTAGTACACGTTCCCTACTAGACTCTAAAACGCAGGAGGACCAGGCTCGCCACTTCATTCTGGATCTCGATCATGCAGACCAACTTCACCGCTGGAGTCTCCACGACATGTACGACGTGTAGAGCCAAGAAAATAGTTGAGCAACCTTTTGATTGATTCTCTCGTTCAGTTGCTGATCTCCGCCGTACTAATGCCAGAAATGCGATGGATCGCGTCCAAAGTGCACGGCTTGCCGCAAAGCTAGAAATGCGGTCGTTTGCGATTATACGTATATCAAGCCGCTACAGCCTGAAGCAGACTTGTTGAGAAAGGGTGCTGCATGTAGACCGTGTCGGTAAGTTGAAGGGTCTTTCAGAATCTTTGACGAATCAGCTCAGAATGTTCTCGACAGTCGGAAGAAAAAGGTCAGAGTCAGCGTTGCATGCTATCATATTCATTGGACCGCTACTGACTCAGGCTTGGTGTGCAGAAATGCGACGGTAAAAGACCCTTCTGCCAGACCTGCGCAGCTGCCGGAAAGAAGGATCTTTGTGAATATGACAACAATCAACAAGCCAAGCTGACAAAGATCCTCCTGGAGCGTACTCAAGAGCTTGAACTCCGACTCAAGGCGTATGAGGACGGCTTCGTTGATCCCTTGTCTTTGCCGGACATCCCTCTAGAAATCCAACCACCTCAAGTCCCCTATGTGAAGGCGCCATCGGAACATTCTGAAGCATCGTCTTGCAGTTCTTACGGCTTTTCAGACATGTCAGCTGCGTCGCCATCACCACCACCCGCATACCCTCCAAGCTTGGAGGCACTGGACTGGAGTCCTCCTTATCTCCGAGCCCCAACGCCTATTATCACCAATCCCACCTTCCATAACAACACTCCTCCTCTGACAGAGCCCGATTTCTTGAGCTGTGACCCATATCTGCTACCCCCGCCGTTTACCGACGACCTCGGCTCTTCCTTTCATGATTCTCCTTGGGAAAACTTCGACCCTTCTTCCTGGAGCCTACCCGAAGCTCAGGGTTATATTCCCCCCATACCGAGCTATATAACGGCGACGTCGGCATTGGGAGACGAGTTGCAGGACCCGTACCTGACATAGTGCGTTTTTTTTCCGTCCATGCGCTGCGGCCTGAACTAAACAAGCCAGCTAGCCGATGCCTGTTCATCAACCACAACCTGCAGCTGGGCGTCAACCTACTGGATTCGCAGATGGAGCTGCTCCGCTGTGGGGACCTGTCGGGCGTTGGCGTTTATCCAGCAATTATCGATTGCGCTCATCTCTGGGGGTGCGTCTTCTGGCAGAGAAAGAACGGCGTCTTCCGACAAGAGGAGGAGGATGTGCTTTGTAAAGTGGCGGTGGACTCCGTTTCGAAAGAGGCTCCCGACCTGAAACTTGACTTGTCGGGGTGGCTCACGGCATACAACCTGATTTCATCCTACTTCTTCTTTCGTCAACAGCCTTATAAGGGACGGGAGTTCCTCTTCAAGGCGAGCAACGCGGTGCTGCAGCATAATCTCCGTATAACAGACTGTGGGGTGGAGGGATTCCAGGAGATCGCGTCATCCAGTGGGAACCAGATGGCTGCCCAGGAAGCGACGGCGCTTTATCAATTTCTCTATCTCGACAAGTACTCGGAGATAGCCTGGAAGTTCCCCACGGTGTGTAGTACGCAGCTCGATGAGGATTTCCAGGAAGCCTTGATGGTATGTCTTCTACGCGATTGCACTATCGTATCCTTATCAATGCGAGCCCCCCCTTTTTTTATTATAGAACTCCCGAAATACAGCATCTCACCCCAATATCTGCCCCACCCTTGCAAGGACACGAAGTATAGCGTTCTTGCGTTCCGCTCAGAGCTTGCTGCGTTCTTGGACAGACTTGAACTGTTGTACGGATTTCTCCTCCGGTCATTACATGAACTATCGAAACTGATTCTTCTTTTTTTTTTCGTCCCATCCACTGATTTAGCAGGCCCCAAATTGCCGACACATTCACCATGGCTTTCCAAGTACTGGTCGCTCATCCAGGTAATCCACGAGCATCTGGGACGTCTCACGCCTCTCTTCCAAGAGAGCGTATTCGACGGAAATCGAACATGCGCCCTTTTCTTTGAAGGGTGCATCATCATGTCCCTTACCGCGCTGGCGCACTTGTACAGTCCTCTGGCGTTGGTCAACAAACTCTACGAACAAGAAAGCGTGAAACATGCCATGGAAGCTGCTAACCTGGCAAGCAATCTATCCAGTGACGATTTTGAATACCTTGATCCTGCACTGTCCGTGAGTGCACACACACACACACACACACGCATCTGAATAATAATTTTTTGACGCTCGATGTTAAGATTTGTTGGTCCGCCATAGGCGATTTGCTTGCCTGTCATAGAAATGTCAGTCCCTCACTGCCGAACAACAGCATTGAACAGTTGCTGGTCAACTTGAAGCATTTAGAGCAGAATTTTGGAGAGATTTATGGACCTTCGATAACGTCTTCTTGATTCACACCATACATACATACATATGCATTCTACGTATCTATACATAGACTGAGGACTTCGCCCTGATGCAACTCCCTAGCGAGATCGCCCAGTGTTTTTTTTACTTACTACTTACTCGGGTTCGTGGTCGTCAAGTTCTGAACATATAATCATTTATGATTCAACTGCCATGGTCCTTGGAGGTTTTGAAAACATCCGAGTCGCCGACCGCCTAGTAACTATATGTACTTAAGGTTGAGACAAGGTTATGGCTTGCAGCCCGGAGTAAGTAAGTAACTTCCGAATTAAGTTTCGAGGATCGTTGCCGTCATGCTGCCAAGATGTAGATAGGGTGCTGCGCAAGGCGGTACATGATTCCGTGCTTCTTGAACCTAAGTAGGTGCGAGGGACTCGGAGGCTCAGAAAGCAACTCTTGAAAGCTTGAACACAAGGTGATCGAAGAAGTGTATACTATCTGCCGCCGTACCATCCTCCAACAGCCTGAGATGAAATGTCGGCTTCGGAAGTTGAACGAGAAAAGATTGAGAAAAAAGATTGCCTTTTTTTTTTTTTGAATTATGAAACGGCCGACTCAGACTCGGACATCTTTGGTTTGGCACGTATATCATGGTGCTCGAGCAATGGAGATAGTGATTTGACAATCAACATGCTGGAGGACTCAGGCAAGGGGTCCGGGGGGGGCAATACTTACAGTTAAACAGAGGAGAAATCTTTCAACAAACCTTGAACCTGCGCCCATTCCCCGGAAGTTGCCGGTACTCATTCGAACATGTACGCGGGCATCATCCCGACCGACATCACAAACGACTTTGCCGTTCACATTTAGGGCGATATAATGGAGGAGGGAAGTCTCGTTGCCTTTCCCCAATCCCATCCGACATGGAGTCCTCAACGTTGACAACCAGTGCAGCGGCCCTCTTCGCTGGTTTCCTCATCTATCGCATTTCTCGCATAGGCCAAAGAGAAAGCTTTCTGCCCCCGGGTCCTCCTGTTCGTCCGCTTTTGGGGAACATCCACAACTTTCCGACACATCTGCCATACCTACAGTGAAGTTCATCATCTTTGGATAGGTGCATTAACATTCTGATACTCCTCGCTCAAGGTTCACGGAATGGGCGCATGAATATGGAGAGATATTCAGTCTCAAAATTGGATCCGGAAACGTTGTAGTTTTATCCTCCGCAGGGGCTATCTACGAGATCATGGACAAGAACTCTGCGGTCACTGCTGATCGTCCACCAAATCACTTTGTCCAAGTCATGACCGATGGCCTCAATTTGGTTTTGTAAGTTTCAGTCGTTCGTTTCTCGAAACAGAGGCTCATCAATTATGCAGGGCGCGGCATGGTAATTATGAGGTGGTTTTAATCTATCACAAGTCAACTTATTAGTTTTTACAGGGGACAAATGGCGTTCCCTCCGGAGGGGAGCCCACGAACTCTTGACCCCCAAGTCGGCACTCCAACATCGCCCCATTCAAAGCGCAGAAAGCGCACAGTTGATGTATGAACTACTTACGGCTCCTGAGGTATAAGAAAAGAAGATAATATTTCAGTCTGTCTGAAAGCTCACGACCTTGGTCTGCGCAGGATTTTTATGACTCCATTCGACGCTTCTCCTCCTCTGTCATACTTTCCGTAACCTATGGCAAACGCGCACCCAGAATAACAACGAAAGAGGTTGTCGATTTCTTCGATATGCACCCTCTCTATGAGCATATCCTCATGCCCGGCTCTTACGCTCCCGTCGATTTCATTCCCATCTTGAAGTACGTTCCCGAGCGATTCACCGAGTGGAAGCCTGCCTGTAAGAAGGTTCGGAAGATGCAAAAGGACCTCTACTTTGGCCTTCTGGAAGAAGTCGAGAAAAGGATCGAAAGGAAGGAGGAAGGAAACGGGTGTTTCATGGAAAGCGTCGTCCAAAAGGCGACCGAGTGGAACTATGACCGTGATATGATTGGGTATGTTTTTTCCCGGTTATTGCTCGGACTTATTTTCTGAACTCTCGTCCAGTCATCTTGGAGGAACCCTCATCGAAGCTGGGTCTGACACGACTTCCTCGTTCACGCAGTCACTTGTTCTCGCCCTCGTCGCATTCCCGGAGGTCCAAAAGAAGGCTCAAGAGGAGCTGGATCGTGTCGTCGGTTCAGACCGAATGCCGATTCACGACGATTTCAAAGATCTAACTTACATCCAGGCCGTCGTGAACGAGGTGCACCGCTTCAGACCCAATGCTCCCATCATACCCCATGCCGCTACGGCTGATGTCGTCGTATGTGTTTTGCACTGAACCCCGTCATTCTGTTTAACCAATCCGATTTCCGTCGCAGTATAATGGTTATACGATACCCAAGGGAACTATTATTATCGCGAACCTGTGTACGTCTTCTGATTTGTGGTTCTTCATCGCCAGCTCAACATGATCCATTCCAAAGATGGTGTATTCCATGATCCCAATGTGTATGAAGATCCGGAGAAGTTCAACCCCGACCGTTTCATCCTTTCAGAATTCGGTACGAGGAAAGAGTTTGAGAAAGATCCTGGTCGCCGCAACAACCTTGCTTTCGGCATGGGAAGGGTAAGCCCGGGGTCTTCCTATTCCAATTATACGTACCTCTGATACCAACATTTTTTCACAGCGTATCTGCGCAGGTTTCCACGTCGGGAGCTATTCCGTCGTGAGTATGCTTTTTTACGCACCCCACTTTCCATTCTCATTTCTCATTTTGACAAAACCATCGGGCCAGGCCGTCAACACCATGAACCTCCTTTGGGGATTCGACTTTGGTCGGTTGACAAGCCCACAAGGCGAAGATATTGTACCTGATATCTATGATTACGCGCAGGTACGTGTTACGTGTTGTAATATCCTCGTCATTATCATCGCGTGTTCTGCAGGCCCTCGCCAGCTTCCCGAACAAGTTCTCATGCGTCATCAGACCGCGCAGCCCGCAACACGCTCGCCTCATCAGGAAGCAGTTTGTCGACTCTATCCCTTTCTACGAGGCATACGAGAAGGAGATCTCCAAGGAGGATAAAGAGTTCGTCGCGAACCTTCGGGAAAAGGAGAAGACCATCCTCAAGTGGATCTAAATCCTCTCGAGGGAAATTGCGAAATGCGATGTTTTTTTTCTTCTTTCAGTTCGATTATTTAATTTACTTGTCTAGTTTTTTGATACGTGATTCGTGTATTTTCAATTTCGGGCATCATCGTTCTCAGAATTCTCATAGATTCTCGTCAATACATGCCGTTGCGGCGCAGCCTTTCCGTAGAGTAGAGTCTGAGTATCTCTTCAGTTCTCAGCCCGCGCGACGGCTCTGGACCCCCAAGGTTTACTAGTGACGCCGGTGTTGAGTTGTGCCCAACCCAAGTCAAATCACTTGCCGCCTGACGGCTACCTACGAACAGTTGCCAGGGATCCGAAAAATCGAACACGATTCGGATAAGGACGATATTGCCCACGCTCGGGGCTGGCATGAGTTATGACTTGATACGACACATTACCTGGGTCAGTTGGCGCTTGGTTCAAGTTGCAGAAGACGCAATTGCGATGGTTTCATGCCGGGGTCGCTACATAGGGATCCGAGTCAGGACTAAGGCCCAGAGTCCACATTACAATGGAGACCGTGACTCGGACGCAGCCATGGAGGCACTGGCACTTCCTGAGTCCATGGGACGGCGGGACCATCACTTCAAGTTCAGTACTCGAAATTGGGCTTGATAATAATATCAAGTTATTATAAGTATCTGCATCATTGAAGCCCGCGGAGAATCTCAATGAAAGCGAGAGAGGCTCCGAATTGCCGGCGCTTTCGAGATAGATAAATAAAGCTTGATTCGGTCCTCGGCTTGACTCCCATTGACTCGGATAGAATCCCAGAGGAACGAAGTTACCTGGTATTTACTTTTTTAAGCTCGAAAGTCATGACCGGATGGATGGATCATTCAGTTGAACATTGGGGGGGGGGGGGAAAACTTGACATTTATATGAAACAAATCGATGTCATGGCAGGGTAGTACACGAGGGGGAAAAAAAGAAAACTAGACTTGTCATTACAAAGATCTCCACTAGTTTTTCGCGGGCCTGATCGCCCCAAGAACAGGTACCTTGTCAAAGGAACCCGCGTTAGCAAAGGTGAACAGATTGGTGGTTCCAGTTCCCTGCACCACGATCATGAGTACCTGATTTGAACAAACCAAAAAAAGTTTTTTTTTTCCGAACTCACGATGACATTGGACGGGAATCCCAAATCGAACGGCACGACGCTTTCGATCGCCTTGATATGCTCTGGGGTCAAAGCGATTTTGAGAGCCTCAACGTTCGCAAGGAGATGCTCTACTTTTCGCCCGCCGATGATAGGGAAGACGTAAGGTGTCTTTTGCATGAGGTAGGCGATGGCGACTTGGGAGAACGGGAGCCATGAGCAACGCATAGCAGGCACAGATGTGAGGAAATAGTTTACCTGCGGTGATATGCCCAGTTCCGACTTCCTTTGCGATCTCTTCTAAAACCTTGGCCACCTTCCTCTGGTTCTCGTCCCGTTCCCAGTCTCCACGCCAGGTAGACCTGCCCTTCTCACCCGTCTCCCTGCGCCTTGCTTCCTCTGCATCCGTCCTGATGCGGCCCCCGGCAAGCACGTTCCAGGGTGCGATAGCCATGCCTGTTTGTACGCGAAAATAAATGCAAAACGTCAGTCGTGAGTTTCTCTTTCTCCGGCGGGAGATACCTAAGTAGGACTAACCCTCTTCCCTGGCCATGGGGATGACTTCCCGCTCCAAATCGCGCTGGAGGACGTTCCATGCGCCTTGGTAGATGCAGAACGGCGTCTTTCCGTGATCTCGTGCGTATTGGTTTGCTTTGGAGACGATCCATGCCGGAGCGTCGGAGATTCCCTACACGAGGCAACGATAAAACGACGTTGAGGAGAATTTTGCATGATTTTTTTTCATTTGGCCGACGTACAAGGTACAAGACTTTACCCTGAACGACCAAGTTGTGCAGGCCGTCCATGACCTCTTTGACTGAGGTATTGAAGTCCCAAAAGTGAACGTAGAGTATGTCGATATAGTCCGTGCGGAGCTGGTGTGGGGGGGAAGGGGGGAGTCAGCTCGGGAAGGCTTCGCCAAGTCCAAAAAAAAAAAGTAATATTTACTTTTTTTAAGCTGGCATCGACACTGACACGCATCGACTTGACGTGATTGCCAACATAGTTGGCTCTCACAGGGTATTCCTCGCTGGGCGCGCGTTTGAAATTGGTAGAGTACTATCGCAAAAAAAAAAAACCCGTCGATTAGAACAAATGACAGGTAACCGATTTTCTAATGCCATCGACAAACCTTCGTAGCGATCACAAGCTGATCACGTATCCCTCGCTTTTCCAGCCACTCTCCGATGAAAGCCTCCGAGCTTTCGTCTTGGTAGTTGTTCGCGGTATCAATAAAGTTTCCGCCATTGTCGAAGAACGCGTCTAGGAGGTTGAAACTCGATTCCTGAATCGATTTTTTTTTTTAGACGAGATCATCTATCCATGGTTCTTTAAAACGAAACATTACCTTATCCATAACCCCGTACCCGTACGAGCCCCACTTATCGCCGATTGACATCCCTCCGAGACACAAGGGTGACACGGCCACGCTCGCTGACGGGGCGAGGTTGCGATAGGTCCCAAGCTTGGTCGGGGCTGGAGGAGCGGGTGCGAACAGTGCCATTGGTTTCGATTCGTTCGTATCAGCGATCTTCTCTGTTGTGTTTTGTGGTTCTCGTGCAGCAGTCGAGTAAGCGAATCGCAGAGAAGAGGTGTTGAGATCGCTGGGCTTGTGCTTCTTGGGGTCGGTGACTGGTCTTCTGAGAAATAGAGAAGAACGCTGAGGCTTTGACCGCGTTGAGAGGTTATATACCAGGCGACACATTCCTTCTGTAACGATTCGTAATACACCTTAGTAGGTGGGGCTTATTATAATCAGGAATCAGGAATAGCGCTCGGTCTGCTGATAGCCATCAACTATCCTTGTTTCTCGGTCGGTAATGCGCATGCTTACCTCGGTCAGGCCTTCTTATTCCCGCCCGGCAGCTCGAAGCGCCAACAAAAAGATCGATCTAGCTCGGGTTGGGCTCTGATTACAGCATTCAAGTTCACAATGCTAAAGTTGAATAAGCATCTTTATTCTCGATTCAATGGGTAAGTAGAACAGAAGGTGTCCGGGCGGTCGGCGGTCGCTGCAGCCTGCTGGGCCCGGGGAACATGACCGCATGTTCAACGCATGTTGCTGTACTGTGTGATGGCCTTCAAAACCGTAACTTGACACGGCGCCAGTACCCAATGAGCTGCTAAAGTATACGCGGGCCTGTCAGCAAGAGGTGAGCGAGATATGAATCGGGCCCAGCAAAAAAGCCGCGCGAGCGAGTGAATTCCGGGGTTGTCCGCTGTCAAAACCCCCGGCAGACATTTCACATCAACCCTTGATCGATTGTATGGCAACAGAACCTGGACTGCCCCCTTTTTGATTAGCGGCAGGGTCCATATTGATTGATGAAGGATCAGCCGACAAACATGCCGGCTGACTAATAACAAACAACGCGTCGTCTCCATCAATTGGCCTCATTGACCACAAAATCATGTATCTCGGGCCATCCAATGGGTGGATTGCTTTCATATTTTTGTATCCTCATTCTCAATTAAATAATACATTATATGCATTTTACAAAAGAGCAATGTTTATTTCAACTCATGTAGGTATATATCCTGCAACTGCCAAAAAAGTGAAAAAAGCGCACCTTATATTGCACTACAACCAGAAGGCCTATACCTAATATCTTTGTAGTCCTTATTTGAAACATAAATGAGGTGTGTCTTTTGTGAAAGGAATATGCCAGAAAATGTTTAGATGAACTGATCCAGCTATGTCTTCTGATTGCCCCAAAAATAATGATGCACACTTCATATCATCAGAACCGTGGAACCATTGCCTCTCATATTCTGCCACTGTAGATAATATATATAGAAGATGTATTTCGCCGAAGGAATAAGTGAGAAAATGCCTAGATCTATTTCTAGAGGTATATGCTTTCAACCACCTGTATTTCCAAATATGCACCATATTCCAGCAAAGGCATGGAGAATATCCCTCTGACCTTTTAGACCCTCTTAGATTTGAAGTATATGAGATAATATTGACCAAAGGAATAAGGTGGAGTATATATGTAGACTATTTTATAAGAATTCTGTCCAGTCAAGTATTCTCCATCTACAATACACATCATGAAAGTGTTGGAAAGGGGCAAGAGAACAAATCTACCTCATATAAAAGACTCATATCAATCTTATGGAGTGAGAGAGGCTGGATGTTTGTGAATGATACAGGTGCCAACATGAGACAGTTTGCAAGTACTCATAGGCTAATACCTCAACTAATGTGTCCAACATCATATCTTGCAGTCAGCTGTCCACCCTCCACATAATTATGTGGAATCTTCTGTATATGCTAGATATGTGATCTCTCACCTCTTTCCAGCAATCTGGTTATATGTATATAGTCCAATTCTGATAGATGGAGAGTACTTGTCTTGAGGAGAGCATCAGCAAATCTACACAAATCTTGTGACCTCGTCAGCTTGTCAAAGTGGCCAATGGACAGAACTCTGTGAAGGTGTTGTATAAGACCACAGAATAATTTTGAGCTTTTAAATCTCATTCTATGAGTTGTCTTTTATAATGAAAAATGAAAAGTGAAGGGGATTTTACCAGATTTGCTTCACGCGAGATCAGCACAACAATTTAGCCCTTGTGAGTGTTGAAACTTTTCCCATCACGTAGATTAGATTAGATTAGATTACATCACGTGACCTTTACATATCTTCATTACATACTTGTTTGGTTGGTACAAACAGTAGTACGGTATATAAGACCAGGAAACTGTCAATATCAACAAGTTGTCTCTTGACTCTTAACCAGCTCCATCGCTCTCACCAGCCTCAACCGCTCTCACCAGCCTCACCCACCCCAAACCATGTAAGTGGCTAGAACGGTTGTGTAGAGTACTTCCACACTGTAGCTGTGTTGCTCAGTACACCTGTGGCTAGCGCCCAGGTGGAACTTCAACAGGTTATAGGCCCCGGATAGCAGAGGGACCTGGGAAACGCTGGCAACAGCGAGTACCTGCCCACTCTACCCTGGTTGGCAAAGAACCGATCGAAAGATCTAGGTTCTGAGTCATACTTCTTCACATATGAACCTGGGAACGTCATTACGACAAGTACCTGTCATGAGACGTCCCTAAGGGGATTGACCTAGTACACTCCATGTGGAAACGTTGATCGCACCTTATACGTTTCTGACATATAAAGGGTTTTCCCATGACCGCTATTCCTGAAGGGAATAAGTCATAAGGAATAATTCAAATTGTTTTCTCGAATCATATTCATAACATATCACTGATTGGGAACCCTTTTTAGATTCATCTACAATGTCTACCTCTCGCTCTGCTCTTGACACCATCGCCCCCTTTGACGGCATTGACTACCAAAGCTGGGCCGAAAAAATGAAGTCCTACCTCCTCCATCAAGGAGTCTGGCGCATCGTCTCTGGCGACATCCCCCGTCCCGAGATCGCCGACTTCACCACTACGGTCTCCACTCCTGGTCCCACCGCCGCTGCTCCCCCTGTGCTGACTACCACGGTCGACCAGCCCGGCTTCCGCAAGGAAGAAAAAGCCTGGATCAGGGACGACGACGTAGCTCTCGGGGCGATACACCTGAAAATCTCTGAGGCGATCAGACGTCACATCAAAGACAGTACCTCGGCGCTTGGCGCATGGAAAACGTTGAAAGACGCCTACTCCAAGATATCCCCGGCGGTCATCTTCGGCGACTTTAAAGCCGCCGCCACCTACAAACTGTCTGGACGCGACCCCGTCCCTGAAATCGAACGCCTGGGCTCTCTCTTCGCCCGTCTCGCCGATTCAAATTTTGTCGTCCCCGATCTGATGCAGGCAATGATCTTGGCCAATGCGATTCCCGACGCCTGGTCATCACTCTCCACCGCTCTCTTCCAGGTATACGACGCCGATGACTTCACATGGCAGGCCGTCGCCGACAGCGTCATCTCGGAATACAGGCGCAAGTATTCGGTCGGGTCTACTCATACGTCCAATGAGCAGGCCAAGAAAATTTCTGGGACAAAGCGAAAGGGGCAGGACCCCAAATGGGAAAAGCAGCAAAAGCCGAGTACCTCACAGAACGACGCTGACGAGCAGCCTAACTCGACCGACCATAGTACCGCTTCCGAAAAGAAGAAGGGAAAAGGACGCTGGCGCAATCAGAAGAAAAGCGCCAACACTGCGGACAACACGTCCGACCATGCGGAGGAAACAGTTGAGTTCGTTGCTCCTGCCATACACTTCCCTCCACCATCCTTTACTACCGTCACCGGGCGCGGAAAAACGATAAGTACCGCCCAGCCAGACTCTCAGCGGATGCAGTCGCTCCTTCAGCGAATGAACCCGCCTCCATCCCAGTACACCGGGCTTCCTTCGGGCAAGCCGTCTGTGTGGAAGAAAAACGACCATGTTCGCAAACTCGCGCGCGGCATTGGTGCCCGCCCCTCAGGGTCAAACCTTCGCATTCTGGATACGATTATCCCAGAAGAAAACGAAAGACCGTCCAAGCAGCGTCGAGTTACTCCGCCGCTGGACCAAACCCTTAGGATGATGGACATAGACCATCAAAGCGAGCGGATGGGGCCGGACCAATTCGAAGATGGGCTCATTGAACTTGACGGTTCGTCATCTTCCTCTCCTGAATCTGACCAATTAAGGAAAGCTAATAACACCTCCTTGCAGACGTGTAAAATATTAGCTAGTACTAGTGCAGAATGTATGGATCATATTGACAACGATCTATATAAAAAATATACAAAGCACTTTGCGTCATGTACACACTGTAAGAAGAAAGAACGTGCACAATGGATCTTAGACTCCGGTGCCTCGTTACACTTTACCCATGAGTTCAAGGACTTCGCGTACTACAGGCCTCTTAAGGCAAAGCGATTTGTCCAAACAGCTGAAAAGGGAAAGAAACTGGAAATTCTCGGAGTTGGGGCCGTTCCAGTACGGCATACCCTAAATGGGGAAGTAAAAACCCACCTTCTCCGACCTGTATTCTACATTCCGGACATGGACACGCGCCTATTGTCCCTAGGCGTCTTCCTTAATCACGGTTACAAAGTAGACGGAATGCGTGGAGAAATCAACATCTCCAAAGGACAGAACAAAATACAGTTCTCGCCTCACATTCTCGGACAAACCATTTATTGGTTAGACACTGAAATACGCTATGACCAAATCCACGCGATCTCTAGCGAAATCACTGTTGAAACCTGGCATAAACGCCTTGGCCACCCAAATGACCAGGCGCTCAATAAGATTCCCACCAGTACCAAAGGAGTACCCAAAACATTAGTACGTGAGAAATCACAGGAAAACTGCACAGGGTGTCTCAAAGGGAAAATGCCGAATCAGTCATACCCCAATTCAATGACGAGGGCTGTCAAACCCTTCGATCTGATTCATTCAGACCTGAAACAGATATCCACGGCATCGTACCACAAGTACAAATATTTCCTTACCTTTTTGGACGATTTTTCTTCCCATGTCTGGGTCGTCTTGCTTAGGAAGAAGTCAGGCGCCATCACGGCGCTGAAACAATTCCTTGCGATGATCCAGAATCAATTTGCCGCTACCCCTAAAAAGTGGCGGGTTGATGGAGGTGGAGAATTTGACGAATACAAGGATGTACTTGCCGATCATGGAATTCTGATCGATGTCACGCTCCCATATCAGCACCAGCAGAATGGTAGAGCAGAAAGGATCAATCGAACACTATGGGAAAGATCTCAGGCATTGCGCTTCGATGCGTGCTTACCGCCCATGTGGTGGGAATTCTGTTTGGAACACGCAGCATTTCTCTACAACAGAACCCCCATGCAGCGTCTTGAATGGAAAACCCCTTACTTCAGGGTGACCAATGAGATCCCCGACATGTCTAGTGTCAGAGTATTTGGATGTCAGGCATATGTATATATCCCAAAGGAGAAACGTAGGAACTCCCTGGAATCAAGATCCCGATTGATGATTTATCTCGGATCGAAACCAGGGGTCAAAGGATACCGCTTCATGGATCCTGAGACCAACACGATTTTCATGGGCGGGAAAGCTATCTTTGATGAAAGCAAGTACCCTAGATGCCACATTGACCCGTTGCCAGAAAACCACCCAGAAATGGAAAACCCAGAGCCGGCTGATGAGTTTGAGGATCTCATTCCCGGCAGCAATGATGACAATAGTCACAACGAAACACCTCATATCCCAGTTCCCATTGAACAGGATCAACCTGAATCAGACAACGAACTGCCTGCCAGTGAGCCTGATGACGAACCGCGAGTACCCACTCCGGAACCCGAGCAAGTACCAGATCGACCGATCAGGGAACGACGAGTTCGGAAGATGCCAGGAAGCATCTATGGGGAAGACACTCCAGCGTCTGATCTTGAAAAATTAGATCGAAGATGGAGATTGGGCGGTCAAACGGCATGGATGAATGACCTCCTGATGGAAGCAATATCAGTCCAAGTTGGCATCGTTGAAATGTCCCATAAAGACATATACCCTCTTCCAAATAAAGAAGACTGGTATGCGGCTGAACGTAAAGAGCTAGACATGCTCAAACGCCGCGGGGTGATCACGGAGCTAGTACCCCTGCCTGCAGGGAGGAAAGCTCTAAAGAACAAATGGGTTTACAACGAAAAGTCCGACGGGCGTCTGAAAGTGCGCCTTGTCGCAAAAGGCTTCTCACAGGTAGAAGGGATCGACTTTGATCAGATCTTCTCACCAGTCGTAAGATATGAAACCGTCCGATTAATACTGGCATTGACAGCCCTTGAAGGGTGGTTCATGACTCTTTTGGACGTCTCATCAGCCTTCCTCTATGGAACGCTCCGTGAAGTCATTTACATGCGACAGCCTGAGGGCTACATAGTAAAAGGGAAAGAACACCTCATGTACCAACTATTCAAAGCTCTATATAGACTTAAGCAGGCCGCATTAGCCTGGTGGAGGGAACTTGATTCCTCCATGAAAAAGCTCGGCTTTGTCCGGCTTCACTCCGATGCGGGAGTGTTCATTCACAAAAGTACCAACGGGGAAATTGTAATTGCCGTCATCTATGTCGACGACTCTGCTTTTCTCGGCACAAACCGGGAATATACGCTAGAAAAGAAGAAGGCCTTCATGACAACATGGGAATGTAGGGAGCTAGGTCACCTAGTGCCCGATGGGGAACCAAGGAATTTCTCTCAATCCAAATAAGGCAACGTGGGAAGAGGATCTTCATTGATCAAGTACCTTACCTTGAGAAAATTCTGGCACGCATGGGGATGAGCGAATCTAATGCCACCCATACCCCACTCCCTACGGGCTACAAACCCATGGCGTCCGAAGATGAACCCAATGCGGAACTCCGATCTAAGTACCAATCCGTCATCGGATCACTCCTATATCTGATGATTGGAACGAGGCCTGACATCTGCTTTGCTGTAATCAAAATGTCCCAATTTTCCGCAAATCCCACCAAACGCCATTTAGAGGTGGCTAGGGACATTTGCAGATATTTGAAGGCAACGAAAAATTACGCAATCATGTACGATGGGGACTCAGGGAAAGGGATCTATGCATTCACAGACTCCGACTGGGCGTCAGATGAAAACACGAGGAGGTCTACCACCGGCTTCTTCATATCACTGGCGTCTGGAGCGATAACATGGGTATCATCGGCGCAAAAGACCATCGCCCTCTCTTCTACAGAAGCAGAGTATATGGCGCTATCAGATTGCAGTCGCGCAGCAACATGGCTGAGAAGCATGCTTGCCGAACTTGGAATGCAGATCGGATCAGTACCGATCTACGGAGATAACAACGGCTCCGTCTTTATCGCATCCAACCCTGTGACTGAGAAGCGATCCAAGCACATTGACGTGCGATTCCACTTCATCAGAGAAAAAGTCTCCGAAGGAATTATTACGGTCGAATTCATCGAAGGAGTGAATAACCCTGCAGACCTTTTGACTAAGAATCTGGGGAAAATCCTCTTTTCCAAGTTTATCCCGTACTTCGGACTGATAAAGAACTAGGCGAAACAAAAGTACCTATATATATATGTGGGAAAAAGTAAGATGTATTTAGAAGTATGTACTAAATATGGGGGGGTGTTGAAACTTTTCCCATCACGTAGATTAGATTAGATTAGATTACATCACGTGACCTTTACATATCTTCATTACATACTTGTTTGGTTGGTACAAACAGTAGTACGGTATATAAGACCAGGAAACTGTCAATATCAACAAGTTGTCTCTTGACTCTTAACCAGCTCCATCGCTCTCACCAGCCTCAACCGCTCTCACCAGCCTCACCCACCCCAAACCATGTAAGTGGCTAGAACGGTTGTGTAGAGTACTTCCACACTGTAGCTGTGTTGCTCAGTACACCTGTGGCTAGCGCCCAGGTGGAACTTCAACAGTGAGTCATCCAAAAGATAATCCCTTATTCTGTGCATCAAATGGGATGTATTTGTGGCCTATCCAATAGCCCTGACCACTATAGCATCCAAAACTGACTATAAGGAAGTTGTGGAAGCTGCCTTCTCTATAATTGACAGTTTTACTCATGGGAGTTGGTGGCCAATCTTGTGGGGCTCATCAGATCGCAACTCAGATGCTGTTACGGACTCTACGGTATGAGGACCACGTCATATCTTTTACTTATCGGCCCGACTCGGCGCCCTCTTACAAGCTTACTATGTCTAATGTCTACTTTCGCAACCTTCGATTTCCAGTCTGACTCATTACATTACTTCGTCATCCCCTTTAGTATACTTCGCTCCCGCGCTGACTCACCTTCCGCAGTCAGCTTACTCACTGTACATAGGCTTCCACAGTCGCCTTACTCATGCGCACTGCCTTCCGCAGTACTGACTCATCCGCTACTGCCTATAGTCAGTACCTATATAAACCTATTGTACTATAGTAGATTCCTTAGATTTAGCAATCACTTTGCTCTTCGCCTTTCCACTTTCCTGCATACTCTGCCCGAACCTTGGAACGGTTTGTTAAGCATAACAGATGCACTCATTTTGGCTTGTTGATGCTCATATGAGCTCCCAGGAGTAAAATGTAGGTTCGCTGATGGATATGTAAGGACATACACTCATAAAGTAGTTTGCAGACATTATTCTCATTCCTTTGGTCAATATTATATACTTCAAATCTAAGAGGGTCTAAAGGTCAGAGGGATATTCTCCATGCCTTTGCTGGAATATGGTGCATATTTGGAAATAAGATCTAGGCATTTCCTCACTTATTCTCTTGCCCCTTTCCAACACTTTCATGATGTGTATTGTAGATGGAGAATACTTGACTGGACAGAATTCTTATAAAATAGTCTACATATATACTCCACCTTATTCCTTTGGTCAATATTATCTCATATACTTCAAATCTAAGAGGGTCTAAAAGGTCAGAGGGATATTCTCCATGCCTTTGCTGGAATATGGTGCATATTTGGAAATACAGGTGGTTGAAAGCATATACCTCTAGAAATAGATCTAGGCATTTTCTCACTTATTCCTTCGGCGAAATACATCTTCTATATATATTATCTACAGTGGCAGAATATGAGAGGCAATGGTTCCACGGTTCTGATGATATGAAGTGTGCATCATTATTTTTGGGGCAATCAGAAGACATAGCTGGA
The DNA here is from genome assembly GCA_963565915.1 of Entoloma clypeatum. Classification (NCBI taxonomy): domain Eukaryota; kingdom Fungi; phylum Basidiomycota; class Agaricomycetes; order Agaricales; family Entolomataceae; genus Entoloma; species Entoloma clypeatum. The sequence continues at coordinate 541,359 of OY751490.1, read as the reverse complement.
TCAGTTCATCTAAACATTTTCTGGCATATTCCTTTCACAAAAGACACACCTCATTTATGTTTCAAATAAGGACTACAAAGATATTAGGTATAGGCCTTCTGGTTGTAGTGCAATATAAGGTGCGCTTTTTTCACTTTTTTGGCAGTTGCAGGATATATACCTACATGAGTTGAAATAAACATTGCTCTTTTGTAAAATGCATATAATGTATTATTTAATTGAGAATGAGGATACAAAAATATGAAAGCAATCCACCCATTGGATGGCCTGAGATACATGATTTTGTGGTCAATGAGGCCAATTGATGGAGACGACATGTTGTTTGTTATTAGTCAGCCGGCATGTTTGTCGGCTGATCCTTCATCAATCAATATGAACCCTGCCGCTAATCAAAAAGGGGGCAGTCCAGGTTCTGTTGCCATACGATTGATCAGTTTGGCGATAACGATCCTTTTGATCGTTCGTTGTTTTCACAGGTGACGAGGATCTTTGGCACAGAAAGTATGAACGATCAAGAGGCTAGCCACATTTGCACATGGGGTTGCTGCGGTGAGTGCTGCCTGCTTGCTGCTAGACACCCCCACTCGAGCTCGGTACTCTCGTGTCTTCAGTATGTTGTAAAACCCTTGTATCGTAGTCACTGGATGGACATCATGAACAACACATGGGTACGTTGCTACATGGTCTAGGCTGACTAGATCTTGAATTGAGAGCACATACGCTGATGAGCAAGTCGACGCACTGTGTTGCGAAATCCAATACCAATAGTGCAGATTGTTTCAAATATGAAATAAAATTCACACCATTGAAGGCATGATAGGGATGTAGTGGTAGTGGGGACGAGATATATGCCGCGTGTGAGTGCACCTTTATGATTCTTTCAGCCGAGGTGAATCAAATTCTTGCGGGGAGAGCAGGATGTTGTCGAGCACAAATTACAATTGATAAACTGGTCATCGGACATCCCCGGAAATCACTCGCTCGTGTGGCTTTTTTGCTGGGCCCGATGAGGACCCTGGACATCTGCATCCCTGCCAGAGGTCGGATCCCGATCTGGACAGATTTTGTCGAAACCGGCCGCAAGGCCGGAGCCAAAATGTACGGACAGCGAGCCCATTTTGGCCAGATGGGTGTCACCATTGGCCGGACAGGAATCGGTACGATGACATTAGGTCGGATGCCTTGGTGGACATATCTAGGTTGGCACAGGTGGTTCATTGAGGAAAAAAAGCCGTATATATATTTTGCACAAGAGGTTGTTTGATCAATTCTCCCTACAGGATATGTTTTTGCATGCATGTACTCGTATAGTGAACTTGTTATGAATGATTGTCAATATATATATATTGCTCACAGCATCTGAATTCCACGTCCTTTCCCTCCTGTTTTCTTCACCACAAAAGGTCACGCCGGGTGGATTTGAGCTTTCTGAACAGGATATAAATATGTTCCAAGTTTTACGTCGCAGTCGTGATGCCATTCTTGGTGCAGTCAAGGAACTCGCAAAGCATAAGCCGAAAGATACTTAAATTATGCTCCTGTAATAAATGTAGAGACACAGCAATTGAATCTGCGGCTGCTGGACGGCCTGGCGTAACAATGCGGACAAAATTCAGTGCTTCAGGGGGCCGAATCCCTCTTCCGGACAAAATTTAGGCCTTGAGCGGCCCGGATCCCTTCTCCGGGCAAAAAACCAAAAATTACTCGAGGCCAGCGTCAAATTGGACACAAACCACTGTTTTCCGTTGGACAAAACCCCGGATTTTGGGATCCGACCTCTGACGGGGATGTCCAGGGTCCTGCCCAATGTAGGAGTGCTATGCACCCTACGGACGTTCACTCACTCTTTCCCTCTATTCACATCAGGTGATCGTCGTCGCGCGTGCGTGTCTGCTTCAACTCTCGTCAACATCGTCATTGCGGTCCCCGCGGACTCCCTTACTTACAACGAAGCTTCTTTTTTTTACGGCTCCAAACTGCTTCCTTTTTAATCTATCCTTACAGAAAACCTCTTATCTCATCTTTGGACGATCATCAACATCCCGTCACACCGATAAAAGCAATTCGCGCTACGTCGCTACGGGGACACATGCGTTTACGGACGACGAGGCTCAAGAATACTAGATGGTAGGGTTAGCGTCGTGCGCCTCGAGGATAGACGTCAAACGAGCACCGTCCGGGGGAGCGGTATAGCTCTCCTCGAGTTGAAAGCCCCGCACCCGAGTCATACCTAGTAATTCAACGGTCAACGAGTCCCGCTGCGCCTGGTGATCTCAACACGACTGGACTGAAAAGCTGAAGGTGAAAATCCTTTTAATTTATCGCTTCCGTAACGAACAACTTGCATTCCTTACAACCCTGCCTGTCATCTATATACGGACGCTTTGTTACCAATTATCTCGACCCTTGAAAGTTGTGTTGAAGTTCCACCTGGGCGCTAGCCACAGGCGTACTGAGCAACACAGCTACAGTGTGGAAGTACTCTACTTAACCGTTCTAGCCACTTACATGGTTTGGGAGGGTGAGGCTGGTGAGAGCGGTTGAGGCTGATGAGAGCGATGGAGCTGGTTAAGAGTCAAGAGACAACTTGTTGATATTGACAGTTTCCTGGTCTTATATACCGTACTACTGTTTGTACCAACCAAATAAGTATGTAATCGAAGATGTGTAAATGGTCACATGATGTAATCTAATCTAATCTAATCTATGTGATGGAAAAGTTTCAACACCCCCCCATATTTAGTACATACTTCTAAATACATCTTTTACTTTTTTCCCATATAGGTATTCTTTCTTCGTCTAGTTTTTAAGTAATCCAAAGTACGGGATAAACCTGTTGAAGAGGATTTTTCCCAGATTCTTAGTTAAAAGGTCTGCAGGGTTACTCACTCCTTCGATGAATTCGACCGTAGTAATTCCTTTGGATACTTTTTCTCTGACAAAGTGGAATCACACGTCGATGTGCTTGGATCACTTCTCAGTTACAGGATTGGATGCGATAAAGACGGAGCCATTGTTGTCCCCATAGATCGGAACTGATCCGATCTGCATTCCAAGTTCGGCAAGCATGCTTCTAAGCCATGTCACTGCGCGACTGCAATCTGATAGCGCCATGTACTCTGCTTCTGTGGAAGAGAGGGCAATGGTTTTTTGTGCCGATGAAACCCATGTTACTGCTCCAGACGCCAGCGATATGAAGTAACCAGTGGTGGACTTTCTGGTGTTTTTGTCTGACGCCCAATCGGAGTCTGTAAATGCGTAGATTCCTTTGCCAGAATCACCATCATACATGATTGCGTAATCTTGCGTTGCCTTCAAATACCTGCAAATATCCCTTGCCACTTCTAAATGGCATTTGGTAGGGTTTGCGGAAAATTGGGACATTTTGATCACGGCAAAACAAATGTCGGGTCTTGTCCCGATCATTAAGTACAATAGTGATCCGATGACGGATTGGTACTTGGATCTGAGTTCCGCATTGGGTTCATCTTCAGACTTCATAGGTTCGTAGCCCGTCGGGAGTGGGGTGTGGGTGGCATTGGATTTGCTCATCCCCATTCGTGCGAGAATTTTCTCAAGGTAAGGTACTTGATCAATGAAGATCTTCTTCCCATGTTGCCTTATTTGGATTGAGAGAAATTCTTTCGGTTCCCCATTAGACACTAGGTGGCCTAGGTCCCTACATTCCCATGTTGTCATGAAGGCCTTCTTCTTCTCTAGCGTGTACTCTCGGTTTGTGCCGAGAAAAGCAGAGTCATCAACATAAATGACGGTGATTACAGTTTCCCCTTTGGTACTTGTGTGAATGAAAACTCCTGCATCAGAGTGAAGCCGGACAAAACCAAGCTTTTTCATGGAGAAATTGAGTTCCCTCCACCAGGCTAATGTGGCCTGCTTAAGTCCGTATAGGGCTTTGTATAGTCGGTACACGAAGTGTTCTTTCCCTTTTACTATGTAGCCCTCAGGCTGTCGCATGTAAATTACCTCACGGAGTCTTCCATAGAGGAAGGCTGATGAGACGTCCAAGAATGTCATGAACCACCCTTCAAGGGCTGTCAATGCCAGAATTAACCGGACAGTCTCGTACCTCACTACTGGTGAGAAGATTTGATCGAAGTCAATTCCTTCTACTTGTGAGAAGCCTTTTGCGACAAGGCGCGCTTTCAAATGCCCGTCAGATTTTTCATTGTAAACCCATTTGTTTCTTAGAGCCTTCCTCCCTGCGGGTAGGGGTACTAGCTCCGTGATCACCCTGCAGCTTTTGAGCATGTCTAGCTCTTTTTGTTCTGCCGCATACCAATCTTCTGTGTTTGGAAGAGGGTATATATCTTTGTGTGACATTTCGATGATGCCCACTTGGATAGAGATTGCCTCCATTAGGAGATCGTTCATCCATGCCGTTTGACCGCCTAATCTACGTCTTCGATCCATTTTTTCAAGATCAGAAGCAGGGGTGTCTTCCCCATAGATGCTACCTGGCATTCTCCAAACTCGTCGTTCCCTGATCGGTCGATCTGGTACTTGTTCGGGTTCCGGAGTGGGTACTCGTGGTTCATCGTTGGGCTCGCTAGATGGCAAGTTATTGTCTGATTCAGGGTGATCCTGTCCAGTGGGAACAGGGTCGTGAGGTTTTTCGTAATGACTGTCATTGTCATCATTTCCGGGGATGAGGTCCTCAAACTCATCAGCCGGTTCTGAGTTTTCCATTTCTGGATGGTTTTCTGGCAAAGGGTCGATGTGGCATCTAGGGTACTTGCTTTCATCAAAGATAGCTTTCCCACCCATGAAAATTGTATTAGTCTCAGGATCCATGAAACGGTATCCTTTGACCCCTGGTTTTGATCCGAGATAAATCATCAATCGAGATCTAGACTCCAGGGAATTTCTACATTTTTCCTTTGGGATATACACATATGCCTGACATCCGAAGACTCTGATGCTTGACATATCGGGGATCTCATTGGTCACCCTGAAGTAAGGGGTATTCCATTCGAGACGCTGCATGGGGGTTCTGTTGTAGAGAAACACTGCATGTTCCAAACAGAATTCCCACCACATAGGGGGTAAGCACGCGTCGAAGCGCAAGGCCTGAGATTTCTCCCACAGGGTTCGATTTATCCGTTCTGCTCTACCGTTCTGCTGGTGCTGATACAGGAGCGTGACATCGATCAGAACTCCATGATCGGCAAGTACATCCTTGTATTTGTCAAACTCTCCATCTCCATCAACTCGCCATTTTTTAGGAGTGGTGGCGAACTGATTCTGGATCATTGCAAGAAATTGTCGCAGTGCCGTGATGGCATCCGACTTCTTTCTAAGCAAGACAACCCAGACGTGGGATGAAAAATCATCCAAAAACGTGAGGAAATATTTATATTTATGGTATGATGCCGTGGATATCTGTTTGAGATCGGAATGGATCAGATCAAAGGTTTTGGTTGCCCTTGTCATCGAATTGGGATATGACTGATTCGGCATTTTCCCTTTGAGGCAACCTGTGCAACTTTCCTGTGATTTCTCACGTACTAGTGTTTCAGGTACCCTTTGGTACTGGTGGGAATCTTTTGGAGTGCTTGATCATTTGGGTGACCAAGGCACTGAAACGAAGGAAGTGAGTCTGGGGATGAGCGCGAGCGATATCTCTATCACACACACAAACACCAAACACAACAACGAAGACCGAACAAGTCTCGCAATGTGTACTTCTCAATCAATATAGTTCGGGGTGATGAGTGGGATCACTCAGGATGCGACTCTTCCAAACAACAATTGAATAACTCGTTTAGCGATGGCTCGATAAGTCTCGAACAAGACTTAGAGATAGTTCTCAATAGATAATGAACCGAGGTTTGTGATTTCCAAACCAACAAGACTTCGCGAACACGATCTCGACCGAATACGAACACGACAATGACCAATACGACTGATAGATAACACGATTTGACGATTGACAAGTTCTCGAACACACAAAACACAATTGCGACTGACTTCCGATGCAAACCAAACGATCTTGAGGCTTCAATGATACTTGCGAACGACGACAGATGCACAAGACAAATGCTATCAATTCTGGGGCACAATCTAACCTAACCTATCTACGACGAAACTATGAGACTTTATACATGAGCTGCAATAAATATAGAAAAGGGATGCATGTGGTCTCGCTAAGGGGTATCCAGTCAAGTGAGCCTTCGCTAGAGACGTCGCGATGTGTCCATGTGGTTGACAATGCGACAGGTACGTTCTTTTCTCCATTTTCTACCTCTATCATGCTTGTGAGGACACTATTCCACTATCTCGGTCTATTGATACACCTCGCGACAATGCCAATGAGTTACTGCGAGGTATCAGATGCTTTGATTAAGGGTCATCTTGGTAAGCAACCGATCAACAACCGATCCATATCAATATGTCTGCCATGTAATGCACATTGATCGCAGTGTATCAAACCTGATCTCGGTCTGTTCGATCCGATGTCATTGGCTATTCCCCATATGGACGATTTGGACGCGAAGCGAGGCGCACATTTGCCAAGCCTCTCGCGAGAATGTCTCCAGTCAAGCCCTCGATGTATAGTAGACAGTGCTAGTGTCATTGATAAATCCAATATAACCAATCTCCTTGTTTCACGCTTCGTTTTGAGAGGTGCTTGATAGTCTTATCTATCTTGCGAGGCGATCCCATGGCTCTTGAGTATCATAGCTAAGCCTATAGTGGTGACCAGCGCTATGTCCTACATTGCCATGGTCTCTAAATGCTTTAAAATCTCTCTCTAACATCGCCACTAAGTCCTCAGAATCGGAGCTCATCTAGGACTCTCTATATCCCTTAGAGATAGTGTGAAATGATGCAAAATGCGCAGATTTAGGCCTAGATGCATCGCGGCCCTATCAGCGCTTGTGCCATGTTTCGACAGTGATTTCGCTCGAGATCGCATGAATCTGGTCATAGCGTATTTCAGTGTCTAACCAGTAAATGGTTTGACCAAGGATGTGGGGCGAAAACTGGATTTTGTTCAGCCCTTTGGAGATGTTGATTTCTCCACAAGTCCTGTCTACTTTGTAACCATGGTTAAGGAAGACGCCTAGGGACAATAGGTGTGTGTCCATGTCCGGGATGTAGAACACTGGTCTGAGAAGATGGGTTTTAACTTCCCCATTTAGGGTGTGCCGTACTGGAACGGCCCCAACTCTGAGAATTTCCAGTTTTTTCCCTTTAGCTGCAGTTTGGACAAAATGCTTGACCGTGAGAGGTCTATAATATGCGAAGTCCTTAAACTCATAGGTGAAGTGTAAAGAGGTGCCGGAATCTAAGATCCATTGCGCGCGTTCTTTTTCCTTACAATGTGTACAAGAGGCAAAATGTTTAATATATTTTTTGTGTAGATCACTGCTGAAGTGATCTACGCACTCTGTACTGGTACTAGCTAATATATTATATGTCTGTTGAGAGACATAATTAGCATTCCGTATTTGGTAAGGTTTGAAAGAAGGGTTTGACGAACCGTCTAGTTCGATCTTGTCCACAAACTCATCTGGCCCCATCCGTTCTTGGTCTATGTCCATCATCCACAGCGATTGGTCTAACGGCGGAGTTACTCGACGCTGTTTAGTTGGCCTCTCATCGATGTCTGGAATGATGGTGTCCAAGATACAAAGATTTGACCCAGAGGGTCAGGCGCCGATTTCTCGGGCGAGTTTTTTCACCCTTTTGTTCTTTTTCCACACTGACGGCTTTCCAGAAGGAAGCCCGGTGTACTGGGAAGGAGGAGGGTTCATGCGTTGCAGTAGTGACTGCATCCTTTCTGACTCAGGTTGTACAGTAAAGGAAGTCTTTCCGCGACCAGTTACGGTGGTGAAAGACGGTGCATGATAAGGAGCAGGGCGACGAGGGGGTTGCTCAATGGCCGGTGTGATGAACTAGACCATCTCCTCGGCATGGTCGGAGTCGTTGTCTGCATTGTTGGCGCGCTTCTTCTGGTTGCGCCAGCGTCCCTTTCCCTTCTTCTTTTCAGAAGCGGTACTTGGGTCAGTCGAGTTAGGCTGCTCATCAGCATTTTTCTGCGAGGTACTCGGCGCTGTCTGCTTTTCCCATTTGGGGTCTTGCCCCTTTTGCTTAGTCCCAGAGATTTTCCGGGCCTGCTCGTTGGACGCCTGAGTAGACCCTATCACATACTTGCGCCTGTACTCTGAAACGATGCTGTCGGTGACAGCCTGCCATGTGAAGTCATCGGCATTGTAGACCTGAAAGAGGGTGGTGGAGAGAGACGACCAAGCGTCAGGAATGGCACTTGCCAAGATCATAGCCTGCATCAGATCAGGCACAACGAATTTTGAGTTGCTAAGGCGAGCGAAGAGTGACCCAAGGCACTCGATTTCCGGCACAGGGTCCCGACCAGAAAGTTTGAAAGAGGCTGCGGCTTTGAAATCGCCAAATATGGTGGCGGGGGAGACTTTTGAATATGCGTCCTTCAATGATGTCCAGGCGTCTTTTGAGGATTTGGCGTCCTTGATGTGCCTCCTGATTGCCTTGGAGACTTTGAGGCGGATGGAACCCAGAGCCATGTCGTCGTTCCTGATCCAAATCTTCCTTTCCTTGTGGAATAGTGGTGACCACTGGAGGTTGGGTTGCAGATGTAGAAGTGGCGGAGGCAGGGGTGGAGACCGTGACCGTAAAGTCGGCGATGTCAGGGCGCTCAATGTCGCCAGATACAATGTGCCAGACTCCTTGATGGAGGAGATAGGATTTCATTTTCTCGGCCCAACTCTGGTAGTCGATGCCGTCGAAGACGGTGATGGAGTCGAGGGCGGAGCGAGAGGTAGACATTTTTAATGAGTCTAAAAGGAGTTCTCCCAATCAGTGATGTTCTTGATTTTAGAGAAAACAAATAAATGATTCCTCATAACATATTCCCTTCAGGAATAGCGGTTTGTGGGAAAAACCCTTTTTGTCAGAAGTGTATGAGGTACGATCAACGTTTCCACATGATGTGTACTAAGTCAATCCCCTTAGGGACGCTTCATGACAGGTACTTGTCATAATGACATTCCCAGGTTCACATGTGAAGAAGTATGACTCAGAACCTAGATCTTTCGATCAGTTCTTTGCCAACCAGGGTAGAGTGGGCAGGTACTCGCTGTTGCCAGCGTTCCCAAGTCCCTCTGCTATCCGGGGCCCATAACCTGTTGAAGTTCCACCTGGGCGCTAGCCACAGGCGTACTGAGCAACACAGCTACAGTGTGGAAGTACTCTACTTAACCGTTCTAGCCACTTACATGGTTTGGGAGGGTGAGGCTGGTGAGAGCAGTTGAGGCTGATGAGAGCGATGGAGCTGGTTAAGAGTCAAGAGACAACTTGTTGATATTGACAGTTTCCTGGTCTTATATACCGTACTACTGTTTGTACCAACCAAATAAGTATGTAATTGAAGATGTGTAAATGGTCACATGATGTAATCTAATCTAATTCAATCTACGTGATGGAAAATTTCAACAACTTGACAGCGAATTCTCTTTGTACATGTTAGTAGGTACAAATCGTTTGTACTCGCATCGCAAAAATGCATCTTGGCCTTTCGGACTCCCACTTTTTGACTTCGTTTAAAACTTTGCTTCACTAACGCTTCCTCTCTCACTCACTTGGGTGGACCCCACTTGAGTCTACCTAATCGACCATCTATCTCTGTGTTTCGTGTCCCTCGCGGTTTACGACTCGCCTCGCTGCTCTCCGGAGTGTTCAAGCTTACCGTTCCTGCACTGTCTGTAGCCGGTTCGTGCCTCCACAAGTGGTGACCAAGACAGGGGGTGAGTATTCCGTTAAACTGCTTAAATTTGACATCTCTGTAGATCTGTCATCGCTCCCAACTCGATTTATTTTTGTCATGAATCATGGTGAAAAACATGGCTGCATCTACATCAAAATCGCCAGCTGCAACGCGACCCACCACTCCAGTCCGACAACTGGCACAGGCCCAACCTTCCGAGATGAACCATAATATTTCAATGAACATGCTTGTTCTGATGCTGATGCCAAGATCGGCAAACACGCCTAACTTTAAGGGAAAGTCGGTGACGAATTTTATTTCTTCACTCGAAAGAGCAGCTGATCAGGCCAGAATTCCTCACCATGACTTACCGTCTTATGTTCTCCAGTATTGCAGTTCCAAAGTTCGCAAGGTTTTATGGCACAGCACTGTTTTTGAAAACAATGACTGGGTGAGTTGCGTCGAACACCTCATCAAGCTTTATGGAACTCCAGAAGATGACATACCGACTGCGGCCATCCTCCGTCAATGGGTCGAGGACCACGGAGCGCGTGGCAAGATGAAATCCGTCAAAGACGTCAACCGGTACTTATGTGAGTTTATGTGTCGCTCCGAAGGCTTATCCGTGGGCCGACAAATCCTGCGCCACGAGCTCGATTACTTGTTTTACAAAGAAATACCATTGACTCTGCGAAAGAAGATCCGCAAACGCCTTCCGGAAACCATGACGTCAATCGACAACCCACCTCCTCGCAATGACTTATTGTTTTTACTTTGCCGACAGTTTAATTCAAAAGACATCGATTCCAAGACCCACAGGACACCTCTTTACTACGAATCTGACTCAGGATCTGACTCTACTGATTCTTCCGACTCTGACAGGCAATCTGACTCCGACAACGAGCTTCCTCCGCCGTCAAACCCTGCGCGCGGCCAAAAACGCCGAGTCTCTTTTTCTTTGCCCGCACCTGAGAAACCTCCCACTTCTGTACCTTCAATCCGTGTAACTGAACCGTCCGTTTCTGCAGCTACTTTGGAGAAGATCCTCAAGCATCTAGAACAAACGGACCGTCGTTACAAACAAATGTCCACTCACATCCTCGCCCAAAGCCAATCAAACCATCGCCCTTCTCCTTCCGCATCCACTCAACAAACGAATTTTATGTCTCCCGACAATCCACCTCATATGTGCTATCTTTGCGGAACAAGTACTCACCGTTTCGGTTACCGGAACTGCCCCGAGCTGCCAAGTCTCCTGAAAGATGGACTCATCAGCTGGAACATGGAGGGTCGACTTGCCCTTCCCAACGGCGACTCTCTTCCGAGAGCGAACAGCGTAGAAGGTGGTATTGCGGCTGTACTTCGTCGGACTAACACTTCTGTAGCGTCGTCTAGTTCTTTAAAAGGTAAAGGATGGGAGGTCAACCGAGACCTACCTCCCCATATGTCCGCTAACACTGCAGGTCCTTTTGACAACTTTGAGGCTCGTTCAAGTCCTGCATCCTATGAAATTTACGGGACTTCAACGGTCGTTGGACACAAGACTTCACAAGTTTATCAGGCTGAACCGTCTACCTCAAACCCGCCTCTTACCATTCGTATACCAGCTCGCCCAAACGTGTCAACAACTCCATTGAATAATGTACCCCTGGCCAACACACGCGAAGGTCAGAACCAAAAATCACCCGCTCCTCCTATGCCGCCTCCGCCTCCGTGAGCTCCAGTAACTCAAGATGGGTCAAGTCAGACGACTACCCAATGTCGAGGACCATTGCAGTATCATTTTACTTCTACTGTCCAAGAACTCGTTGACTTCGATTCCTTGCAGGGAAAAATCCTCGGGGCGCCTATCACAGTAACTGTTGGAGAACTCTTGGGATCGTCTGTCGAGCTTCAAAAGCGCTTTTGCAGTATCACCAAGTCTTGTCGAGAGCTTAACAACAAGCCCAAACCTGTGGTCGTGCACCTCGTTGAACACCACGAAGAAATTGATGAAGAAATTTACACGCTGGGTGCTTTCACTTCTCAAACTTTTCACAACGACAACGACCATTATCGCGCATTTCATGACTCAAACGGCCAATGCCAAGGCTTACAGGCTGAATTCTCTTCTGACTCGACTGAAGACACTTACAAGTCTATTGTTACCAGATACTCGAACATGATCGCACGCGTCCCTACTGAGGGCGCCTTGTATGCAATGGACACCGGCCGTTTTGCTGCTTTGTTTGCCAACAATGACACGAAGATCATGGTAGACACCGGTTCTGAGCTAAACCTCGTATCACGATGGTTGTATGAGAAGTCTGGACTGCCCATCAATTGCGACGGAACTCGCTGGTCTCTTCGGGGGATCCATGGGAATGCTGTACCCCTCGACGGCTGCATACGCGACGCGCCTCTAGTCATTGTGGGCAAGGCTTTCAACCACCACTTTTTCATCAGCAACGGTGGAATTGGATCAGGCAAACATGATATCATCCTCGGACAACCCTTTCTTCAGTGGTATACCACTAACATATTCTACATGAGATCCAGTCCAACAAAGATGCAGCTCTGGCAGTACAGAGAAGGCTGCGAGTCTGGCGTTAGACCCTCGGTCTCTCTCATCCTGACTTCGCCCGATGCGCCTCGAAACGCCACTAACCTGGGACCTACCAAGGATCAGCCTTCCGTGCCATGTCCTCATCACCATTGACCTCCTCCCACATCAGCCCACCACGCGAGGGTTGAAGATTATGAATCTGATATTAGCCTTTCATCGGGAAAAGCCTGAATGGTGTGCACATCGAGTCTGGATCTCCCCAGAGCACGTCCATTCCTTTTCTCGGCCGTGGTTTGCTCCGACTTTTTGATAATTCAACACTCAATTGTTTCTCTTCAATTTTAGAACTCAATCCTCCCAAATCTTATGACCATTTCTTGCGACAAGCCATGCATGCATCACCTGCCAGCTCCAAAATCATCGAGACCCCATGGACTCGACATGTTTTTCCTGATAACACCCGACTGTCGTCTACAACCATGGCATCTCCATACCCCGGCGTCCGTTTACAAACGCGAACCAAGTACAAGCCCGTTGATTGCAAAGTTCGCCCAGTTCCGACATACATGCCCGACCCCGCTGGTCAGGTCTTCAAGCCCATAATCATAGGCAACCCCAAGCCTTTACCGCTGAGTCCTCCTTTCCTAAATGATCTTGTCCTTCCTCCATGTCTCTCTCACGATCGTCTTGATACAATTCTCAAAACTGTTCCGGAGGATTTCCTTACCTCTTGTGAACTCGATCTTTTGGCGTTCGTTCTCGCTCGTCGAAGCGACACCCTTGCTTTTGTTGATTCCGAGCGCAGCTCTTTTTCTTCCCCTGATTATATCATCCCAGTCATTGAGCATACCCCCTGGGTTCAACCACCTATCCGTGTACTGAAAGCTATTGAAGGTGTCGTATGCGACATGCTATTGGAACAAACTGCGGCTGGAAAATACGAACCTTCTTCCACTTCTTATCGCTCCCGCATGTTCGCCGTCTCCAAGAAAACTGGGAACAAGATCCGTTTGATCCAAGACATTCAGAAATTGAATCAGATAACGATATGTGATGCTGGACTCCCTCCTCATATTGATGACTTTGCAGAAAACTTTGTTGGTCATGTGATTTACGGCCTCTTGGACTTATTTTCTGGTTACGACGGATGGACTCTCAACGTCAGATCGCGCCTGCTAACCACATTCTCGAGCCTCATCGGCCCTCTTTGCAATTGCTCTTTACCTCAAGGAGCCACCAACTCCATTTCCGAGTTCCAACGATGCACAACACATACTCTAAAGGAAGAAATCCCCGAACATGGCAACATCTTCATCGACAACATCGGCATTATGGGCTCTGACACACATTACGACTATGTCCTCGTCTCACCCAAAATATGCAAGTTTCTCTTTGAATATGCCGTCGTCCTTGATCGTTTTCTACTCAGACTCATCACCGCCGGTGTAACCGCTTCTGGATATAAGTTCATCCTCGCCACACCCATCCTCAAGATTGTCAGCACCATCGTCGACCACAACGGATGGCACCTCGCCCACGGAATCGTGACAAAGGTTCTGAATTGGGGCCCTCTCCTTGACGTTTCCGATGTCCGTTCGTTTTTGGGAACAGCTGGCATAGGACGTCGTTGGATTAAGAATTTCTCCATCATCGCAAAACCTTTGACTAACTTGACAAAAGTTTCACTTGCAGAATTCTACTTTGATGATCACGCTCTAGAAGCTCAACAACAACTCAAGATTCTGATCTCCTCACCTCCTGTCCTCATCAAGGTTGACTATCAGAAGGCTTTAAAGTACTCGGCTTCCGACGCCCAACCTCGTCCAGACGACAACGGCCTAATTGTGGTTGCGGTCAACTCGTGCAGTCTAGGCATGGGGTGGATTCTCCAACAGATCCATGAGAAGCAAAAGCGTCCAGCAATCTTCAGGTCTTGCACGTTCAACTCCGCAGAATCTCGATATTCTCAACTGAAGTCAGAACTCTACGGCGCGTTTTGAGCAATAAAGGACCTCCGATGCAATGTACTCGACATCCTCTCGCGTCCGAGTAACTTGCCGTTTTTGGTGTCTCAAACCTTTCTCTCCCACCCGCGCATGCTAACGACACTTCTCTTTTTAACACCTCCATCCTGTTGAAGTTCCACCTGGGCGTTAGCCACAGATGTACTGAGCAACCAGCTACAGTGGAAGTACTCTACATAACCGTTCTAGCCACTTACATGGTTTGGGAGCGGTGAGGCTGGTGAGAGCGGTTGAGGCTGGTAAGAGCGATGGAGCTGGTTAAGAGTCAAGAGACAACTTGTTGATATTGACAGTTTCCTGGTCTTATATACTGTACTACTGTTTGTACCAACCAAACAAGTATGTAATGAAGATATGTAAAGGTCATGTGATGTAATCTAATCTAATCTAATCTACGTGATGGGAAAAGTTTCAACACCCCCCCATATTTAGTACATACTTCTAAATACATCTTACTTTTTCCCACATATATATATAGGTACTTTTGTTTCGCCTAGTTCTTTATCAGTCCGAAGTACGGGATAAACTTGGAAAAGAGGATTTTCCCCAGATTCTTAGTCAAAAGGTCTGCAGGGTTATTCACTCCTTCAATGAATTCGACCGTAATAATTCCTTCGGAGACTTTTTCTCTGATGAAGTGGAATCGCACGTCAATGTGCTTGGATCGCTTCTCAGTCACAGGGTTGGATGCGATAAAGACGGAGCCGTTGTTATCTCCGTAGATCGGTACTGATCCGATCTGCATTCCAAGTTCGGCAAGCATGCTTCTCAGCCATGTTGCTGCGCGACTGCAATCTGATAGCGCCATATACTCTGCTTCTGTAGAAGAGAGGGCGATGGTCTTTTGCGCCGATGATACCCATGTTATCGCTCCAGACGCCAGTGATATGAAGAAGCCGGTGGTAGACCTCCTCGTGTTTTCATCTGACGCCCAGTCGGAGTCTGTGAATGCATAGATTCCTTTCCCTGAGTCGCCATCATACATGATTGCGTAATTTTTTGTCGCTTTCAGATACCTGCAAATATCCCTAGCCACTTCTAAATGGCGTTTGGTGGGATTTGCGGAAAATTGCGACATTTTGATCACGGCAAAACAGATGTCTGGCCTTGTTCCAATCATCAGATATAGAAGTGATCCGATGACGGATTGGTACTTTGATCGAAGTTCTGCATTGGGTTCATCTTCGGACATCATGGGTTTGTAGCCCGTAGGAAGTGGGGTATGGGTGGCGTTAGATTCGCTCATCCCCATTCGTTCGAGTATTTTCTCAAGGTAAGGTACTTGATCGATGAAGATATGTTTCCCGCGTTGCCTTATTTGGATAGAGAGAAATTCTTTCGGTTCCCCATCAGGCACAAGGTGCCCTAGATCCCTACATTCCCATGTGGTCATGAAGGCCTTCTTTTTCTCTAGCGTATATTCCCGGTTTGTGCCGAGAAAAGCAGAGTCGTCGACATAGATGACGGCGATTACAATTTCCCCGCTGGTACTTTTGTGAATGAACACTCCCGCATCGGAGTGAAGCCGGACAAAGCCGAGCTTTTTCATGGAGGAATCAAGTTCCCTCCACCAGGCTAATGCGGCCTGCTTAAGTCCATATAGAGCTTTGAATAGTTGGTACACGAGGTGTTCTTTCTCTTTTACTATGTAGCCCTCAGGCTGTCGCATGTAAATGACTTCACGGAGCGTTCCATAGAGGAAGGCTGATGAGACGTCCAAAAGTGTCATGAACCACCCTTCAAGGGCTGTCAATGCCAGTATTAGTCGGACGGTTTCATATCTTACGACTGGTGAGAAGATCTGATCAAAGTCGATCCCTTCTACCTGTGAAAAGCCTTTTGCGACAAGGCGTGCTTTCAGATGCCCGTCGGACTTTTCGTTATAGACCCATTTGTTCCTTAGAGCTTTCCTCCCTGCAGGCAGGGGTACTAGCTCTGTGATCACCCCGCGGCGTTTGAGCATGTCTAGCTCTTTACGTTCAGCCGCATACCAGTCTTCTTTATTTGGAAGAGGGTATATGTCTTTATGGGACATTTCAACGATGCCAACTTGGACTGATATTGCCTCCATCAGGAGGTCATTCATCCATGCCATTTGACCGCCCAATCTCCGTCTTCGATCTAATTTTTCAAGATCAGACGCTGGAGTGTCTTCCCCATAGATGCTTCCTGGCATCTTCCGAACTCGTCGTTCCCTGATCGGTCGATCTGGTACTTGCTCGGGTTCCGGAGTGGGTACTCGCGGTTCGTCATCAGGCTCACTGGCAGGCAATTCGTTGTCTGATTCAGGTTGATCCTGTTCAATGGGAACTGGGTTATGAGGTGTTTCGTTGTGACTATCGTCGTCATTGCTGCCGGGAATGAGATCCTCAAACTCATCAGCCGGCTCTGGGTTTTCCATTTCTGGGTGGTTTTCTGGCAACGGGTTGATGTGGCATCTAGGGTACTTGCTTTCATCAAAGATAGCTTTCCCGCCCATGAAAATCGTGTTGGTCTCAGGATCCATGAAGCGGTATCCTTTGACCCCTGGTTTCGATCCGAGATAGATCATCAATCGGGATCTCGATTCCAGGGAGTTCCTACGTTTCTCCTTTGGGATATATACATATGCCTGACATCCAAATACTCTGATGCTGGACATGTCGGGGATCTCATTGGTCACCCTGAAGTAGGGGGTTTTCCATTCAAGACGCTGCATGGGGGTTCTGTTGTAGAGAAATGCTGCATGTTCCAAACAGAATTCCCACCACATGGGCGGTAAGCATGCATCGAAGCGCAATGCCTGAGATTTTTCCCATAGTGTTCGATTGATCCTTTCTGCTCTACCATTCTGCTGGTGCTGATATGGGAGCGTGACGTCGATCAGAATTCCATGATCGGCAAGTACATCCTTGTATTCGTCAAATTCTCCACCTCCATCAACCCGCCATTTTTTAGGGGTGGCGGCGAATTGATTCTGGATCATCGCAAGGAATTGTTTCAGCGCCGTGATGGCGCCTGACTTCTTCCTAAGCAAGACGACCCAGACATGGGAAGAAAAATCGTCCAAAAAGGTAAGGAAATATTTGTACTTGTGGTACGATGCCGTGGATATCTGTTTCAGGTCTGAATGAATCAGATCGAAGGGTTTGACAGCCCTCGTCATTGAATTGGGGTATGACTGATTCGGCATTTTCCCTTTGAGACACCCTGTGCAGTTTTCCTGTGATTTCTCACGTACTAATGTTTTGGGTACTCCTTTGGTACTGGTGGGAATCTTATTGAGCGCCTGGTCATTTGGGTGGCCAAGGCATTTATGCCAGGTTTCAACAGTGATTTCGCTAGAGATCGCGTGGATTTGGTCATAGCGTATTTCAGTGTCTAACCAATAAATGGTTTGTCCAAGAATGTGAGGCGAGAACTGTATTTTGTTCTGTCCTTTGGAGATGTTAATTTCTCCATGCATTCCATCTACTTTGTAACCGTGATTAAGGAAGACGCCTAGGGACAATAGGCGTGTGTCCATGTCCGGAATGTAGAATACAGGTCGGAGAAGATGGGTTTTTATTTCCCCATTTAGGGTATGCCGTACTGGAACGGCCCCAACTCCGAGAATTTCCAGTTTCTTTCCCTTTGCAGCTGTTTGGACAAATCGCTTAGCCTTGAGAGGCCTGTAGTACGCGAAGTCTTTAAACTCATGGGTAAAGTGTAATGATGCGCCGGAATCTAAGATCCACTGAGCGCGTTCTTTTTCCTTACAGTGTGTACAAGAGGCAAAATGTTTAATATATTTTTTGTGTAGATCACTGCTGAAGTGATCTACGCACTCTGTAGTGGTACTAGCTAATATATTATACGTCTGTTGAGAGACATAATTAGCTTTCCGCATTTGGTAAGGTTTGAGAGAAGAATGTGACGAACCGTCAAGTTCGATCAGCCCATCTTCGAATTGATCCGGCCCCATATGCTCACTCTGATGGTCTATGTCCATCATCCTAAGGGTTTGGTCCAGCGGCGGAGTAACTCAACGCTGCTTGGACGGTCTTTCGTCTTCTTCTGGGATAATCGTATCCAGAATGCGAAGGTTTGACCCTGAGGGGCGAGCACCAATGCCGCGCGCGAGTTTGCGAACATGGTCGTTCTTTTTCCACACGGACGGTTTTCCAGATGGAAGTCCAGTGTACTGGGAAGGAGGCGGGTTCATACGCTGCAGGAGCGACTGCATTCTTGCAGAATCGGGCTGGGCGGTACTTGTCGTTTTCCCGCGACCAGTGACGGTGGTGAAGGACGGTGCCGGAAGAGGAGGGAAGTGGATGGCGGGAGCAACAAACTCAACTGTTTCCTCCACATGTTCGGATGCGTTGTCCGCAGTGTTGGCGTTTTTCTTCTGATTGCGCCATCGTCCTTTTCCCTTCTTCTTTTCAGAAGCGGTACTATGGTCGGTCGAGTTAGGCTGCTCGTCAGCATCGTTCTGCGAGGTACTCGGCTTTTGCTGCTTTTCCCATTTGGGGTCCTGCCCCTTGCGCTTTGTCCCGGAGATTTTCTGGGCCTGCTCATTGGACGCACGAGTAGACCCGACCGAATACTTGCGCCCATACTCCGAGATGATGCTCTCGGCGACGGCTTTGTAGGTGAAATCGTCGGCATCGTAGACCTGGAAAAGGGCGGTGGAGAGTGACGACCAGGCGTCGGGAATCGCATTGGCCAGGATCATTGCCTGCATCAGATCGGGGACGACAAAGTTCGAATCGGCGAGCCGAGCGAAAAGAGACCCCAGGCGTTCGATTTCAGGCACGGGGTCGCGTCCAGACAGCTTGAAGGTGGCGGCGGTCTTGAAGTCGCCGAAGATGACAGCTGGGGATACCTTGGAGTAGTTATCTTTCAGCAATTTCCACGCGTCAAGTGCCGAGGTGCTGTCCTTGATGTGGCGTCTGATCGCCTCAGAGACCTTCAGGCGTATCGCCCCGAGAGCTACGTCGTCGTCCCTGATCCAGGCTTTTTCTTCCTTACGGAAGCCGGGCTGGTCGATCGTGGTAGTCAGCACAGGGGGAGCAGCAGCGGTGGCCCCAGGGGTGGAGACCGTGGTGGTGAAGTCAGCAATCACGGGACGAGTGATGTCGCCAGAGACAATGTGCCAGACTCCTTGATGGAGGAGGTAAGACTTCATTTTTTCGGCCCAGCTCTGGTAGTCGATACCGTCGAAGGGGCTGATGATGTCAAGAGCAGAGCGAGAGGTAGACATTGTAGATGAATCTAAGAAAGGGTTCCCAATCAGTGATGTGTTATGAATATGATTCAAGAAAACAATTAAATGATTCCTTATGACATATTCCCTTTAGGAATAGTGGTCACAGGAAAACCCTTTATATGTCAGAAACGTATAAGGTGCGATCAACGTTTCCACATGGAGTGTACTAGGTCAATCCCCTTAGGGACGTCTCATGACAGGTACTTGTCGTAATGACGTTCCCAGGTTCATATGTGAAGAAGTAAGACTCAGAACCTAGATCTTTCGATCAGTTCTTTTGCCAACCAGGGTAGAGTGGGCAGGTACTTGCTGTTGCCAGCGTTTCCCAAGTCCCTCTGCTATCCGGGGCCCATAACCTGTTGAAGTTCCACCTGGGCGTTAGCCACAGATGTACTGAGCAACCAGCTACAGTGGAAGTACTCTACATAACCGTTCTAGCCACTTACATGGTTTGGGAGCGGTGAGGCTGGTGAGAGCGGTTGAGGCTGGTAAGAGCGATGGAGCTGGTTAAGAGTCAAGAGACAACTTGTTGATATTGACAGTTTCCTGGTCTTATATACCGTACTACTGTTTGTACCAACCAAACAAGTATGTAATGAAGATATGTAAAGGTCATGTGATGTAATCTAATCTAATCTAATCTACGTGATGGGAAAAGTTTCAACACATCCTGAGTCTCTCCGCTGACAGCCCTTTCATAGGGCGGGATTTCCTCATTTGGAATATTCCTGTTTACGAGAATCATCAATGCTTGCTCGGCAAAGACATTGTCATGCTTGAGTTCACCACCTACAACCCTGCTTTCGCACTCTCGACTTTCATGAAAACCGACACTGGCATTGATTGCAACATGCTATTTAATGACTTCGACATTGGTCACGTCCGGTCGATGCATTCGACATACTGCGCGCTGCCAACACATCGTTTCGGCATTCTAGCTGATGATGGCCCTGCCTACTGGGCTGAACTCCATGACTATCTCAATGACCCATCCGTAGAGCCTTCCCGACTGGTCACATCTGATGAACACAAGAAGTTTGTCAATCGATCAAAACAGTTTTTCCTGGAGAACGATCGAATTTGGAGAATCGACTCTCATAAGTCACCTCGTCTAGTCATCACTGATTCTTCGCGTCGTCAGGAGATCATTTCTGAAGCCCACATTGCCACTGGTCATCGAGGCTGTGATGCCACATTCAAAGTCATCGCTGATCGTTATTATTGGCCAAACCTCTACGATGATGTCAAGTGGTTTGTCCATTCCTGCAACGCGTGTCAGATTCACTCCAAAATGAAACCGATTGTTCCATACGTGTCAACGTGGACGTCCTCCATCCTCCGCCATTTTGACCTCAACACTGTCCACATGGAAAAAGGCGCCGGCGGCATGCGTTACCTTCTTCAAGCCACCAAACCGTTCATCGAGTGGGTAGAAGCTCGCGCCATTCGCAAGAAGACTTCCACGGCTTGGGCAAAATTTTTGTACGAAGACATATTCTGCCGCTTCGGAGTCATACCTGTTTTCAAGGTAGACGGCGGCTCGGAGTTCAAAGGTGTCGTAGATCTCTTATTCCGTCAATACAGGGTCGTCGCATTCCTCTCTACTCCTTATCATCCACAGGGAAACGGTATTTCAGAACGATCACATCGGACTCTCGTGAATTCAATCATCAAGGCTTGTGGGACACGTTCTCAAGACTGGCCTCACTATGTTCACCCAGGCTTATCCGCATTTCGTGTCACGACTACCTGTTTGACTGGCTACAGCCCGCACCATCTCCTTTACGGACAACACCCGTTCTTTGCATTCAAATACGCAGATCGCACATGGGATACATTGGATTGGCACACGGTCAAGACTCGTGTCGACCTTCTCGCCTTACAAATCAAACAACTTGCTCGTCGTGAGCATGACCTTGCCAATGCCCTTGAGACTCAGCGCGCTGTACGCCAACGCACCGTCGACGACTTCAACAAGAAATATGCTCACCTTTTGAACTTCGAGCCTCTCAATCCCAGGACGTGGATATTGAAGAGGGAGGTGTGGTTGGACGAACAAAAAGGACACAAGGGAGCCCCTCGTTGGACAGGGCCCTTCATCATTGCATCGGTAGTGGGTAATGCGGGTACATCGTACAATTTGCTTGAGCTCGATGGAACTCCCTTGCCCGGCGTCATTGCCGCTGATCAGGTCAAGGTCTTCTTCTATCGCGAAGGCCATCAAACCCTCAAGTCCATCTCAAAGAAGACTCACGCCATCTTCGCGGCTGCCCACTCGACCCTTGGCATCCCCAATGTGTCCACCATTCTCTCCTGCATCAACAATCACCCTGACCTATCCATCCCCACCTATCCATTCGCCGTCATCCCACGTGTCCGGACAGTATCGATTTTGAATCCTGAGCCTCACATGCGGCCTTTGATCTATCCAGCAGCTTCTCTTTGAATGGCCGACGCTGACCTCCCGCTTCATAGGTACAATGGTTTAGTTTGGATGTTATGCCAACGCCCCGATGGCTCCCCTTGCTCCTTGCAACACCACCTCACAGGCCCTCGTGGTGAATCACTCGTTCGTTCTACTCCTAAATGATCCACTGAGTGCCCTTGTCCAATCTTTTTTTTATTATTCTTTCTGTTTCTTTTCCTTTCTGTTGTTCCTTCTTGGTCGCAAATGATGGGGACGTCATTTTAAGTCCTGGGATTTGTAGGAGTGCTATGCACCCTACGGACGTTCACTCACTCTTTCCCTCTATTCACATCAGGTGATCGTCGTCGCGCATGCGCGTCTGCTTCAACTCTCGTCAACATCGTCATTGCGGTCCCCGCGGACTCCCTTACTTACAACGAAGCTTCTTTTTTTTATGGCTCCAAACTGCTTCCTTTTTAATCTATCCTTACAGAAAACCTCTTATCTCATCTTTGGACGATCATCAACATCCCGTCACACCGATAAAAGCAATTCGCGCTACGTCGCTACGGGGACACATGCGTTTACGGACGACGAGGCTCAAGAATACTAGACGGTAGGGTTAGCGTCGTGCGCCTCGAGGATAGACGTCAAACGAGCACCGTCCGGGGGAGCGGTATAGCTCTCCTCGAGTTGAAAGCCCCGCACCCGAGTCATACCTAGTAATTCGACGGTCGACGAGTCCCGCTGCGCCTGGTGATCTCAACACGACCGGACCGAAAAGCTGAAGGCGAAAATCCTTTTAATTTATCGCTTCCGTAACGAACAACTTGCATTCCTTATAACCCTGCCTGTCATCTATATACGGACGCTTCGTACCAATTATCTCGACCCTTGAAACTTGACAGCGAATTCTCTTTGTACATGTTAGTAGGTACAAATCGTTTGTACTCGCATCGCGAAAATGCATCTTGGCCTTTCGGACTCCCACTTTTCGACTTCGTTTCTGAAAACTTTGCTTCACTAACGCTTCCTCTCTCACTCACTTGGGCGGACCCCACTTGAGTCTACCTAATCGACCATCTATCTCTGTGTTTCGTGTCCCTCGCGGTTTACGACTCGCCTCGCTGCTCTCCGGAGTGTTCAAGCTTACCGTCCCTGCACCGTCCGTAGCCGGTTCGCGCCTCCACACCGATTCATATCTCGCCCATCTCTCGGCTGTCAGGGAATACAGTACAATATAACATTCATTCAGCTGCGGCATTACATAAGGCTCAACTCAAAGCATCGACCTCCCTCTCAACAACAGCCTTCACATCTGATGACCTCGCTATAACCTTGCACCCGAACGGTGCCGGAAGTCTAGAACCAAACCAACAAACAGTCAGGAAAAGCAGAAAGAACGTCAAGGATCGATACCCACACAACAACACCCGCATCGATCTCTGCGTCCCGATCTGGCAGAACAGGCTCCCCGGTTTTCTCGTCAAGCGGAGGCTCAAATTTGAGTGCCCAGATCATCATGGCCATTTGCATGAACAGCACTTGGTTAGCAAAGTTGTACCCAACGCAGATTCTGTGAAACCGAAGATTCCGATTCAGTTGAGATTTACTACGGTGAGATTTGGGTACTCCGTGACATGAGAAGCGAACATACCGCCTGCCAAATCCGAACGTGACGTGTCCCATCCCGTGTGTGTCAGCCGGCGCAGTGTCCTTCGTTTCTGTCTCGTCAAGGAACCGTTCGGGCCTGTATGCCTCAAAGTCAGGGAAAACACTCGGATCTCTGCGGGAAGAAGGTTGACCCGTTTCAGTGACTCAGAATGTTCCGTCTGGAAACTGGATACCTATTCATCCCCCATACATTTGGGATCACAGTTGTCCCTTTGGGAATGAGATACCCCTCATACACATCGTCCTGAATACATGTCACCGAAAATCAGTCTCCACAACACAGAAACGGGGCAGGATGCACACCTCTGCAGCGCGCCTCGGCACAGCCAGTGGCCCCACCGGCCGCCACCTCAGTGTCTCCTTCACCATCGCCCTGATGTACGGCAAGTTCTCTCGGTCCTCAAACCGCGGTATGCGATTCCGGCCCACGACGCGGTCGAGCTCCGCATGGGCTTTGCGCTGGACCTCTGGGTAGAGGAGCATGGCCCTTATGAAATTGACGAGTGTGCCAAAGGTCTAGAGCAAAGTCTGTGAAATTAGGGTGTCGTGATTTTGAGACGGGGGAGAGCGGAGAGCGTACGGTTTCGGCACCTGCAGAACTGTAGGGTAACGAACACTTGTCGGTGGTATCCTGATGCAGGCTAGGTGAAAAAATCACGTACAACATCAACCCAGCCAGCCATGCGCCTTCCTTCTTCGATAACCCGTGTCTTTCCTGATTTTCGACGAGTGCGCGGACGAAGCTGTGCGCTGTGTCTCCCTTGGCCTGTTCGTGATTTGAGATCAGCACCTCACCATGGCAAAAAGACTTTGACTGACAAGCTTGTCTTCCACTTCTGCGTTCAGCTTTTCGAACATCTCCGTCTCGCGCTCATGCCACTCGAGACCCTCTCGTTTCCATTTGGCCATCCATGTCGGAAGGTGCTGTTTCACGAAGAGCGAGGTTGAGAGAAATAATTGAAGATCAGGTCGTAAAAGAACGGACCTTCATCCAAGGGAATAACTCGACCAGGAATGCCCCAGGCACTACTGCACTTGCAATGCGGGCTGTATGCGCGTGTATCCTGGTGATAACAGACTGGTGAGAAGCATCAAGGCGAGGCCAGCCGTATACCGCAGTCAAGATGTTCGTGGCCGTCGTTCTGCGCAGAAGCATCAAGTCAGATCGGACCCAGCCACATCTCGGTTATTCGGAGCATACTGTTTCAAAAGATTGACCCAGTTATCAGGTTCCCTCAGCATGTCAAGCACGCTCATGGCAGCTTCTACATTGTGCTGCGGCTGATACTTTTTGATGCCGCCAGGACTGAACTCTTCATGTGAAGCTCTGCGCATTTTTTGCCATCTGGGTTCAAGAAAAGAACAAGCAATGAGACCAAAGCTGGCGCATATAAGGACAGAAAATGCGGACATTTTGGTGTAGCTTTCAAAGATCATGAAGACACCACCAGTGAGAATTTCAGCGGCCATGATCAGGCGGGGCCGGTCGCTGTACGTCGTTGACCGTCGATCTAAGAGAAAAAAATTTTCAGCTCGAGTCTTGAGACGAAGATGGAAAAAGGGCAACTCTAACCGAACAAATCAGCAACTATCTTGTGCGAAGTCACCACGACCACGTCCTGTCCCGCCATGTTCAAGGAGAATATCGGACCTGAATCCCGTACCCCAGTCACACGAACTGAACCAGCACGATTCACCACAAAAGACGCACCATATTCCTTGCTCAGCTCCGTGAACCGATGCCAAGGCATCGAAATCGGAATTTGCAGCGCATTGCCGAGGATGGGAATCCCCCTGGGTCCAGGAGGCATCCTCTGGCGCCTTCGCTGCGTCTCGACCATCGATTTGAGCTTGAACAGCGCGAGGAAACCCAGGGCGGCATAGCCCAGTGGAATGGAGGTGCTGAAGAGCTGGAGGTCGTAGGCCATGCCAATCGGTTGACCACTTCGTTCCGTGGGGCTGACGTTGCTATTGAGGGATTTTCAACCTGCTGAAGATTGGCAAACATACTTATACCGCGGCGGTGAAGTAGTTGTTCACATGTTGGTAAGTGCGGCGTCGGGCGGCGTTTAAGGGAAGGGACCCTGGATGTCGGCGTACCCCGGGCTTTGTGTCCCCTAAGTACAGTGTTTGTAATCTGAAGTATTGATGGTGAACTCTATTATGGTCTAGTGGCAAGAGCCACCTGTCGATCTAGTGCAGACATCGAGCAACGTCGGAAGAGAGACGGAAACCTCGTGGTTGAGTAGCTTGGTGAGTGAGGTCCAAGTGCGCGACCTTGAGTTGAGCCGCGATGGCAGCGGCGGGTGCTTGACTCGGAGCGGTCGCGATGGATTGGAAGAGGCGGTCACAACCAAATTGTCCCATCAGATCATTACAAAGCCAAAAAAAAAAAAAAAAAAAAAAAAAAAAAAAAAAGTGTCAAACCAATGCAGAGTGATATGCAAAGCGTTGTATTTATCTGCGATTCTCAGATTTGCTCTACTTATTACTGTAAGTAATCTCATTCGAATGAACTCCGTTCCCCCAACCATTGGGCGGAAGCGACGCAACACCGCAATATGCGAACGAGCCCTCGGAGAAGCAGAGGAAACAGAAGGACGTGCCCCTTGACACTCACACGCACTCGGGCCTGTATGTCGTCAACTCTGTTCGAAACCTGGTTGATGAAAGCGATTTTGATGTCCTGGGGCAACAATATTTTTCGGTCAAAACTATACCATCAGACAAGGGTCCCAGTTGAGTGTGAGGGCGCTTACGAGTGCGACCGTGACGCGCGCCGACTCAGCGTGCTGATCAGCTGGGCAGCAAGAGGTTACATTATTTCACAGCCAGAAGAGGGTGAAAGTGCCGGCTTTTCAGGCAGAAAAGCGCCAACTGAAGGAGGCTGAATTGAAGCCCATATATTGAACGTTCGTAAAAAATCATGCCTGATGGCACGGAGTGATCAAGGTGCAGATCCCATCCCAATCTGCCGTGAAGGGGAGTAGTAGGGATCGAGGTTTCGGAGGTTTCTGGATATATCGGACTCTAGCAGATGGATATTCTGCACCAATTCCTTGATGTGATAATCATTTATTATACTTATAGTAGCTAGTATGGACTTGCCCACTCTCAAACGCGCAAATAATTATACAAGTACTTTATCAACGTAAGGCATATGCACATGAAGAGTGAACCCTGGTCTCATTTGGTGAGAGCTTGCAACTGAACGTATTCGTAATAATCTCCTCTTCTCTGAAGAAGCTGGTCGTGAGTTCCGTGTTCGCTGACCTGTCCTTCTTTAATGAAATATCTGAGGATTCACCCCAAACGTTTCAGCGAAATGTCGCTTTGAATGTGGCAGGAATGAGGCTTACATGTGGTCAGCGTTTTGGATCGTCGATAGTCTGTGGGCAATTGCGATTGTCGTCCTTCCCTTGGCGGCTTGATCGAGGGCGACCTGCACAATCTTCTCGGAGGCGCCGTCCAGTGCGGATGTCGCCTGATGAATGCTGGTGAGAAAAGAAAAGCGACACCTCCTCTAGCGTGGGTACTGACCTCATCGAGGAGGAGAACTTTAGGATTGCGGAGAAGTGCACGGGCGATAGCGATACGCTCTGGTTTGGATAATGTCACCATTCGAACCCATGTTATTGCCAGAGACACTCACGTTTTTGTCCGCCTGAAAGTTGGGACCCTTTCCCGCCGACTTCCGTCTCGAATCCACTGAGCATCAGGGAATGAGCATAACAAAGTCAGATTGATTCACAACGTGACGCACTCTGGCAACCCTTGGATGAATTCCAGGATATTCGCGTCACAACAAGCCTTCTCAACCTCATCTTGAGTAATCTCGTGTTCCGGTTTGGTGGCCCCGAGTAGGATATTGAAGCGGATAGTCCCAGCATATAGCGTTGGTTCTTGAGACACCAAGGCAATTTGCTTGCGGTATTCTTGGACATTCAACTCGCTGATTGGTTGTCCATCAAGCTACCAAGAGATTTTCGAATGAGGGCTCAGCACAGAGAAAGGAAAAGAGAAACTTACGAAAACCTGTCCGGAAAGAGGGTCGTAGAACCGTTCAATCAATTGGATGCTGTCAACGGCAGATGTTAATACGAAGGCCAAAACATCTTGCGTGACATACACGGTACTTTTCCCACACCCGCTGGCACCAACTAGGGCGACATAAGTCCCAGGTTTTGCCTCCAACGAAAGGCCGCGTAGGACGCGTACCCCAGGTCTAGTCGGATACCTAAAGTGCACGTTCTCGAACCGAATATGACCTTCAATCTTCTCGCTATCGATCAATTTGCCCTCCGTCGATTCTGTGTCTATTTCCGGAACTGCGTCGACCAAGTTGATGATATCGGTGCCGGCGCTCTTGGCGGAAGAAATATCTGGCACGAATGAGGAAAAGCTCCCTGCCTGGATAGAACCAAACGTCGTGCTCTTGGGAAAACGGTGAGTGAAGTCGACCATACGAATCACAATGCGTCGTACCATGAGACAGACGAAAAATTGGAAGTTGCTGTATTCTTGACGTGACACGAGGATGGCGCCGTACCAGAAGACTAGCCCGATGACAAAGAACTGCATGGCCTGTGAGAATGCATACAAAGCATTGCTCCAGATCGCTGAACGATTCGAGTTGCGCAGCGGCTCTTCGAGACTGCCCCGGTACAGGTCACAACAGTCATCTTCTCTGGTCAACGCGGCCACAGTCCGAATGGCACCTGCGGCTTCGCAAGCCAAGTGAGCAGAGTTCTCGTGGGCCTTCTTGTTGGCTTCATCTTTGAGTACGACAACGCGCTAGGGGCAGATCAGCTTAATAGATGGGCTATAAAGAGAGAAGAAACCCACGAGGCGGATATACCCTGCAGAGACAAGTAATGGAGCGCATGCTATTCAAAGGTGTTAATTATACGCCACAGGGCTTTGCAGCTATAAATGACGTACCTATGCCCACGAGTGCCAACTTCCAACCGAAAACAAGACCAATTACCCAGCCTGTAACAAGTGTTGAAATACTTTGAACAATTCTGCAAACAGCTGTGATGAAAAAAAATCACATAGGGCGAGGAAGTGCGAAGAAACTCACGTTGCAAGTGTTACCCCGGCGAGACCGTTGACTTTCTGAGGGTTGTCGCTCAAAGTGGATGTCAGGTTCCCCGTCTATGATGGAACTCAGCGGAGTAAAGTGAGAAATGGGGGTCGAAGACATACGCTGTTTTCATCTTTATCGAAGAATTCAACTGAAAGCGCCCGATGAGAAGTGTAAAACAGGCATAGGAGAGCGGCACTCACTGTCTTGTCTTAAAATGGCATGGAAGCTCAGCATGCGCAACTTGGCCGTCAGCATCGCAGCCGCAGTTGAGAACAGGTAGTTCTGCACCCCAACAGCCAACGTCGAAAGGATGGCAATAAGGAAGAACCTATTGCAAGATGTCGATTCGAACGAGAGCATCATGATACATTGACAAGTCGCTTACCAGAGCGCATTGCGATCCCCCTGAAGGCGCCGTTCTTGATCTGTAGAGGCAGAAAAACCGGTGATACCTTTGGCAAAAACAACCCCAAAAGCAGGGTAAACCGTGCCGGTCACTAAGGATCTTGAATTGAAATCCAATCTGAACCTTGAAACGAGTGAAAGGCGTACACATAGCACACACGCCACCGAGGACATAGCTCGACCAGACTTCGCGATTTATTTCCGCTATGCGGATGAACACGTCGAATAAACTGTGGTGACCGCCGTCCTTTGTTGTCCTTTCACTAGCGTGGCGCCGCTTTTCTATGATATCGCTCGCTAGCGAATGACCAGTATATTTGCGACCCAGAGGGATTTCGTCATGTGTGGAATCCGGTTTGTCCCCCTTCTCACCACTGGCCCATAATCTGTCGTCTGCGGGTGTCCGTTCACGAAGTTTCTGAGCTTGCACGAGGCGATGGTAGGCGCCGCCA
Source organism: Entoloma clypeatum (assembly GCA_963565915.1). Lineage (NCBI taxonomy): Eukaryota > Fungi > Basidiomycota > Agaricomycetes > Agaricales > Entolomataceae > Entoloma > Entoloma clypeatum. Next base: position 511,773 of record OY751490.1, on the reverse strand, counting down.
CGAGCAAGGAGCTCAGCGTGGCTTCCTTCTTCCAGCACGAGTCCGTCACCCATTACATAGATAACATCGGCATCCTTGACGGTAGACAATCGATGTGCAATTGCGATCGTTGTGCGGCCTAGAACAGGCAAACGTGTCAGAACACAATCGGCGGTTAAATGTGAGATATACCTTCTGAGGCTTTATCCAGTGCATCCTGAACGATTCCTTCGGACTGCGTATCGAGTGCGCTTGTCGCCTCATCGAGAAGGAGGACACGCGGGTCAGACACGATCGCGCGGGCAATCGCCACTCTTTGTTTCTGACCGCCAGACAGCAAGAACCCGCGTTCCCCCACCATGGTGTCGTAACCATTGGGCAGATTCATAATGAAATTGTGCGCGTTTGCTTTGACGCATGCCTCTTCGATCAACGCGAACTTTTCCTCCTCGGACGCGTGCTCGTGCGTCGTGCCGATGAGCCCGTGCGCCACGTTCCCTCTGATGGTGGTTGCGAATAACGTTGGCTCCTGGGAGACGAGACCGATCTGCGAGCGGAGCCACTTGAGGTTCAGGTCTTTCAGATCGATGCCGTCAAACTTGACGACGCCAGATGTGGGATCGTAGAAGCGTTCTGTCAGGGCGATGATTGTCGATTTGCCGGAGCCGGACGCGCCGACGAGAGCCGCTGTTTTCCCGGCGCGGAATGTTATAGATAGCCCGCCCAAGACTTGAACGGTCGGCCGAGATGGGTAACTGAACTTGACGTGTTCGAGGGTAATTTCGCCAGTGACGGTCTTGGGCTTCTGCCCGGCTGAGTCTGCAGAATCGATGGTTGGAACACGGTCGATTGTCGCAAACAGCTTCGCTGCGGCCCCCCGGCCACGGGTGATAGCTGTACTTGGGATTAGAGTGTTCATACCTGTATGTAAATGTAAATGTGACGAACCTTCCATTTGAGGGGTAAGTTGAGCGAGAGAGATCGAGCCAACCAAAATTGCGAGAAAGACGTTCACGACCTCGCCAGGCGTTGCTGAGATAGTATAAGTTTCAAACCAGATGGGTTACAGCAAGAGCTGACCATGACCGCTGTTAATGAGGGTGGTACCAAATGAGAAAGCTGTCAAGCATTAGCGCGCGCGAACACTGATCAAGGCTTGAAGCCACTCACCGAGGGCATATCCGGAGTATATGACGAAGAAAAAGCTACACATGCCTCCGCCGCTCCAGATTGCAGATCTAAGGTCGACCCTTCGAGAACGAAGTATGTGTGCGTTGTAGAGACTGGAGAGGATGTGCTGCGTGCCGAATGCTTGAGCAGTACGCACAGTCGAAATCACTTCCTCGGCCAAGCTTCCCCCTTCGGCGACGTGTTTGAGCGAAAGCCTGTCTCACAAGTAAGTTATAGGTAGTCATGCCGGGCAGAAGATGGGCATACTGGATGTACTTGGTGAGGGCGGCGTACATCAAACCCGCAATTATCATGATGCACGGCAACATGGAGGTCAGAGCCAATGCTAATCGCCAGTTTCGAACGTAGGCAAGTACAAACCCCGTGACGAAAGCAGCCGTGAAGCTAACAGCAAGGGCCACCTTTTCAGATATACCTTGTTGGACGAGGTCTGAATTGTCTCGTTTGAAAATGCAATCTGAAATTGAGATGGTTCATGGACTTACGCGTATCAGTCTGAATCCTTGTCGCCACTTCGCCTGCACCGACTTTATCAAAGAATTGGATATCTTGCCGCAGCACGGCCTGGAGGTATCTTTCCCGGAGGCGCTTTGCGTTAACCTCAGCGGTGTAGACCCAGATATACATATAGATGTACGTGCAAACCAGTATTCCGACACCTGTAAATAGAGGGATAGTGTTCATGAGGGCTTCTGAGATAAGGTATGGGTATGCCAAAAACGCACCAATGTAGACAAGGTAACTTGCATCTTGGGCAGCAGTCTTTCGAAATGCAGCAGCAGCAGCGGGAACTGCGGAAATGGCCGCAGGGTCACCACCCTTGGCCCGGTTGACAACGACGGAGAAGTTAACGAATTGTTGAGTCAGATTCCCAAAGAGCAGGCTCATCAGCGGCTAGCAATGTAACGAAATGAGTACCATCAAAACAGAGTAATCGGGAAGGAAGGCACCTGGGCGGCACCACCTGCCGCTGCACATATCAGGCCAATTAAGTTCAGAAAGAGTTCGAACTTTGTAGAGAAGCTGAAAAGGGACTGAGCGCGTGACAACTGTGAACATCGACTCCCCCGTACCGAAATAAAGAGAAAAATGGTACGGGAGTGATCTTCTCCGCCTCGCTCTCAGGAATCTCTGGGAGAACTTCACCATCGACGATCTTGGGGGCCTTCTTCATTCGGCTAAAAAAACCGGCTTTTGACTTTGCGCCTTGGGCGGCCGTCGCGACGGTGGCCTTTTCGTCTGCAGTGCTGGGTCGAGAGTCTGACATGACCGTGGGGGGCGTTCACCACAGAACAGTCGAATGAAAAACAGGCATGAAAACGAGGCAAAACGACTATTTAAATGAATTTACGGGGTCGGCGAGTCATCGTCAGCCAGATTAGCGTCAGCATCCAAACTTGAGGCACATCACCTGCATGTGACCGGCAGTATGCCTCCCTGTAATGTTCAAGGTCGCATATCGAATCTTGCAACTCACTCCTGGGTTATGGATGGCTGACATCTGCCATGGGTGCTGAAGCGCTTTCGAGGTTCCGGGCCGGTGCCGCCACAACTTGAATACAGCACCAAAACTTCACTGCAAGTGGCACTGACTCGGTCGGACACTGGGTAATATGATCTTCCTCCTTCAAGTCCTCCATTCGGTTCGGTCAGAAGGCACTACCCGACCTGAGAAGAGATGGCCGCAGTCCTGCAGGCATGCAGGATTTCAGCTGGTGGTGCCAGTGTGTGAATCCGGCACGTGTGCCTGCTGTCGCTCTTTGACAATTCGTTTCGTTCCTTTGCGTCTCCGTATCTCATCAATGCATCGTTTCCTATTATCCCTCCCCCATGCATTGAATAGTATGATAATGCCTCTCCCACATGTCTAACTCATCTAGTGCCTTCTATCGCCCACACCGTTGAGCTTATTTGCCTCAACAGCTCCGTACCTGAATCGTTCAACCCTGGACCTGATGGAAGCTTCTCGCTGACCTGACAGGAAGGTTCTGAACTTTGGTTCTCTGCATAAACTCTGCCCAGATCACACAACCGGCACCCTCATGTCTTCAATGACTTCGCCTTCGTGCATGTTCGACAACCTCTGTGACGCACTCAACCCCTATTTGCTGCTTGCATGATATCTTCTTCCTAACCCCTGCTGCCTCGGCAGATCCGGGGTCCAATTGACCATGTGCATGATAGACAGCAGTCATAGCCACTGGTCACCTTGGCTGAGTCAGCTCTAACCGAAAAACCGACTCAGCACATATTGTCACGGTATCTCCATTGTCGTGCCCTCAACCTTGGGCCACTTTGGATTCCTTTCCAGTCTGCCTTCCTTGTCGAACACTACACTGGCAGTTCGGTGACCTCATGGAATCACTACAATACTCATTGTCACCACGTTCCCTATCCCTTCTTTTCTCATCGGGGCGTCGACTCTTTGATCATCGACAACGCATGATCAGCCTCACCTGGCTCGTGATTCTACTGTATGGAGCGATCCCGCCTCTCGAGCCGCCACCTACTCATCCCATATGACTCCGTCGTCCAAATATTTCAATTTGGTCTTATGCGTCGGGCCGATTTCCACTACACTGACTGCCATTCTGAACACTTTCCAGATTCTCCCACGTAAGCACATATGTATACACCCCTTCTTCGTCTCCTCTTCGTCTTTGCCATCTATAAATCCATCGTCCGGCAGAAGTGTCAGATCGATACTTCAATCATCAATCATGAATTTTTGGCAGGCTCCACACCAACCAAGCTCGGTCGATACCGTCAACCATCAACTCGAGCTGGAATCCATGTTTCCCCGCTCTGCCTTGGAGGCATGAGCATCGGGGACAAATGGGGTGCCCTGGGGATGGGCTCCATGAACAGAGAAACCTCATTCAAACTCTTGGACGCTTATTTTGATGCCGGAGGCAACTTTATCGACAATGCTAATCTCTAGTAAACCTTATCCACCTTTCATGATGGGTTTGATGCCAGTTTTACTCAAGCATGCGTGCGTCTAGCCAAGACGGGTCCTCTGAAGAATTCATAGGCGAGTGGGCTGAAAGTCGGGGAATCCGTGATAGTAGAGAGAGGATCGGGGTCTATAAGGCGATGACGGCGCGACCAATCACACCAGCTCCTGTCCGTCCCACCCTGAAATACCCGTTGGGCATACTGGACATCTGGAAAAGAAAAAAGGTCAGAATGATTGAGAACTTGTCCAAGACGGCCAGAAGATCGATGTGACTGACCTCGCGACGTTCGCCTCATCTCGCCCCATAGATGCAGCCCGCTGCATCGTCGACTGGACGGCTGGAAACAGGCAGGAACCACAACAGATATGACCGCACGGGGTCAGCGTCGCGTTTGTCGGCGGGAAGAAGCAGATGACACGTGTACTTGGAAAGGGGCTCTGGCTCTGACGGCGCTGGTGGCACAATAGCAGAAGCAGAGGCAGAGGCAGAAAGCGAGGAGAATCCACCGGCAGAAGTAGAGGTTGCGTTTGCCTCCGCATGAGTAGAATTGTAACGGTCAGATGGCGGGTCTACGTTCGGCGCATGGAGAATTTTAGCAAGACTGGGGCCGCTGACGACGTTAACGACATCCTGCCCCCGTGTTCCTGAGGAGACTGCCCCTGCGTCCGGGTCATTTTGAAAAAAGGTTGGATCAGGGATGGAATAAGACGTCTCAGATGGTCCCGCGATAGGTTCCCCGATCATTTGCCTGGAGTCATTCAGGGCGCCAGAGTGCCTTGTTGGACCGGGCCCTCTGATATCGACGTGACCCTTCCTTTCACCAGCTTGAATAGACTTGCCTCGTCTCCCGACGATAAGGGCATGTTAAATTACTGGCACTGCGTTATGTGCGTTTCGCCATTATGGCAGAAGGCGAGATACTAACCTTTTAAGCCAAAGGTATGATTACTCTGTCTTTCAACTGTCCAGACGGATTGACCGCACCTTCCCAGTCACTGGGGGCTTCCTTTGACTGAACAGGAAAAAAAAATTCAAGCGCGTCTTGTCAAGGCTGCCTGGCCAAAGTGAGTTCGGACTGACCAAACATCAATAAACATTTGAATTACTACCAGCTGCTAGTTGTATGTGTTGGTCTAAGACTCTAATCTAAAGAGGAACAAGGGGAACTTCGACTTGCTCACGTTTCAAGTTGGGGTCTGCGTTAAACTTGGGGAGCATCGGAACCCATCTCGTCTTCTGAATCTCAACCCCGCTTTTCCCAAAGTAACGCCCACTCTCAAAGTTCCAGCAGTCGTTGCAACGTGGCCAGTTCGCCAAATGGAGGATGTATTCGCGGAGCTCCGCGTCAACTCGAGGGCTGAAGGACGGAACCTTATCGAGAAGGGCGATGAACTTGTCCTCGACCTCTTGATGGTACTCGCAGACCCATGCCATGGCTCCTTCAAGATCGATATTGAACTGATGCATGGCGATTGTGAGGATGTTGTGGCGGTCGTCTCCGTTCGCTTGCTCCTTGTTATACGAAGCAATGTCCTATGAACGTGTGAGTCCCAAAAGAATATTCGTCCGGTGAATGAGTTGCCGACTTACGTTGTCGAGGATAATCAAGTCGGCAATTAGATACTCCATCTCCTTAATAACTGGATGGTAGAAGGCTTCATCCGGGAGGTTCAAGTGAAGTTCACCGGGAACGTAGGATGGCCGGGCGCCGATATTCTGGCGACGGGTGTGAAGATACTCGTCAATGGTTCGCCACCTGTCTTCGTCACGGTCCTGCGCTTGAATTACAACCGACTCTAGGTAATCAGTGAAGGCCTCGACGAAGTGCCTTGCTGAGCTCGGCGTGGCAGTTTTCAATGCAAGTTCCCAAAAGCTGGCGACAAAAAAGTTCTAGCGCCACATGGTTCAAACGGTGGCTGAACATAGACGCACTCTTTTGCAACTTGGCCCAGGAGGATCTCCCCTTCAGGCCGTGGTTTATGGGGGTTTGTCAACGCGTCGATCACGATGTCTACCATCTCGCGAGCGACTGGTGCCGGCTCGACGTCGGTGTATTCGTCGACGACGAAGAAAAGGTTCATGAGGTCGCAGCCAGTGCGCAGGTGTTCTGGAACGCAGGAACTCTTTGATCAGGCTTTTCCCTGAAAAGATATATTCAACAAACCTTTGGAAGCTGTGGGATATGCCAAGGAGGCGAGGCGACCTATGATGTTTGACCGAGTAACTAAGGAGAACAAAAACTACGATGCATGGGTTACGCACCAAAATCGCACTTGTCGAAGGCCACCTGGGATCGCGCCGTGAAAGCCTTGAACCTATGGAACCAGGCGTCAGACTGCGCACTGACTTTCTTGTAATGAGGATTAATGGCTCGCGGCCATGGCCATCTCATCATCGTATCGGGAAGATAGAGCATCTTCTGCTGCTGCACCTCCTTCTGGGACTTTGTCGTTGGTTCAATGGCCATTTTGGATGTCGAAGGGAACACAGGATGCCCTTCTTGTGGGTTGTCCAGCTCCCTTATATCGCGAAGCCTTTCATTTGCTGATTTCATTCGCGGACGTCACCGGGCGGCCTTGATCTGGGCTCGATTTGGGCCGCGATCAGCGGACTCGGGATGCCTGCAGTACCGCCGACTAAAGATTTGCATGTTACCCTGCCGTTCTGCCTCGGGCATGGGAGAGTGTTAGATATCCTTGAAGGCTTCTAGACGCATCGGTCAGTTTTTTTCTTGATTTCACGGTTGATATTTGTTCCACTCAAACACTCTGGAATAAGTACGTCCGATATTTAATGGTATCATCAGGTAGCCGCACCGACTCCGGACGGCATTTGATCGCATGCGATGCAACTTATTCAAAACGGCCGATCTGCGATGCTTGATGCGCACAAGGCTTCGTGGTGTTCGGAAGGCAGACGACACGCGGCGTCGGTTACCGAGGCCTAACAATGTAACCTCCACTCGCTCGCGTTTCAAAGCCATCATCATTACATCGGATCTACATATTGTGAATCCATTGACGTGCGCCGATTAAGTAAGACCAATGGAAGGTACAATTTCTTTCGAGGACTGCCGTTCTCGACGATACTTATCCCTTGGACCGAGATCGCGAACCGAGGATAAAGGTTCTCAGGGGAAGCTAAGGCTAGTAAGAGGTGGTGGTAGAGCGTCAACCTGCAAAAAAAAATGCTAGAAGATGGAGATGGGATGCCTACATCTGCTGTCACACGTCAACGCCGCCGATCGTGGTCCCAAGGACTTGAATGATACTCGTAAGGCATCGTCACAGATCCGGAATAGCCTCATTATCTGGGTCTTGGTTGGGAGTATCGAGACGCATTGCGCCTACGTCGCTATCGTTCTTGACTACAGGGGGAGGTACGCAACCTGACGCGCACAATCTCTTTTATCCGCAAAATGGTCTTTATGCTACTCTTCGCACAAACGGAAAAGGGGCTGGTGTCATTGGACTCGCCGTCATCGCCTTCTAGGCCCGAATCCTCTACTCAATTTGCATGGAATACCTTATTCACTGCGGACTTGGATATTACAACTTCAGAAGAATGACTAGTCCCATCCTTCTAGAATACGCGACAGGGATAGGAATGATGAATTGGAACAGGAAGAGGCTGTGGCTCGACGGTCGAACCGAGAGTCATGAGGGAAGGATACGAGCTGGCCAACCTAGTCAGTAGGGTAATCAATCTTACCACATTCCAAGTCTGGTGAGTACTAATGTAATGTATATTGATCAACTACGTTACATAAGTAACTCAGGTAACAGATCACCTCGCCGACCAATAGTAAGTACGAGAAATAACAAAATGAAGCGAAGGAAGGGGGGAGAAACTATTAGGCCTTGAGGGGTCATGCAATGGCCAAGGACATAGTATGAAAGGAAGGAAAGATGAGATTGGTAGCCCGAACCATCATGTGACTCCACATCAGGCACCAACTTTGCCAGCTCACTCCCGTTACTTCCCCACATTCGCGCCCTTGCTTAAAAAAAGAGAGAATTGAGTGGAACTATTGCAAAGAGGAGAAGAGGCGGGGCCAACCCAACTTGAAAGTGGGATACTACGTGAGCCATAGGAAGCACGACGGTAAGTTTTGCATGAAAATGGACATGGTCACTACTTACAATGGGTAATTACCATGGCTTGGATTTTCTCTCATTTTAATGTCAGGTTTTGCCCTGGTACGCCGCGGCATCGAAGAAGACTTAACTCGGAGAGTCTCGGGCACTTGAGGAAATCCGCGGAACGCTGACTGAAGGAAGCACGACCTGTGCACTCCGTCCATTTATTATCTGCGAATCTACCTCTGCGATGACAAGACAAGTGTACTGCTTGGCTATCGACATCCGTGGCATGCGAGCCATGCTCGGGTCACCGGTCGATATGAAACATTAACCCCCAGTCAATCCACATAAACCTGTCTCCACCCTCATCAGATAAAAGGCCCCTGGCATTCTGATGAAGAAAATCCACATCCATGGAAAGTATCATCAGCACCATCGCGGTTCTTGGGTTCTCGGCCGGTCTTTTCAAGCTCTACCTCCGCTATACTCGGGCCTCTATCGCACACATCCCTGGACCTGAACCTGAATCATTCTTCCTTGGTATAGGACCCCTCATGTACGACTGATAACAAGACTTACACAAATGATCCCCTCTGTCCCCAGGAAACTACCGCGAACTTCTCCAATCACCAGCCGGAGAGGTGGGTCTCATAATCTGTCATGTTGGTTCAAAAGTTCATCACGATTTTCTAATGAAAAACAGGCCGACTTCAAATGGCAAGCTCAGTATGGAGATATCGTTCGGCTAACGGGTCCCTTGGGCGTCAGTTTCTCCAAGATCCTTCATGTCGCCTGAAAGCTGAGCGACATAAATCTACAGGCAGATCGCTTGCTCGTATCAGATCCCAAAGCTGTCCATCATATATTCCAAACCTCAGGATATAACTTCCTAAAACAACCTGAACGTCGTGAGCTGTCCCGACTTATTGCTGGTAGAGGTCTTATATGGGTGGATGGTAGGTAGCCATTACTCCGACCACGCCATCTCAATTCTTTATAGGTGATGTTCACAAAAGACAGAAGAAGATACTACTCCCTGGGTTTTCTACGCCTGTAGTCAAGGCGTGTACCCCCATATTCTTTACGCATGCCTCTAAGGTATGTCAACTGTGTAGACTAACAGGTATGCCATTTTTCTATCCCTTTAAAGCTTGCAGAGCAGTGGAGAGAGAAAATATCTGCGTCGGCCGACCAGACAGCCATATTTGACGTTACCTCTTATCTTTCTCGTGGGGCTCTGGATTCGATCGGAAAGAGTGGGCTGAAGTGTTCTACTATCATGCAATTACAGGCTGATTGAATAACAAAGTGGCATTCGATTATGAACTCGAGACGTTGGATCATGCGGACAATGCGCTCGGAAATGCCTACATGGATTTGGCGTGAGTTCTATCCCTCTAGCCACTTCCAACGGAATAATTCAGATCTATTGACCAGACTCGACACATTTGGGACGCTGACAAAGGGCGACATTTTTGTTCAAGATTTCTTGGGTTATCTCCCACAATACATGCGTGCAGTGATTCTAGATCATGCGCCAAGCTCCAAATTAGGGCACGTTCGTAGTGCGGCCATACTTGGAACACGTGTCGCGAAGGAACTTGTTGCATCAAAGACAGAGGATCTCGCTAACGGCAGAGAGGGTAAAGATATCCTAAGTTTGGTAGGTCAGTTAATCGTACCGAGTCATTTGCGGGGAGCCCACGGACTCATGCCGTTTTCAAGTCAAAGCCAACACATCTAAAAACGAGGAGGCGAGGTTGACTGAAGAAGAGCTTTTGGCCCAGATACGGTGAGTCGATGAACTTTGAGTACCTGGCCCAGGCTCTCTTATTTTTCAGGACGATACTCTCGGCAGGCCACGAGTCAACTGCAAATACCCTCAGCTGGATGCTGCTAGAGATTTCACGCAAGCCCGAGATGCAGAGAAGACTACGGGACGAAATCAGATCCATGGAAGAGATTATGCGGTCCCGGGGAGACACTGAGTTCACGCTTGCCGATTTGGATGCGATGACATATCTCAACGCATTTATCAAGGTAACAAAAGCTTTCTTACCTCAGTGATGTCGAGCCTTACCAGACGATAGGAATCTCTTCGGTTCAATTCTGTTGCCCTCATATTGTACCGCCAAGCTGCGAAGGATGACGCTTTGCCTCTTTCTAAACCGATCATCACGACCACAGGCGAAAAGCTCTCAGCGCTTCCTATTCCCAAGGGTCTTCGAATCATGACTTCGATCAGTTCTTACAACAGGTATGGCCATGTTATAACCCTCATTCTAAAGACGCTCATTCTCGGCCATTCTGGAAGAAACAAGGACTTATTCGGGGAGGATTCGCACACATTCGACCCGGACCGCTGGCTGGATTCGCGTGTCCAGAAGTCAACTAATGTAGGCATCAATGCATCATTGGTAATCTGTATGCTCACACACCTATCATCAAATTTGTCTTGTTGATACTGTTCCCATTACTAGCATGACCTTTTCTTCTGGTGTCAGGTTCGTGTTTAAGCTTGTATCCTTGATCACAGCCGGTTTCATACCCTTCTGTGTCGGTAGATCGTGCATAGGGTGGAAGTTTGCGATGGCGGAAATCCAGGCGTTTCTTGTGGAGCTCGTAGGTTCGTTCGAGTTTGAACTCACGCCAGAAGCACAAAAAGTCAGGAGGGAGTCGGCAATCGTGATGGTCCCTGTATTAGAGGGCCAATCACAGCTGCCGCTACGAGTCCGGATTGCGTTACGGGAGGGGGACTCTTGATTCTCTTCTGCAGGAATGAAATCTTACAATCCGTTGCTAAGCAAGAATCCTGCGATCTACTTCATTACCTAGACTTAGACACAGACGACCAATACTTGATCATACTAGTATCAAGTTTTTGACAGGCCCGTGTCGAGTATTGATGGTACTGCCGGTGAGTAATGCCAAAAGAGGTCTCAACCGCGCACAAGTCACAAACCGGGATTACATTACAGTACGTGACGATGACCATAGAGACATCCCAAATTTGGCTCAAACCGGGGGCAGCAACACGCCTTCAAACCTGCCCAACCAATGTTCAAGGGAAACACGGCCCATCCAAGGCTGCATGAAGGGTGACAAAGCTGGACTTGTCCCATACCGCTCGATGTCAAACTTGGATCTAAGGTTTGAAACCATTGCGGAGAAGGGTGGTTGCTTCAGGGGCTCATACGCGACCTAAACGACACTGCAATGCCCAGAGATTAGCAGTCAGTGACTCAGTGGCAGAGATTGTCATTTTATGATTAGCATGTTGGGAACACGAACTTTCCAGTATGTATTGATATCAATATTTAAGGCGGACAGGTTGGGCACTTTTCAAAGCTCATCATGAACATTTCCACTTTCCGCCGGACACAGGCTTCCATCACTCGCCTGATACCACCGATCTCCACCAACGTTCATCCGTCCGTACAACAGCTGATCAGGATCATATTTATCCTTTATTTCCAGCAAACGGTCATACGTGGATCCCCAAAAGTCAACTTTCCAGTTGGGGGTGTTCGGGTCGGCCTATGTTTCATCAGTCAATGGGAAATGTCTGGACGACGAAGATTGAGAGCTGACCTCATTGTGATAAGATCCGATTCCAGGGAACAACTCTCTCAGCTTTTCGTCAATGGCCGTAAGCTTCTTCTGATCCTCGAGCAGTTTTTCGGGTGTCGTATCAATCCAGAATGGTCTATAACGACAAACGGTTCAGCTCGCCGTCAAAGACCGAACAAAAGGAAGAAACGAACTGACATCTGGGTGAAGATCAACCTCTCCGCCGTCCTCCACTGCGGGAAAACCGCATTATCAGTGTAACCACCCGCCTCCCTCGACGGATTCATCGCCACATCCGCAATCATCACGCCTTGCGCCGATATCTCTTCGAACACCCTTACAACCTTCTGGAAATCCCCTTCGTTCTCCCAAATCGACTTCGGGAGGAGGAGTCCGCCGTACTGCGCATCATTGACGGGCGGATTCTGGAATGCCGGCAGCGCGCGGATGGTCTTTAGGTAGCCAGGGTATTGGTCGACGCTAAGCGTGTACTTCAGCCCGAGGTCGTCGAAGCTGTGCAGCATGGGCGCGATGAGCGCTTCGGTCTCCGATTTTGTCCGGTTGGGAAGGATGAAGGCGGGGATGAAGAAGGCGGTGGGGGTGTGGTAGGCCAGGACCCAGGCGCCATCGGAGGTGAAGCGGGGCGTGTGCCGGTGGTAGACCTCCTGTGCGGCGAGGAATGTGGACGGGGTGTTGGTGGACGAGGAGGTGGTGAAGGTGATGGTGGCGAGGCTGATGTGGACGTCGGGGAAGGCTTTGATGGTGACGGACCAAACTATGCCGTAGGTGCCGCCGCCCTGAGGTTGGGGGTTGGCTTAATAATTGAGAAGGAGAGTAAAGAGACTTACCCCTCCACGGAGTGCCCAGAACAGGTCGGGATTCTCAGTAGTCGACGCGTTGATGAAATTTCCCGTCGTGGTGATCACTTCGAACGAGAGAACATGGTCTGCAGCCATCCCTTTATATGAAGATAGCACGGAATGGCCGCCGCCCTGGACATAACCACCTGTGAACCCTACCGTCTTTCGGTATATTAGATATGGGAAATAGCCTCGGGACTTGAACTTACAGGACATTCTCCTCCGACGATATAATACCCACGAGCATCCGCTTCAGTGTATAATTCAATACCAAGAACGCCAGCACCAGCTTTCACAGCGGGGCCCCTATAGTCTGACCATGAGTCTTTGTAGTCGTCATACCAATCTTGTTTTCGTTGATAACGCGTCCATATTGACAAGGATCCGTGACCGATAGATCGCCCCATATAACTTGAATGGTTGAATTACCAAAGATCCCATAAGGTAAAGCAACTCACTCGTGTCCAGAATTTTTCACGGTAAGTCTAACATTATGCTTCTTCGCAAACTCTAAAGCCTGTATGACGTCTTCACTGGATGACACATTCACGGCATATTCAGGGTATTCCCCCAACGTGCACTTTCCATCTGGACCAGCTTGTGGATGACAGCTATGCTTCAAAAACACGGAATCCATGATCGCGCCAGGGTGCGACAAACTGTAGTAGAAGTACAGGTCAATACGTCGAGCAAGAACGTGAAAATAAGACTGACTAGAAATGCGCATTTTGCCAATTATCTTTGACTTTCTGGCACTCATCCGCCTGAAAGTTCGCACTGAAACACGGCGATGCGATGGGTGAAACTTTAAGCAAGTTCCCGTTGACCGAGCTGTTCAGCGCTGCCCATATGTCGGAGGATGGCCATTCTGGAGAGGAGGGGACGACTTTGCATGTCTTTTGAGAGGCAGCTGTCGCGAGAAGGGAGGTAGCTAGGAGCAGCCCCAAGTGGTTCCACATAGCTCGGATGTGCAGTCTGCCTCAGAACGGGGCCTGCAAAAGAAAGGATGAGTCGTTTACTGGGTAGGCTGATGTATCATCAAACGATTTTTACAAAGCGACCCTTTTGAAATCAATGGCACAAGGGTCTACCGTCGGCAACGGCTTTCAGCTACATAGAGAAGGCAAAGGTGGTCTGAATCTGTCGACGGTATCACCCAGGACCCTGCGTCGTCGGGCGGACTTGATCCCGTCCGAATGTGATCAATCTATACCAAGCTGACTCGGAGTTCGGGCACTGAGGGTCAGATTAGGAGATGATGGCCGAAATCCCAGAAAATATGAATTGGAAAGACCCTCTGTGAAATTTGCAAGGATTGGTTGATTTGTTGGTGGCTGTGTCCCATTTGGCATCTGGTCATCATAATCATCTCGAAAAACCATATCAGTCGCGGTGTTCCAGCTTCAATTCGTCTGCCAGGAACAACGTCAATGTTATGGTCAGGCTTGAAATGGGCCGGTTGAAAGTGGCTGGACGACTGTATAAAAACCTCAAAGGAATGCGCAAAAACACGTTCCGTGCTCTCCGGAAATGCGCGTACATTCTCGCATCGCCGCCGCATTGGTTGGTGTTTCTGTCAGCATCGCTGGTGCTCAATCTACCATCAAGGAGAGTTGTAAAATCATTCCCGGGGACTCTGCTTGGCCGTCGACATCCACCTGGAGTGTGTTCAACGCCTCTGTTGGTGGTGCATTGATCAAAACAGTTCCTATCGGCACGCCGTGCTTTTCGGGACCTTTGTTCAACGCGACACAGTGTCAGAACATCCAAGATAACTGGGAGAATACAGATCTCTAGTGAGTAACCTCTAATACGTCAAACGCGTTCATGTTCTAAAGCTATTCTCCTCGAATAGCCTCCCGTACGCATCTGCGTTCCAGGATTCCATTTTTTCAAATGACAGCTGCAATCCGTTCCTGGGACCGAGTGGGCAATGTATCGTGGGCCAGTATCCTGAATATGCGGTGAACGTCTCATCGGTGAGCGACATAACGAAGACCATCACCTTCGCAAAGTCCCATAATATACGTCTTATCGTCAAGAACACCGGTCACGAGTAAGTTGTTCGACATATTCCTCAGGCAATCTCGCCCTGATAAATTTCTTTCTTTTTCAGTTTTATGGGCCGCGTCAGCGGTCACGGCACCCTGTCTATTTGGACTCACAACCTGCAACAGCAAGAATGGTTTGACACCTACAAGGACCCGTGGTCGACTTATATTGGCCCCGCTTTCCGCGCCCAAGCTGGTGTGATGGGCCATCAGCTTTATGGTGCGGCGGACGCGCGAGGCTACCATATCGTTGGTGGAGAATGCCCTGTCAGCCTCCCCCCTTCGTCCTCTTCCTGTCTTCGTGCTGAGGGTCTCCTCTTCAGACTGTAGGATTCGTAGGAGGATACATTCAAGCAGGCGGCCATTCCGTCATGTCCGGATTCAAAGGAATTGCGGCAGATCAAGTGCTCTCCTTCGAAGTGATCACCACCACTGGCCACTTCGTCAACGCTTCTGGTACTGTTAATCCCGATCTCTTTTGGGCCTTGAGAGGAGGAGTATGTACTAATTTCTCACCCCTTGACCTCGACTCACATCTGCGACTTCAAGGGTGGAGGCAACTATGGGATCGTCTGGACCGTCACAGTGAAAGCCTATCATGACGTCCCCGTCAGCGTCGCCACCTTCAGTTTCACCCAATCCGATAATGGAGCTGACAAGTTTGCCAAAGCCCACGAGCTCTACCAACGCAGCACACCCAACTGGACCGCCGACAACGCCTGGATCCTGGCGTTCCACTCGAAAGGCACCTTCATCGTCCCCGCCTTCATCATGCCCAACACCACCCTCTCGCAGCTAACGGCGGCCGTCACACCCCTCTTCCAGCAGTACGAGGCTCTTGGTCTTAATTACACCCGGACTCTGAACCAATACGCCGGATATTGGAAGGCCATCCAGGCGCTACCGGATTTCGCTGACCCTCCGGTGAACAACGTACAGAACGGAGGGCGGTTAATTCCGCTGTCATTGTTCTCCAACGAGACGGCGTTTCAGGGGTTCTTGAGCACGCTGCAGGAGATCACGGATGCAGGTTTTTTTATCACAGATGCCGCGTTCAAGGCGACTCTTCTCCCCGGAAACAATGGAAACAGTTCCGTGTACCATCAGTGGCGCACTTCAGAGCGACTTTTCTTGCCTCAGGCGTGCGTTTCCATCCACTTACGCGAGTTTTATCATGGCTCGTGACTGACTGTCCTGCCTTTCAGTCCATTCGCTGGCAACGACACGAAGTCAAAGCTCCTCTCAGATGCTCAGAAGATAACTGCATTTGACGCCCAACTGTCATCTTTGGTCCCCGGTGGTATGGGCGCTTACTTGAACGAGGTGCACGGTCTCGCAAACACTTTGCGACTCCCTGGCTGATTCTAAACTTTGAACTCTCTTCAAGGCTGACCCCAACGATCCAAACTGGAAGGCAGACTTTTATGGACCGAATTACGACCAGCTTCTCAACATAAAGGATAGGTACGATCCTGATCAGCTGCTTTGGGGTAAGACCTCTGTCGGTAGTGATCGCTGGGCCGTACAAGCGGATGGGAGACTCTGTCCAGCCTAAAGTCCGCCGCAGTCAGTTTTGATCAGAAGCCGTCTTCTTCGAAATTAGTTTAACTTAATCAATCAATCCACTCCGCGTACCGACACATTGGGATAAGAACCCCGATACTTTTTTGTACCACTCTTCGTCTGGATCACTTCGTAATAGATCGTTTTTGCGATGATTATCTCAGTTAAATATCAGCTTTACCGAGACGTAGACTCGTCTCCTGACATGTAAACCCGGAGATGTCTTCTGGATACTATATACCCCGGGCCCAGGTTGCTCAATGGCAGATGAACCTTTTAGGACGCAGGATTCCAGCCGACCGAATATACTAGTAGATGCCGAAGATCCGAGTCATAACCTTTCATGAATTACCGTAGACAGCAATTAGCACCAATCTGAGAAGCGTAGCTGTCACCGCCCCCAGCCTCTTCAGTCTTCATCACACCCATGACAGAACGCGTTTTTGTCCTCCTTGACCCCGCCGCGTGATGGAATGAATGGGTAAGTATCAGTGAAACACCGACCGGTAATCCAGTGCGATGTCGGGGAACTCAGTCCCAGGAATGAAACCAAGTTTGCGATCGATATCATCGGTCCTTCCCCGAAAGCACTCATTGCATTGTTACCGAGTACCCTGGGGGAAAAATGAGAAATAAGTATACTTACACACAGGCAGGCTTGCCATCGGCAGCTTGTCAAAACTGATTTATCATAGCATCTGCACAGAGCGTAGTTGTAGCAAACAGTAAAGGAACTTGAAAGGAACGTCGAACGAGTGTTAATGCAAATTTGCAAAACCGGGCCTAGCGAGTTGAATCGGGGCATGGCTAGTGTAGACACGTCGCCAGGAACAGCGACGCTTAGCTTCACTTTCGTGTACGGAGGTGTTAATAGCGTCCTTTTGATCTATTGTTGTCAATAGCCACATAGAAACCATCGTCTGAAAGCCGAGTCCTGAGCCTGGTGAGTGGAATTTTCGAGAGCAAGGCCGTGTTGAAGAGATGAGTGTTGCCATATCATATAGATTCTAAAAGGGGATGTTTGACATGGGGCTTTTTGGTAAACACCGAATACCCAGTTATGATCATGCTATGCTGAAAAACGCGGAATTCCTGTTCCTGACTGTATTGGGTTGGAGGCTCGAGGCATTGCGGAGATGTACCTGAGTCGGCCTGATGGCTCATGTGGAAGTGAAACTTGCTGTCAAGTAGGAGTTTTTTAACGTTCGACTCTGTGAAACGGAAATCGGGATTGACCGTAATTCAGTGCTATGTGTCGCCGCGCCACTGGTCGCGTCGGGCGGCATCCCAGTGGCGGGTCCGGTTACCCAAAACGTGTGGCAACTCCTAGTACTGGTTTTTTCCGGTGAAGGTTGAATCAGACGGGTGTTTAGAGGGGCCCACAAGGCAGCTTGCTTCATCGCTTAAAGGAAACGTTTTCTCTGACCTCTCATAGATCTCATTGCCTCCACGATGCTAATTAGATGGGCGCTCATCTTCTCCGTCGTTCTTCCATCACTTGCCGCGTCTGTTGGTCGGACTTCGTCGTCGGGGACGAAGTGCAAATGTCTTGCTGGGCAACCTTGTTTTCCATCGCAGACAGTGCTGAACACCTTTAGTCAGTCTCTCAGCCAGCCTCTGGTCTCTGGGATTCGGCCTCTCGGGGCGGTGTGTTATCCGAATTCGACGGAATACTCTTCGGCGGCATGCGCGAGCGTCAAGCAACTACAAGAAGATGTCTTCTACAGAGTCTCGCAGTTCAACGCCGCCGTGTATGAAAACGTCGAGTCCATCCTCACTGACAATTCGACCGTTGGCTGCCCATTTGATCCTGTTGCGGGGGGCACTTGTCAACAAGGACGTGTCCCCTCTTACGCCGTCAACGTCACCACCGTCGGAGACATACAGAAGACCATTAGGTTCGCGACGCAGCACAATTTGCATCTTGTTGTGAGAAACACTGGGTAAGCCCCTCATCCACCCCCCGAAACTCGATTTTAATCGTATCGCATTTGATGAACACTCATCCTCCAGACATGAATTCCTCGGTCGCGGATTGGGGGTCGGATCCATTGAGCTATTTACTCACCACCTCAAAAATATAACGTTTTTCGATGCTTTCAAACCAACGGGTGCCCCGGCTAGTGTCGTGGGGGAGCCAGGTACGTTCACATTAGATCTCCTCCATCGTCCTTGTAATGCTGATGTGTCTACGTCGATGAAGCCGTCACTCTTGCAGCAGGAGTTGAGTGGGGTGAGATTTACCTCGCAGCCGACCAACACAATCGCACAATCCCAGGTGGCTTCAGCCCTGGTGGATCAGTAGGAGCGTCGGGCGGTTGGGTGCTTGGCGGAGGGCACAGCGTCCTGTCCCCGTTTTACGGACTTGGTAAGCTTAAGTCTCCATGTCCATCCGTGGGTATCTGACGTAGGAGTGTCAGGCGTCGACAACGTCCTTCAGTTTACCGTTGTCCTCCCCAATGCATCGCATATCACCGCGAACAAGTATCAACACCAGGACCTTTTCTGGGCACTTCGTGGCGGAGGCGGACCCAGCTTTGGCGTCGTGACAAGTACAACCTACAAGACACACGAAAGCTTGCCATATACCGCTGTCTTCTATACCGCTACCGCGGATTCTGACGCTTCGTGGCGCAGTCTCCTTGAACTCTGGATGCAGCATCACAACGACGTCGCCGATGCAGGCTGGTCCGGCGTCTGGCCTTTTATCGGAAAGTCCCTCTCCTTGACTTTCTTTGCGCAAGGAACTCCTCCGATCAAGCCAACCGCAAATGCCACCATGGAATCGTTCTTTGCTGAATCGCGAAAGATTAGCGGTGTCAACGTCTCTCTAGCTATCAGCGTCCCGTACCCGTCATTCCAAGCCTGGAACGAGGATAATCTCATCGACAGCTCGAAAGGTTACGGGTTCAACTTCACCGCTGGCAGCGGTGCTCATGATCCCAAGATTGCGCTGTCATCCTGGCTCCTTCCTCGAGAGCTGACTGCTCCAGGAAATTCGAGCAAGTTGATAGATGCTATGGTGAACCTCGCTGTTTGCGTTCCATTGTCAGTGTCTCTCCTTCGTTCAGTTCCTTGTTACTGACTAAATTCGCTATGTACAGCTTGGTTGGCGGTGGCGCTGTTTCGGCGGTCGATCCTGACGAAACGGCAGTGACGCCAGCATGGCGCACCGCTATCTCTGACCTGACTATTCTCCCTGTATGGGGAAGCGGTAGTGATGCGGTCCGGGATCTCCACGAGCAGTATGCTCTCACCTTTCAACAGATCCAGCCCTTCCGTGAACTTGCACCCATCCCCGCTGGAGGCCAGTATATCAATGAGGTGAGCATATCTATTACGATTGCGGTTGGATTGGGGAGCTTACCGTATATATTTCAAGCCTGATAATCTTGAGGTCGACTGGCAAGGAGCCTACTGGGGTCGTCATTATCCTCGCCTACAGGCGATCAAGAAAGCAATTGACCCTTACGACTTGTTCATTGTCGTGAAAGGAGTGAACTCGGAAAATTGGGACGATCAACAAGTCTGCAAAACTGTTTAATTTCCATAACTTGCGGTAGTACCACATACTTAACTTAGTACCACATGAAGTCAATCAATTGTAATGATGAAAATTGGGTTCGCGAACCTTGTAATTGTTGGATGTGAACGTCAGAAAAATGTCGGGATCCTTGTTGTTCTTGAGAGTTTTACAAGCGCCGATGATTTTCATCGATCATGATGATGATATTGCTTGGTAGAGCCACGCGTCACTTGTTTCCACTATAGTACTACCTCGTTCTTCAATCTCTATCATCATATTTTGGCCCAATTTCTCATCGATGGCAACTTTGGAACAGCTTGAACCTCTGAAAAAGCAACTGGACGACTTCATGATGGACGACGGCGAAGACGAAGAAGAAGAAGATCGTCATGCAGATGGTTCTGGTGTCAAATCCAGAACATTCGCGAAACTCCTTCGAGATATCTGCCATGTCGTTCGCAAGTCGGTTGGAAAGCCCGACTTCGAGGGTATCGTCGCGCAGGCTGATCAGCTCGTTAATGACGCCCTGACTTATGCAAAATCCGACGAAGACTCAGGTTTATGGGAGGAACTACCATCTTTTGCCGATTCGGAAGAGAACCCCATTGCTGATAGTGGGCGTTCACTAGAGGGAGGTGGAACGTTCGGTGCGCCTTTTAAAACCTGTTCGTCCTTGATCGTGAATGTCCTCATTTTTAGGCCGAGGGAAGCTGGATGCCCTACTTCCTATGCTGCAGATGCTCCTCGGAGAACGATCTAGTATGTCTTCAGACAAGTCCTTCATATAGTTTTCATTGCCTTCTCAGACGCTCTCCTCCAATCACCATTGCTCAAGCCACCCAAGTCCTGGTCACAGACACGTCGCCCCCATCCCCTTTCAACGCGTCTTTCTCGTTTCGACAAACTAGATATGACGACAATGCCTCCGGTGGACAACAGCGTTGCCAGCATGGTGTACACAGCGCGATGCGAGATCGTCAGCGAACCTACGTGTCTCCCGATCCATCTCAACCTTTCCCCGGGAGGACAGTGCCTCGTCCTCGCCTCCATGGGCGGATGGAAAAACCGTGCTCCAGTCGTCCAATACCACAACCTGTCTGGAACAACAGACTCGGACGATTTCCCCAATTCCAAAAGTGTGGAGACCGGCCTAGCTGACATCGCATACTGGACCGCCATCAGCGAATCCAGCAAGCTCATCTTTGCCGCTGACAGGGACCGCATCAAGTCCTTTGCTTGGGGCTCCCCGAGTGGCGACCACAAGCGCCCGTTGCCGACGCACACCATGCGTTCGGGCCCGTACGGGGGTCCGCTGGCGGTCCTGGAAGGGAACAGGCTCATCCGCGCTGGAAGCGGCTCTGTGGGTGTGTGGGACCTTAACACGCTCCCGACGCATGGGCCACAGGGGAAGAAGCGGATCGGCTCGAAAATCGACGTGGAAGAGACGTGGCGAGACGATCCCGAGGACATCGAGGCCTCGCAGGGCGTCCCGGCGAGCACCAAGATCGACTTGGAAAACCAAACTCTCCATCCATCGGTCTGGTGTGGGCACCCGGGCGGGGCTGCGGGGACGATGCTGTGCGCGTCTGATAGTTATAGAATGGTGGCGTTGGATCTGGAGCACGGAGGAAAGACTGTAGCGCGTTATATTGGGCATGGAGGCGAGATTACGGATCTGTCGACCAGTGTTGGAGATCCGAACACGTTTGTGACGGCTTGTGATGATGGTTTCGCGAGAGTTTGGGATGTGAGGCGGCCGCTTCCTGTGCTGACGTGCGACATTGGTCATTTGGATAATGCTCGGTGTGGTGGGTTGGCGCTCGCTCACCCTGGCGGTATTCCTAGTATGTGTCTCTCTTACACAATGTTCTTTTGGGATTTGACAATCCTGTTTTAGCCCTCTTCACTGGCTCAACAAAACAAGAGGAAATCAGAGTTTGGGACCTGCGTGCAAGACGCGTTGTCTACGATCTAGGGACGGGGAACAATGCTGTGGCTAGCTTGGCCTGGGATGCACAGCGCAACGCGCTCTATGCAGCTACAGAGTGTTTCTACGTCGACCGCATGGGGTATCACCACGATTACCGCCAGGCGAAGATTAAATTCGGCGGCAGCGAAAATGGTGAGGATGCTGATGATGGGGAGGAAGAGCCAGACGACGACGACGACGACGACGATTATGATGAAGACAAGTGTTGGCCCCAGCAGGCGTTCCATGATGAAAATTACTTTGGATATGCCTTTGATGCTGGCGATCATCATATCTGTGAGTGTTATTATTGTTCTCCATCCCTCTCACCAGTGGCTCTGAATTTCCTCATTCAAGATCGTTATCAATTCAAGGAGACTCCTGACATACGGAAGCTTCCCGTTTATGGGAATGCGACCATGACGGGCGGGGAGTGGTATTAGCAGGTGCCTTACACGATTGGCTTGAGAGGGAAAGTGAACCGTTGAGTACCCCTCCTATTCGTCTTACTATGATAAGTAGAGGTCGTGATACCCTGATCCTTACGATACTGATGAATGCCAAGTTCTTTCCTGTAGATGTCACGTTACGTTGACGTGTGATATCATCGATCTTTCCGTGGTGGTTATAGCCTACAGGGACACTGAGTTTGTCCCAGTGACTTGAGATCTGTCTGAGTCTACTGATCCTTTCAACATATACAGTAACACCGTTGGGTTAGCGGCCGGCTATAAGTACCCTGGTATATTCTTCAAGGACTCGGAGTGGGATACTTCAGGTGGCCCATCACTTCCAATTTCCGGACGTATGAAAGGAGGTGCTGTCACAACAGCATCTTTTACCGGGTCTCACCCCGGGCCGTCTGCATTTTGTACCGTTTCTTTCATTTTTTCATGCTGCTAAAGTTACCATTATGGAGGTTACGAATCATCGAATTGTGGCAAACTACCTGCACGCGTCGACGACCTTTCTCAAAGGATCGTACTGAATGGCCATAACGAACTTGAGTAAACGGGTTAATTGTTAAATTAAGTATCACTGCATTGCTAGCTATCTCTATGGACTATTTAAATACATGTTTCAATCCTTGAATTTATGTGACGGGACTATGTTGAGATGGGTTATGGTTTCAAAGGAAACCCATCACGACCTTCCGCCGGCGCTGAAGGTCGAACCGATATCACCGAACTTGATGTTCGAGTAGGTGACCTCGGCGTTGGGGTTCTGCGCCTCGACGGCCGCGGGAACACCAGAGGAGGTAGAACATGTACCACGTCCTACACCCCGAGTCGAAGCGGCCTTGTTCGTTGGGTAGTTGCTATTAAGCCAGAGCATGTTGGCCTCGTAGTCATCCCACAGGGAAAGAACGAGGACCATTCCGCGGCTTAGCGCGCCGGACATGGTGGGGAACCCGCCCTTTGACTGGAAGCTCTTGGTGTCACCGAACACGGACTTCTGTGCGTCACAGAATGCGGGGGTAATGGAGTTGGTGGCTTTGATCCCAGGGATGGAGGTGAAAGAGTTGGGAATGACTTTGCCATTTTGGACGTAGAACCTGCGGATCTCGCTGAGCGAGCCGTAGGTGCCGGCGAGGAACTGCGTGACAACAGTGAATTTCTCCTTGGTGTTTACTGTCTTTCCGGGTCCGTAGAAGTTCGGCTTGCCGAGGCGGTACGAATTGAAATCGCAACCATCTGGATCGCAAATGGAGCCATATCGGTCATTGGATCCACCACAGGCAGTGCCCGTGCAGGTCTGCAGGCCGTTACCTGAGCAGGGATGGGCGGTGAAGGCGGTGGAGATCGAGTTGGCTTCCCAGATATCCATCTCATTGCAGCACGCGCCGCGATTCCCCTTGCCGGTGTTGGGGTTGTTGGTATCAGGAACCCAGCCCTCTACGTTAGCCTGGAATAAAATTTAGTTTGGCGTCTTCCGGATGGAGGAATTCAGAATCGCATACCTTCCCTCCGATAAATTTAAGATCTCTTGGGCACTGCGCGTCACAGTAACCGGTTCCGTACTTGGCGCCAGCCTTGTTGGTGGACGAAATACCACCGTCTGCGGGCATTTCCGAGAAATAGAGAGCGCCATTCAATCCACAAGGAAGCTGCGAGACGTCGACGTCGAATGTGAATTCTTTGTCGAGAAGTTTGAAGAGCTGGTATTCGGTATCGCTTGACATCAGGTAGAGGCGCGACCCGATGTTCTTCTGTGCGGCTTGGGTGACGAATTTGAGGGTGAGGGCATTGCCATTGGCAGAGACGCCATAGGTTCCCGAGTAGTTAGCACCGTCGAGAGCGCACTTAGCGGCGCAGGTGACGTCGTCCGTACAAATGGTAGCGTCCCATTTATTTCCGGTGTAGCAATTGGTGGAACCATCGACCTCGTGTGTCCAACGCCAGTTGGAATCAAGAGTGACGAACCCGTTCTGGGAAACGCAACCGCCTTCCTTGGTGCATTTCTGCCAGGTGAGGGAAGGGTGGTTCTCGGCAGTGAGGGTGCCAATCTGTTGTGCGCATGCAATAGTGATGTAGGAGAGGGTGATGAGAGTTAACATATCAGCGTTGACCGGTCGATAGCAAGTGAAGCAGAAATGGAGCGGACGAACTGAGCAATAACGTCGGTGAGCGACCAGTTTTATAGCAAGTGGGTCGGGGAAAAAGAAAACAAGCGTAGAAGAGGCATCTCACGACCATCGCAGCCCAGAACAGGAAAGATGAGATGTCGATATAGTGGTTATTCCAAATTTGCCGTGAGGTCATCCGTTGACGAAATATCGACACGCGATGTTGTCCTTTGTTTGTTCAAACTCAACTTTCCACTGAATTGTTCACGCTCCGGGTTACCCCCAGTTCTCCCTGCGTTCAGTTGCTTTCCCTATAATTTGTTGCAAACTGCGCGCAAACTACCCGACACGCCAGATAAGCGTTTGCATTTCTGCGTAACGACTCGGACGTCCCATCGGTTCTCGTCGGTTCGATCTTTATGTCAGGTTGACACAACACAGGCCCTCGGCCGCGCACCCGTTGCCCTTGACGATGACCATTTCAACGACGCGGAAATAGACCATGGGCCCTCCAACCTCGCGAACTCGGTGCATACCCGAAACGAACCTGAGGTTCGGGAAGGTGGAGCAATTCCGCCCACGCCCCAGTCTTGCATTATCGCTTGTTATCGTGCTGCTTGTTTTCGAGCGGCGTTTCCTCAGGCTTCCAGTTTTGTCGTGCATGCCTAAGGCACCCAGAGATTAGCTCAGATCAGCTCGCCGGCCTCCGCTCATGTTCCACAACGGATAATAAACTGAGTCCATGAATCACATTCCCTGAAATTCCCGAACACAGCGGGACCGGACCTCGTATACTTACTGTAAATTACCACACATGCTCGTGTTAATCATCCATAAATACATGGATTGAGATGAGATAACGGGATCAAGCATTCAATGCGTTCTCAGGTGGCCGGACAGAACCGATTTCAAGCTGACTTGCACTACAGTTGACTCATCACGCATTCGCCTTCTTTAATGTACAAATTCCCCCATGAACATGAGTCCCAGGTTCAAACATTAATCGATTAGTATGTATTATATCTGCACAAACTCCCACCGCCTAATCTGACTCCGATTCCGAGGGAAAGCTACTGATACGTAGTGTGCTTGGGACCGCAGGCTGCCCACTTTCGTCCTTCCTTCTCTTCGCCCCGGGCTCCCCATCGCTCTCGCGTCGAGTTCCACTGCCACTTCCCCGAGAGCGTTTCGAACTCGTAGTCGAAGCCGTGTATGAACGCGGCTTATCGGGCTCCTGCCGCTCTTCCGCTGGGGAGGGCCAATCTGCCGCATCGATGAAAGATTGCCACATGTTCTTCAGACCGTCGTGGTTCTCGAAAAGCAGGCCCTGAGGGGACGGGATCGTCGAAGTCGTCGAGCCTCGTGCGTCGGCTGAGCGGAGTGCTTGGCGTTGAACCTGCCGCAGGTGGTCGTGCCAGTCCTTTCCGGCGTCGAGGGTGTCAGAAAGCCATTGTGTCAAAGGTGGATTATCGATAAAAGAAAAGTCCGGCTCGATGTAATCTCTGAACCCGACCATCCCGTTCTTGCCCTGGCCACCGGTATATGTGCCATCCTCAAGCCTGTCGCACAGATTGAAGACGCGATCCATAATAAACTGGCGGCGGGTCATTCTATTATGCTTAAGATTGAGCACGGCAAGGTAGAGGATGACGTAGACAAAGGATTCCATATCGTCCTGGATGGTGT
>OY751490.1:366373-485570 GCA_963565915.1 Entoloma clypeatum | reverse complement strand
TCTTTATGCTCACTATGTTTACCTGAGACTTGACCATCATTGTATACCAGCTGGTTTAAAAACAGTCAAGGATTTACTAATTGAAATATTAGCGGTACTCTCAATATTAAAGGCAAAGAGATTATGAGAATAAGACATGTGTCTTTTGATAAATCTATCAGAATGACATGTAGTACATTTATCCATGACCTGATTTTGATGATTTTAAAACCATTTGTTGATAGAAAGACAAGTGGTATTGTTATCAATGTGTGCTATAATTGGAGGGTTTGGAGCAGAAGATGAAGTATTACATGTTTGACAGATATATTCAGCTATACATTGTGAATTGACAGATCTGAACATGGCCCTAGTTAATGAAAACAAATCAGTTCCCTGTTGACCATATGGAAAAGAATCTGGACCATATTTGTTATGAAGTTGTTGTCTAACATTATCACAGACTGTTTCAAAGGAAAGATTGTTGTTTAGAGCTTGTAAGGAGTAAACAGAAAGCAATTGTAGATTAGGACTGATAGAATGATAAACAGATATCCAATGCTTATTATCAGACAAGTACAAATCAATGAGTATGATAAAGAGTGAATCATAAACACAACTCCAGTTGTGAAAATTCCATACAAATTCTGTGGGACCCTGCTGTGCAGTTTGATTGCCAATATTTTGTCTCTTTGGAACAACATCTGATAGACATTCCATGAAATCAAATTTTCTTTTTAGAGAAGTTTTAGAAGTAGAATTGAGACTTTCTTTTGGATTGGTGTTCTACAGTGTCTCACAAAACTGATTCAATGTTTGTTGCTTTTTGAATACCTTCAAGATAACTCTGCAAAGAATACCAATTGAATTAAACCTTTGGTATATAATTGAAAGCCCTACTTCAGGGCTTTCAGAATATAAAGGAATCATATGTTTAGATCAGAATCCATGGAGATATGATTAAATTAAATCAGCAACTCATTGAATCAGTTTTGTGAGTGCCTATGGCAATTATCAGAATCAAATGCTTCACTGGTTGTATGGTAACCAGTTGTCATAACTTACTGATGGAACTTGAATAGAACCCTGATGGGTTGTCAAGAAAAGTTGTATAAGAAGAATCCAACCTCAACAGCCTCCATAATTAATCATGCGCCCTATCTCCTCTTCCCACAAGGAAAACATTCTTTCTCTGGCCTCCAATGGTCACTCCACTCGTCATATTGCCTCTAACCTGGGTGTCAGCCAACCAACTGTCTCCAGAGTGCTTCAGAATCTTCTTCCTCATCGCAATCTCTCTTCTGGTGGTCGTCCATCCAAGCTTTCTCCCACCAACACACAAAACATACTTTCACAAATCACCTCAGGGAGAGCCTCCAATGCTGTGCAGGCTACCAAACACATCAACACTGTCATCTCCAATCCTGTCTCCCCAGAAACTGTGAGAAGGGTTCTCAGAAAACATGAATTCAAGGCTGTAACAAAGAAGAAAAGACCTTTCTTAAAGGCCATATATCGGAAGAGGCGGTTGGCATTTGCTATGAAGCACAGGGAATGGACAGTGGAGGACTGGAAGAGGGTCATTTGGTCAGATGAGACCAAAATCAATAGGTTTGGGTCAGATGGCAAGGAATGGGTCTGGAAAAAGAAGGGTGAGGGGCTTATTGAAAGAGGTTCAGGGCACAGTCAAGTTTGGGGGAGGAAATATTATGGTTTGGGGTTGTATGGGTTGGGAAGGTGTGGGAAGACTTGTAGAGATTGAGGGGAGGATGGATGCTGATCAGTATGTGTCCATTTTGGAGGACAATTTGCTGCCCAGCATGGAGGAGAGTGGAATCTCTGAAGAGGAGATCATTTTTCAGCAGGACAATGACCCCAAGCACACCTCCAATAAGGCCAAAAAATGGATGGACAGCAAGAATATTGCTCTGCTGGATTGGCCTGCACAGTCCCCAGACCTCAATCCTATTGAACACCTCTGGGTTCATATTAAAAGGAAGTTGAATGAATATCCAACACCACCCAAGGGAGTCTGGGAGATTTGGGACAGAGCAGCAGAGGTGTGGAATAATATAGAGCCAGAAGTGTGTCAAAACCTGATAGAAAGTATGCCAAGAAGGGTAGAGGCAGTAATCAAAGCTAAGGGGGGTAATACCAAGTACTAAAGTATAAAATACTGTATTTATTGTACATACTCACAAAACTGATTCAATGAGTCCCTGGAGTAATTTGATCATATATTGATCATTTCTTATGGGAATTACATAATTATTGCAGATTCTGAGAGTCCTGAAGCAGGGCTTTTAACCAGGTACCAATACCCTCTTTTGATTGGCATTATTTGCAAAGTTATTTTGAAGGTATTCACAAAGTAGCAAACATTGAATCAGTTTTGTGAGGCACTGTATGTGAATTTTTGCCTTTTGACGAGTGGATTTTCCATATGATTGTCAAAGGTACTTTTTCTTTTTTTCAATTTCTGAGCTGGATCATATGATATGATATTGAGAGCTTTAGTACCTTTAGCAGCAATGTATTTATCCAAGTTGAATTTTTTGAGATCTTTTGATTTATTGAGAGTTTTTCATTTTGAATCTGTGACCTTTGGGATTTGAGACATTGGATCAGACTGGGACCATTTGAGAAGACTGAATATTTTTAGGTACATATATTGTTCCTTTAAACTCTTGAAAGTGATGTAGAAGTTTATTTCTAGTAGTTCTATTCAACTTGGATGACCAAGTGCCTTTGTACTTCCATTCTGTGATTTGATCGAGAATTTCCAGTTCTCTAAACTTCTGTCTCAAGTAACCATCAGCACCCTTTGTTATTAATCTAGAATTGAAGTTTTGCATAATAATAGTTCCCTCACTTGATGCGCTATGAGAAAGACAAGTGTAGTATGATTGATGACTTTTACAGCATAAAAGATCAACAACATTGAAAAGCCTTGTTTTATCTTGACAGGAATAATCTGTCATGGCAAAGTTTGGCAATATAGCAACCTGAGCACATTTGATTTTAATTTTCAAGCCACTGGATGTGTTAAGGTTTAACATTCTTGGAGAAGATCTTGTAATTGGAACCACATTTTCAGGCAAACCCTCTAGCTGAATGGTTTTGGCAGGATTATATAATTTGACATATACGACTTCCAGCGCTTGATTTCCATAAGTATTTTGAGTGCTTTGCCAATCAACAACATGATCTTCTTGACCTTTGGTAATACATAATTCAGTTGCTCTCCAACCCGAGGATTTGGGTGGCGCGGCGCAGCAACCCGCAGTGGCGCCATCCCAGAACCTTCGGATTGGATTCTCGCCCCAGGCGCTAGTTGACGCACTCGTCAAGTGGATCGTTGTCGATGATCAAGTGAGGATTATTCTTTTTTTTTTTTTTTGAGTCGAACTAATTACTTTTCCAGTCCATCAATGTTGTCGAGTGCTGTTGACACAGATATACCGCGACGCGCCAAAATAAGGGCGGCGATTATTAAGACTTGGAGAGATGTCTTTGCAGAGGTCAAATTGGAGCTACAGGTAAGCATAGTGCGATATCTCATAATGTGTACTCAATCCATTCCCTCAGAAGGCTCTAGGCGCAATCTTGTTCACCGAAGATCTGTGGTCTAACCTCGGCCGCTACCCTTACCTCACCATCACAGCCCATTGGATGGCGCGCAATAAGTCTATGGGCGCCCTTGAGCTTAGAACGGCCCTAATCGCTTTCCATCATGTTCGAGGAAAGCACACCGGAGAGCGGTTAGCGAGGATCACGCTCAATGTCTTGGACAGGGCGGAGGTTACAGCCAAGGTAATATCTCTCTGACTCTGCTTTTATTCGGGACTGATATCATTTTCAAGGTGGGACATTTCACCATGGACAACACGTCCACCAACAAAGTTGTAGCTTCAGAGATGGAGAAAGAGCTGGTACGACGGGATATCCCCTACAACTCAGAAGCGCGCCGTATCATGTGCATGCCACATGTCATAAGTCTCTGTATGCAGCATATGGTGCAGGCGGCGTCGACAACTTCCTACTCCGACGACCAGGACGACTTCGGTGCCGAAGTGGATTGCGACCAAGATGGTCACGACATTATCGCCCTCACATGCCGAACCGTGTGTGCTATCCGCGCGCCTGGCCAACGCATTGAGAAATACAACAATGAAATCGAATACATGAATGCCAAAGAGATAATCCTTGACGACAATGGGGAAGTAGCCCTCCTCCCGCAATACCAGCTCCTTCGCGATGTCCGGTCACGCTGGGATTCGATCTACCTTATGGTTGATCGGTTCATAACAATGCGACCAGTAAGTCTCTCATTGTGACCCTTACTTGGTCTTATGCAAGCGCTGTTCAGGCTACCTCGCCGCGGACAAAGAACTCAGTCACCTGAAGATGACGGATTGGGAATGGAACCATCTGGAGGAACTATGCCTGGTTTTATCGGTGAGTACAACTAGCTTGCGTCGGTCCATTTCTTCGCGCTCAATACCCATTTAGTTTCCCCACCAAGTTCAACAAGTTATGTCGAGCGAGCGAACACCAAGTTTGGCCCTCGTCCTCCTGACCTTCGAGCTCTTTATGAGCGCCCTTGAAGAACTCGGAGCGAAAAACCCGCGCATCATAGATGGCCGAGTACCGCACGTGCTACAGAATCGACGTGCCCAGTCAACAGGATGCCATGCAACACGCTCCCCGCTCATCCGACAGAACCGCTCGCGTTGCGGCACGGTACCAGTTGAGCGACATGATGTTCCTCGACGTCCCGGTTGCGAAGGGGCCTGTTGTGCGCTCAATCGACGAGGAGTTCTCATTATATACAGCCGAAATCTCGCCACTGAGTACTGACATGATCAAGTTCTGGGATGTAAGTGAATTGATTAGGTTCCTAATGGCGACGCTGACGTTCATGCTAGGTGACGAATAATCAGGAAAGGTACCCCACGATCTTCAGAATCGCGCTCGACCACATCCCCATCCAGGCCTCAGCCGTTCCTTGCAAACATGTTTTCTCCTCTGCAGGTGAAACAGATACAAGGCGTCGAAATAGAATAGGTGCTAATCTGTTCGAGGCGTTGCAAATGCTGAAGTTTGCATTACGCCAGCAGTGGTTAGACTTCTCGGAGGGTTTATTGACGACGGAAGAGGAGATGTTGATGGAGCCGACTCCCAGAGTCGAACAGGATCCCTTAGCATCTGCGACTTCACCCGATGACGGACTATTGGACGATGTTATATCACGTATTTTACTTGAGGACGACGAAGAGCTCAGCCTGTAGAGTATTACAATATCTATTTATCTCGTTAACGAGGGAACCCATGAATAGCATGATAGCTTAACCATCCATGCATAGACAATATCTATTTATCTCGTTAACGAGGGAACCCATGAATAGCGTGATAGCTTAACCATCCATGCATAAACCGTCGACTCTAAACAAAACTGTATGTCCCTTTCATAGTCGTCTCCATCTCTAGCTGACAATCTCCAGTTTTAGGGCTCTGATGTGCAAGTATGGTTCCGCTATCCTCGGATATGCTGTCGTTCACTCGCCTTGAGTTGATAAAGGTAATTTCGGCTCCCTTTTGACTGCATAAAGTAAAGTAACGGACATGGCAGGTGTTTCACTCATCATATGCGAGCTGCAATGACTCCCGTCCAAGTGTCCGCCTGACGCGGCTGCACTTCATGTCACTAGAAGACTCATGTACACCCCGTTGTGCGGGTCTGGAAGTAAGGAATACCCTTTCCCTCATTTCTGTCAGCCTTTCTACTTAATCTACTTTTCCCCTTGTGCAGTCACCGCGCCGTGCTTTTTTATGTTTCATATTGCATCCCTGACGGCTTTCATTCACGTTGGACACTGTAGTTTCATCAGCGCAATAGTCTGACCCTCCGTCGCTACTCCTTAGCAATTCGAAACTCCCCACTACGCCGCGAACCCTCTAACTATGGCTTCTGCACCTCTTGCCCGTGACGTCGGCCTTTTTTTCTTCCTCGAGAATGTTGAGGAAAATGGCTGCCCGATGCAGAAATGGGCCTGCAGCCTCTGCAGGTATAGTGTGTGTTACCATGATTTCTAAGTACACTAACTTGGACTGGTCTAGGTTTCACAGTGAACCGCGTATGACGGTTGAAGCCTGGCACTTCTCGCCCACAACGCTGAATGCTGTTCTACGGCAACATCTTTGCGACCTCCACCTCGATCACTACATCACGGTTCTGTCGCAGAACCAGTTCACCGAATATCTCACAGCGGAAGATCGCCGATGGTTTACCAAATACTTTCGGTACTTTGACGAAGTCTCCTACAACTTCTCGCCAGATGCGCTGTTGGACGCAATCATCAGATTCATCGCTGTCAACAATCTGGTGAGTCAACCGATATTCCTCTACGTTGCGTGCTGTATAAACTAATAGCACTCCCTCAGCCTCTCTTCACCGTCGAATCTCATGAATTTCGGGACATTATATATATACTGCGCAACAACCTCCGTCCCCGCGACCTCCCAACCGCTTCGCAAGTCCAAGACGGCCTCATGCTGATCTGCGGTGCGGTGGATGAGGACGGCATAATTGAGAGAATTGAGGGAGATATGGCCTTGGAGGGAGATATGGACTTGGATATGGATTAGATGGTCCCAAGTCCGTTGTTTGGGACTTTTTTTAAGCCTACGATATCAAGTTGAAAGTGTTTAGCTTTCTCTGTTCCTCTCATAACTAAATAAAATAGTATTTTATTGATCTACTACTGCCCCAGTGTGAATTCGGCCTCTCATGTCAAAAACTTCGTGAAGTAGCCTCGGAGCCAGTTGGAGCCACATGTTTACGGCTCGGCTCTGGAGCTGAGCTGATGACCCTGGCTCCAACTGGCTCAGCTCTGGAGCCAAGCCAAGCCAAGCCGCAACAACACTACATTGCTGCCTCCTTCATGGAGGAAATCTATGATCATTTTGCCTCATGTTCGAAATGTAAGAACAAATCCAAAGATACTAATGATGCTGAGTGGATCATGGATTCCGGCGCTAGTATGCATTTCACCTCAGAGATGAGTGACTTTGCAATGTACGAAGAAGAGAAATCAATCTGTACTGCCCAAACTGCGGGCAAAGCAAAGATCTCTATAAAAGGAAGAGGGACCATGTTTATCACTCACATGATACCATCGCGTCAAGGAAAGCCAAGAAGTCTAACAACTCGGCTTTATCCAGTTTTACACATCCTGGAGCTTTCCACTCACCTCATGTCAATGGGCAAAATTCTTCAAGAATCTGGATTAAATGTCGCTGGCTCAGCTGACAATCTTAGTTTCTTCAAAGATGGAAAGTGTGTACTAAGATGTGAACCTCATTTTCCCAGTTCAACTATTTACTGGGTAAATACATGCGTTGAACAAATCACGCAGCTCAATGCTAGAAATATCGATGTCTATAAAGCTGATTACAGCATTTGGCATCAGCGGTTTGCACACCCTGGTAAAGATGTCCTGAAAAAGGCACCTGACACATGTGATGGATTCCCAAGGGATGTCAAATTTCCCCTTAAGGATAAGCCATGCCGTCCCTGCGCAGAAGCGAAGTTGAGGTTGAAAAGCTTCCCTCCTTCATCTTCACATGCTTCCAGACCCTTTGAGTTGCTCCATTCGGACCTCAAAGAGTTTCCAATCACCTCCTATCACAAATTTAAATACTATGTCAGCTTCTTGGATGACTATTCTGGGCATGCTTGGACGGTATTGTTGAAACTCAAATCTGATACCTCTGATGCATTCAAAAGGTGGACAACACTTATGAAAACCCAGTTTAATGCCCAATTTTGCCGATGGCGTTTTGATGGAGGGGGAGAGTTCAAAAAGAAAACTGGGGTAGTAAAATACCTCGAGGATCTTGGAATTGCTGTGGAAATTTCAGCTCCTGATACACCCCAACAAAACGGTCGAGCCAAAAGGATTAACCACACCATTGTAGAGAAAGCACAGGCGATGCGATTTGCCGCCTGCTTACCACAATCATGGTGGGAGTTTTGCGTTTTACACGCCGTGCATGTCTATAATCGCATGCCAATTAAACGACTTTATTGGAAAACACCTTTTGAA
This sequence comes from Entoloma clypeatum, assembly GCA_963565915.1. Lineage (NCBI taxonomy): Eukaryota > Fungi > Basidiomycota > Agaricomycetes > Agaricales > Entolomataceae > Entoloma > Entoloma clypeatum. The sequence goes on along the minus strand of OY751490.1, from coordinate 477,483 downwards.
TCTCTAAAAGGGAAAAAACCGGATGTGTCAAACCTCTGAGTTTTAGGCTGCGCTGCCTATGTTTATATTCCTGAAGAACGCCGTGTGAATAAATTAAATCCATGTGCGGAGCTTATGACCTTTATGGGTTTTAAACCAGGAATGAAAGCATATCAGTTTATGACTGATAAAAACAGTATCTTTATTGGTACAACTGCGGTATTTGATGAAACACTCTTTCTGAGATGTCCGGATACCAAAGTGCCACAACACACACCCATGGGAAATGAGCCTTCCCATGATGAGTCTCAGGAAGATGGAAACCCTGATGACGATGTTGATCACCACTTTGGAGATGGAGATGTTCATTATCATTCCCGCCGGCGTAATCAGCCGAGCGGAGATGAATCCTCCAATCCCCCTTCTGCTCCAAATGGAAACCAGCGCGACGGCGCTGATGTACCACCTTCGAATCAGGATGACCCTGAGGTCCAGAACCAGCCGGCAAATCCTCCGCCTGCTGATGTCCCTCAACCACGAAGGAACGCTAACCCACCTCGACGGGAAGGCAACATCTATGGGGAGCAATGGCACCCCACGCAACAACAATGCAACATTAATCGCACATGCTCTTGGCGTGAAGCCGTGAATCGAGAGAAACAGCAGCATGAGCCTTCCCGGCTCTGCAATGTTCCCCGATCACGACAGGAAGAAATGGAACCTAGTTCCCCCTTAGCCCCACCTGACGCAGGGCCTAGTGGATCTTCTGGTACTCCTCCTGATGACCCCAAAATTCCTGATGACAAATCTTTGGAAGATACGGATGCGGAGAGCTTACTGCGCGAGATTATGAATGATGTGGAGCTAGGTCCAAAAGCATTTAACTTGTACCTAGAACAATTAGTTCGGAAACAAGGGGGAGACACAAAACAGATCGCTGAGTTGAACGCGCTACTTGCATCAGCCGTTCCTCACTCTGAATCTAATCTCTCACAGTTCCGTGATATCCGGGAGATGAAGTTTTGCGACATTGCTAAAATGCCGAAAAACCTCCAGGATGAGTGGTTGGATGCATGCCATAAGGAACTTGATAGCATCAAGCGGCGTGACGTTTATGATCTTACACCTTTACCGACCGGACGGAAGGCCATCGGATCACAATGGGTCTTCGACATAAAGACCGATGGCCGTAAAAAGGCTCGGCTTGTTGCACAAGGGTTCTCCCGCAAATCGAGGGAATCGATTTCGACGAGGTATTCTCTCCTGTAGTTCAATTCGAGACAGTATGTCTCATGCTCGCTACCGCCATGCTTGAGAGTTGAGTAATTCTCACGCTTGACGTAACTGCTGCTTTCCTTTATGGGAAACTTCAAGAAGAGTTATACATGATGCAACCCGAAGGCTTCAAAGTAAAAGGCAAAGAACTCCTTGTTTGGCCCCTGCATAAGGCAATTTACGGTTTAAAGCAGGCTGGACTTGCATGGTGGCATGCCATGGAGAAATCCATGAAGAAACTAGGTTTCCGAAGGGTCATATCTGATGCCGGAATCTTTGTCTTCTATTCCTCAAACGGAACCATTGTACTAGCAATTATCTATGTCGATGATGCAATGTTCATGGGACCAGACGCTAAGCTTACAACTGTTAAAAGAGCCGAATTCATGGCTACTTGGGAATCTCGTGATCTAGGTGAACCCACTGAATTCTTGAGAATGCGCATCACGCGTACCAAGAATACGATCATGATCGATCAATGTGCCTATTTACAGAAAGTAGTAGAGAGATTCGGCATGACAAATGCAACGATCGCCAAGACTCCTCTACCTACTGGATACAAGCCGACAGCAAATGCTGGCACTGCCACTGCTGCGCTTCGATCACAATTTCAGCAGATCATAGGGTCTCTGCTATATTTAATGATCAGTACACGGCCCGACATTGCCTTTGCCGTGATTATGTTATCACAGTTCTCAGCAAATCCTACCCAGGAACACGTTGATAAAGCGAAGTATATAATCCGCTACCTCATGGGCACTTCTGATTACCGACTGACATATTCCGGTGATCAAAATGTAGGCTTACATGCTTACACGGATTCTGACTGGGCATCCGACAAAATTAAGCGTCGAAGCTGCACTGGCTTTTTCCTGAAGCTGGCAGGTGCTTCTGTAGGCTGGACTTGTCATCTACAAAAAACCATTGCTCATTCATCTACTGAAGCAGAGTACATGGCGATGTCCGATTGCAGCCGCCAAGTAAAATGGATGATCCAGCTCTTCCTAGGCAATGGCACGGGTACTCCCGCGGGTACCGCGATGCCGACCCGTACCTGTACCCGCACGGGTAGCAACCCGTCGACCCGCGGGTAGATGGAGCGCGGGTACGCGCGGGTAGCGACGGGTTCGGGTTCCCGCGCGGGTGTTCGCAGTAGACAAAAAAAATGTAATTAAACTACAAAAAAAAAAACTACGAGACGCGTGCGGCATGCACGCGTCATACTACACCCTGCTGGGGACTTGTTGTCCCCAGCCCCATCCTCCCAGCCCCTCCCCGAGAGACGGCCGTTGGGCGCGAGTCACGGGCATTGGCGGTGAGTGGCGGCCGTTGGGCGCGAGAGGTGCCCGTTGGTGGCGAGCGGCGGCTGTTCGAGGGCATTGGGAGCGAGTGGCGGCGGTTGGGAGCGAGAGGGGGCGCGTCGTGGCCGTTGGGCGCAAGAGTCGGCCGTTGGGCACGTGTGGGGGCCGTTGGGCGCATGTGGGGGCCGTTGGGCGTGAGTGGAGGGCGTTGGCGGCAAGAGGGGGCCGTTGGTGGCGATAGACGGCCGTTGGGCGCATGTGGGGGCCGTTGGGGGCGGGAGGAGGCGAGAGGCGTCGTTGGGGCGGTAGACGGCCGTTGGATGGCCGTTCGGCGCGAAGTGGTGGCCGTTGGGGGGCGTTGGGGGCGAGAGGTGGCCGTTGGACGCGACTGGAGGGCGTTGGGCGGCCGTTGGGGCAAGAGATGGCCGTTGGGCTCGAATGGAAGCCGTCGGAGATGGGGAGCGGCCATTGGTCTCGACTGGATGCTGTTGGGCTCGACTTGAAGCCGTCGGAGACAGGAGGGAGCGGCCGTGGAGACGGCAGTGGTGGTGCGCAGCCACGTCAGAGCGTGACGTGTGACGGGTACCGTCACAGGTTGCGGGTTGCGAAATCACGACCCGTACCCGTACCCGTGACCCGCGCGGGGTACCCATACCCGTGCTATTCCCTAGCTCTTCCAGGAGATTGGCTTCCTAATGCGGAATGTCCCGATCTATGCCGACAATCATGGCTCGATCTTTATTGGAAACAACCCTGTACAGGAACGCCATACTAAACATATCAATCTAAGATATCATGTTATCCGAGAGTACATCTCTCGTGGATTGATCACTGTAGAGTATATTGAAGGCACATCCAATCCCGCAGATATGCTAACTAAAAATCTTAGTCAGGAACTCTTTGAAAGATGTCGCCAACATCTGGGCTTGACATTTTCATAATCCAATGTATACACATCGAGGGGGAGTGTTGAACGAATTCCACTCCTATAGATATTTCATCTATAGCGTCATGTGCCCAATCCCATGACATACAAATAATGTACAAATAAGTAGACTAGTATATAAGACTGTCCTTATTCTCTGTGCAATATAACGCTCTTACCAAGTAACCCCCACCTTGCAAACACCTCTCAAAGGTTAGTAGTAAGGTTCTCTCTCTATCGTAGATACACGACTAGTAGCGCGTAGCATAGAGTATACTAGGACTGCAAGACGACACATCCACTGTGATCACCTCCAGCGTTGATGTGATCGTATGCTGTTCCAACAATGTAATCACGTGCAACAACGTGTCGCACTAGCCTCTCTCGCACTCTCTCGTCGACTCCTGTTGTTTGGCAATCATCCAGTCCACTCCCACGCCGCCCTCTCAATGCCTTCGGCGACCCCATGTCACATCATCACGTGCAATGACACGTCGCCCTCATGATCTCTCATCAACACCTCCTGTCGTTTGGCGAATTCAGGTGTAATACCATGCCTTGTCAACCACCCTACTCCCACACTGCATCAAACCCTTGCCATGTGTCCACCCTATCCCCACATGTCACAATGCTATCCCGAAGATCTCTCACGCAGTTATCTGTGCCTGGCTCCCCGTTTATCTGGCTGGACGTTGTTCCTGTCCTGATGTGCGCTCATTCCGCGCCTTGTGCGTTGCTTCAGTCTTTCTTCAATGGCCAAGGGGTGTCCCAAAGCTGTATCCCAACGCGTTAATCACGTCCGCGCCTCTGCAACGACATCGATTCATGATCGCATCCGACGTCTGAATGCTAATGCTCTGGTATTGGAACATGAGGAGTCTCGCTCTCGCTACTTACGCAACATATCGGGTACATTCAATTATCTATTTTGACACGTACATCTCATCACTGTCTCTGTGTGAAGGTTTGAGCACCTCGTCTCTCGAGGTTTTGAACAGCACCCATCCCGATGATCTGCATCTTGATGACTGCAACCTGGAATGGGAGAATGTTGAAATGGATGTAATTGGCCAAGACATTCTCGGTAATGAGGGAAATGGTGGAAAGGATGAGGACATTGTCCTTGATCTGCGTGATATCGTTACAAGCAAGTACGTCTTCTGTCATTCAATCTATGGAGTGTCAACATACTGTAACAACATCACAGATGGAAGAATCGTCAATACACTGACCATCGGTCCTGGAAGCTGCGCCACGAATCACTGGAGCGTAACTGGGAACTGTTGATGAACGACCTGGTTGACGCTTACATTCATTGGCGCAATGCAGCAGCTGAGTCCACCACCTTACCTCCCGAAATGACTGAAACGACCCTCAACTACGATTTTTCCATCAGGATCATTGATATCTACTCGCTCGCCACTTCTGCCATTGTTCCGTGTGCCACTGACTCACTGTCCACTGCTGTGGCCCTTGTGCACGCCGGGTACATTGGGTTGTCTCCCGAATCTCCTGGACTAGGGGTCTCACTCAAGACTCTCGAATTGTTCTGAGTTATTTGTCTTCATCATGCATCCTTTAGCATCGAGGCTTTTGCTAAGATCCTCTGTCATCTCTATGTGGTGTGTATTTTGGTGTGTATTTTGGTGCTCAAATGATCTAATGATGAATAGGTGCCCTATCAGAAGAAGTATCGAACCGCCCTCTCTGATACATTTGACATATATCTTGCTGTTCGGCGCATTGTTGATAAACACATTGCTCAGTTTCTGGGGCGAGATACACCAGACTACCGGGTTCTCAATGCCTGCTCTGCATGTTCATATGAGGTTCGCTTTTTATAGGGCCTGTGGACTTCTGACTCATCATGATTATTAGTTGGAGGGCGAGCCCGAATTACGGTATCATCGGATGTGGGTGATCGATGGCAACAGTTCACTCAAATGCATCAAGGGTATTGGCAGCCATCAAGTGTTACACTTTTTCACCCTCTTCCTACGCACCTTCACACGACCCTTCGACCCTTGACCCCCATCACACCCCATTTCACTTAACTCCGACGACCCTGGGACACGTGTCCCCTCTATCAGCGCTATGACTCACAAAGACTTGGACTATTCTCCTTTTAGATACATTTTCACTCGTTATCTCTGACTCACGGCCTCGAGGCCTTATCTCTGACTCCTATGCCACAGCCCCTTGAAACATCTATCTAACCAATGGCCTATTTAGCTCCTGCGCAGCATTTACTTATTTATAGCCATCGGATAACATATATAAAACCTGTAACCTTAGAGTAGAGGTCCTTAGCTTGACCTAGGCAAACAATGCTTACTTGTCTATCACTTCGAACGCTCTCCAACTAAGTGCCTTGCAAGGACTTAGCTCTGCTTGACCCGAACCGAGTCGTCCTTCTGAGGAACTCACTGATTGACCAAGTCGACCTATTGAGGGACTTGTAGTGGAACCAGTTCGAACCCACACGATTCGATCCTTGAACTTGTTGTAGGCTATCGCCGTAACAAAAGGTCAAGCTTAATCAATGTCGTCAACCCACCGCAGTTTTAGACGCAAAGATTCCTCCCCGACGATCCACCTTTGGAGTCCCGTCCGACTCAGAAGACGAACAGGAGTTCATTGACGCACCTATCACACCACGACCACCACCGACACCGTACAGAAGAGTAACCTCCTCTTTCGTACCAGTCAACCCCACATCACCCTCTTACCTCTCCCCGAGACGAAACCCACCGCCGCCAGCTGCTGCTGTTGCTGCACCCAGACCGACCCCAGACACCCCAAAGACTCCACTTGTAGAAATGGCTTCTCAAGTAAGGACCCCAGAAAAAGAAATTAAGATCAGCCCGCTGGCGATCTTCAATGGAGATAGAAGGAAACTATCTGAATTTTTGTTCGACGCAAACCTGTACCTGGAGATGAACGATGATGTTTACAACTCCGACAAGAAGAAGATCCTTTTCACTGTTTCATACATGAAAGGAGGAACCGCCGGACCCTGGAAAGAGTCCTGGCACAGAGACATCACCACCGCCGGAGTATCCGTGTACCCGAAATACGCGGATTTCGTTGAAAAACTGAGGAAATCGTTTTCCCCAGCTGACAAAGAAGGAGACGCGTTGACTATGATGAAAACGCAGAAAATGGAAGGAATGACAGCCGATGAATACGTCGAAAAATACAAGTTATGGGTAGCAGAGAGTCTGATCACAGAGGATCGGTCTCTCGTGGACTACTTCATGGAGGCGTTACCACACGCACTCCGAGACAAGATATTGGGCCTTGATAAGGTTCCAAAGACCATTGATGAATGGTACACCACGGCGTCCAGACTGGACAACCAGTGGAGGAAAGCCAAGGCAGTAGCTCAAAGACTCAGACCCGATGGGGGAAAGAAGAAGTTCAAAGTGAACTATAACCCTGCACCCCGAAACGCGCATTATGCCCCAGACCCAAATGCCATGGACATTGACCGGCTAACCACCGAAGAAAGAGACGACCACTTCAAGAAAGGGTTGTGCTTCGTCTGCCACCAGGCAGGACATCGTGCTGATGCACACAAAGGAGGAAAGACCCCGGTTGCGAACAACATGTTCAAGAAAGCTTCTGACGCATATGCCCATATCCGAGGCATTTTTAAAGACTTACCAAATGAGGAACAAGACACCTTGATCTCCGAAATGGAGAAACAGGGTTTTCAATAAAGCGGCCTGTACCGATGTCAGCCCCCGCTCAGTTTTCAATCTCCCTATCACCTGTAATTGTAGCCGACATGAATGACAAATCTTTTTCGATCCCCATTTCAATGTCAGGAGAAGGAGAAAGCATTGATAAAAGACTAAAGATAAACGCCCTGATAGACTCAGGAGCAGGAGGAACCTTCTTGGATCAGAAGTTCGCCACAGCTAACCGAATGGAGCTTATCCCGTTACTAAAGCCCATTCGTGTGTTCAATGTGGATGGAACAAAGAACAAAGAAGGAACGATCACCCATTGTACATGGAAGAAGATCTGGATCGATGACAAAGAACTCGACGTCAGATTCTTGGTAACTGGACTTGGAAAAGAAACCGCCATTTTGGGGTTACCCTGGTTGAAACAATACAACCCGAAGATTGATTGGGAAAGAGGAACCTTGGATATTGAAACTATCAGGTTCAAGAAGACCCTAGCAGGGGTCATGAGGAAGAAATTTGATGAGCTCTTGGCATCAAAAGACAAGAAACCCATTGCAATCGCAGCATGGATGAAAGAAGAACCTAAAAGGATCTTCGCAATGATAGAAGAAATTGATGATGAAGAGACCCTTAAACCAAGAAAGGAGGCTCTACCGGCAAATGGACCTATCTTGAAAAGGATAGATGAAGAATCAAACGATGACCTAGACCTATTTAGGACATATGTCACAACGGACGAACCAATTGAGGATGTTTGGATCCAAGCCAAAACCTCGATATCCCAGAAACTCTCACACAACACGGACACCGCGGACAAACCAAAGAAAGAACTACCAGAACGATATGATCTGTATCAGAAGGTGTTCGAGAAAACGGCATCTGAGAGATTACCGGAACATAAACCATGGGACCATGCAATTGACTTGAAACCGGACTTCACCCCGAAAGACTGTAAGGTTTATCCTTTATCACCAGAAGAACAAACCAAATTGGACGAATTCCTTGATGAGAACCTTCGAAAGGGATACATCAGACCCTCGAAATCACCAATGGCATCACCCTTTTTCTTCGTGGCTAAAAAGGACTCGGATAAACTCAGACCATGTCAGGACTATCGGCGATTGAATGAAGGAACGGTAAAGAACGCATACCCGTTACCCCTGGTCGGAGATTTACTGGACAAACTGAAAGGAGCAAAGGTCTTTACTAAACTGGACATGCGTTGGGGATACAACAACGTACGGATCAAACCTGGCGATGAATGGAAGGCTGCATTCAAAACCAATCGAGGGTTGTACGAACCCTTGGTTGCCTTCTTTGGGCTGGCAGGCATGCCACCCACGTTTCAGGCGATGATGAACGAAATTTTCAAAGAAGAACTTGAAGAAGGATGGTTGCTCATTTATTTGGACGACATCTTCATATTCTCAGTCAATGATGAAATCAACACCGAACGGACACTCCGCGTACTCAGAAAGATGATAGAAAATGACCTCTATCTCAACCTGGAAAAATGCGAATTTGGAGTCAGGCAGTGCGAATACCTCGGACTCATTATCAAAGAGAATGAAATCGCGATGGACCCCGTTAAGTTATCGGGAATAGCGAAATGGCCAGAACCTGTAACTGTGAAACAGGTCAGATCCTTCCTTGGATTTGGAAACTTCTATCGAAGGTTCATTGGACACTACTCGGACATTGCCAAACCCCTGAATGATCTGACCAAAAAGGATCAAGAATGGGAATGGAACGAGGACTGCCAAACGGCATTTGACACATTAAAGGACAAATTCGCGGAATCACCGGTATTGTTGATGCCAAACACTGACAAACCGTTCATCATAGAATCTGATGCATCCAAATGGGCGACAGGAGCAGTACTGCGCCAACAAGATGTGAATGGAGACTGGCACCCCTGCGTATATATATCGCACTCGTTCTCCGCGCCAGAGCGGAACTATGAGATCTATGATCGGGAACTCTTGGGAATTATCCGATCACTGGAAACCTGGAGGCACTACCTCCTTGGATCACCGTTTCCGACGGTTGTTCTATCAGATCACAAGAACTTGACGTATTACCGGGAACCCCAGAAATTGAACAGACGACAGGCACGGTGGAGATTGTATCTCTCCGAGTTTGAACTCAAACTAGTACATACCCCAGGATCAAAGATGATCCAATCCGATGCATTGTCACGACGACCAGACCACATACCTGAAGAAGACACGGACAACGAAGACATTATTGTCTTACCAGATGACATTTTTGTCAAAACAGTGGACCTTGAGCTACAAGGAGATATTCTAAAAGCAACGGAGAACGATGAGCTCTTCACAAAAGCCATCACCGCCCTAAAAGAATCAGGGACACCACCGATCAAATCCCATTTATCAGAATGGAGAACCGAAGACGGAATATTATTCTTCCGTGACAGATGTTACGTACCGCCAGATGAGATTCTGCGCCGGGAAATAACGAAACGGTATCATGACTCGCTAGCAAGCGGACACCCAGGACATCTAAAGACTCTGGAATTGGTCAGAAGAAACTATTGGTGGCCAGGAATGTACGTGTTTGTCAAGAATTATGTTGGAGGATGTGCAACCTGCCAACAAATGAAAGTCAACACACATCCCACGAACCCTGGATTGATGCCAATCAAAGCACAAAAGGACGCTAGACCATTCTCCCAGACAACGATCAACTTCATCACGGACTTACCCGAGAGCAACGGGTTTGACAGTATCATGGTCGTAGTAGACCATGGTTCTACGAAGGGGGTAATTTCCATCCCTTGCACGAAAACCACCGACGCGACCCTCACTGCCAAGCTTTATTTGGACCACATGTACCAAAGATTCGGACTCCCAGACTCTATTCTGTCTGACAGAGGGCCGCAGTTCGCCTCTCAGGTCTTCAGAGAACTAGGGCGACTCCTAGGGATCAAACTGATGATGAGCATGGCTTATCACCCTCAAACTGATGGAGAAACGGAACGAGCAAATCAGGAACTTGAGATCTACTTCCGAATGTTCTGTTCGAACAATCCTGAAACATGGCACGATCACAACTCAACAATTGAGTTCTGTCACAATCAGAGGACTCATTCCATGACGAAACGATCCCCGTTCTTTCTAATGATGGGATACGAACCAAGAGACATACCATTGGCATTTGAAAAGACAAATGTGCCAAGCATAGAGGAACGGCTCAAAGAGCTAAAACAGGCAAGAGATGAAGCGCTAGCAGCGCACGAACTAGCCCGTCAGATGATGGCTGAAAGGTCAACACGAGGCTTCACCCCATTTGGAAAAGGAGAACAAGTATGGCTTGAAGGGAAGAACCTCCGAATCGGATACCCTTCCAGAAAACTGGCACCAAAAAGAGAAGGACCCTTTACCATTTCCGAGGTACTCGGGCCCCTGACGTACAAGCTGAAGCTTCCAGAACAATGGAAGATCCATCCCGTTTTCCACGCCTCCTTGTTAACACCATATTGAGAAAACGACACACACGGACCGAACTTCCATAACCCCCCTCCTGATCTGATCGAAGGAGAACACGAGTACGAAGTAGAAGCGATCCTTACCCACAAACGACAGGGCAGAGGGTACAAATATTTGATCAAGTGGATGGGATACCCATCAAGCGATAACACGTGGGAACCCGAATCCAACTTAAAAAGAGCCCAAGAAACGCTGGGATACTACAAACAGACCCACCACCTTTGAAACTCAACGACCTATATCCCTTTCACAATCATGTCCAACCTCCGCATCGCCTCTCCCGAAGAAGTTCGTTTCAACACCGACAGACATACCAGACGATCCCGACTCCTGAACCTGTTCACCAATCCCGAAGACGAGAACAACATCCTTGGGCGACTTGAAGACGAAACGGACCAGTTTCTGGTCAATGCTGTTGAAACTTTTCCCATCACGTAGATTAGATTAGATTAGATTACATCACGTGACCTTTACACATCTTCGATTACATACTTGTTTGGTTGGTACAAACAGTAGTACGGTATATAAGACCAGGAAACTGTCAATATCAACAAGTTGTCTCTTGACTCTTAACCAGCTCCATCGCTCTTACCAGCCTCAACCGCTCTCACCAGCCTCACCCTTCCCAACCAAGTAAGTGACTAGAACGGTAGAGTAGAGTACTTCCACTGTAGCTGTGTTGCTCAGTACATCTGTGGCTAGCGTTGAAGCACAGGGCCTGAGATTTTTCCCATAGAGTTCGATTGATCCTTTCTGCTCTACCATTCTGCTGATGCTGATATGGGAGCGTGATGTCGATCAGAATTCCATGATCGGCAAGTACATCCTTGTATTCGTTGAACTCTCCACCTCCATCAACTCGCCACTTTTTAGGGGTAGCAGCGAACTGATTCTGGATCATCACAAGAAATTGTCTTAGTGCCGTGATGGCATCAGATTTTTTTCTAAGCAAGACGACCCAGACGTGGGATGAGAAGTCGTCCAAAAACGTAAGGAAATATTTGTATTTGTGATAAGATGCCGTGGATATCTGTTTGAGATCGGAATGGATAAGATCGAAGGTTTCGGTTGCTCTTGTCATCGAATTGGGGTATGATTGATTCGGCATTTTCCCTTTGAGGCAACCTGTACAACTTTCCTGTGATTTCTCACGTACTAGTGTCTCAGGTACCCCTTTGGTACTAGTGGGAATCTTTCGAAGTGCTTGATCATTTGGGTGACCAAGACGCTTGTGCCATGTTTCGACAGTGATTTCGCTTGAGATCGCATGGATCTGGTCATAGCGTATTTCGGTGTCTAACCAGTAAATGGTTTGACCAAGGATGTGGGGCGAAAACTGGATTTTGCTCAGCCCTTTGGAAATGTTGATTTCTCCACAAGTCCCGTCCACTTTGTAACCATGGTTAAGGAAGACGCCTAGGGACAATAGGCGTGTGTCCATGTCCGGGATGTAGAACACCGGTCTGAGAAGATGGGTTTTAACTTCCCCATTTAGGGTGTGCCGTACTGGAACGGCCCCAACTCCGAGAATTTCCAGTTTCTTCCCTTTTGCTGCAGTTTGGACGAATCGCTTGACTGTGAGAGGTCTATAATATGCGAAGTCCTTAAACTCATAGGTGAAGTGTAAAGAGGCGCCGGAATCTAATATCCATTGCGCGCGTTCTTTTTCCTTACAATGTGTACAAGAAGCAAAATGTTTAATATATTTTTTATGTAAATCACTGCTAAAGTGATCTACGCATTCTGTACTGGTACTAGCTATTATATCATACATCTGTTGAGAGGTATTGTTAGCTTTCCGCAATTGGTAAGGTTTAAGCGAGGGTTTCGACGAACCGTCAAGTTCTATCTCGTCTTCAAACACATCCGGCCCCATCCGCTCCTGGTCGATGTCCATCATCCGCAGTGATTGATCCAACGGCGGAGTCACCCGACGCTGTTTGGTGGGCCTCTCGTCAATGTCGGGAATGATGGTATCTAAGATACGAAGATTTGACCCAGAGGGTTGGGCACCGATTTCTCGGGCGAGTCTTCGCACCTTCTCGTTCTTTTTCCACACAGACGGCTTTCCAGAGGGAAGCCCGGTGTACTGAGAAGGAGGCGGGTTCATGCGTTGCAGGAGTGACTGCATTCTTTCCGACTCAGGCTGCGTGGTACTTGTAGTTTTCCCGCGGCCCGTTACAGTGGTGAAGGCAGGTGCATGACGAGGAGGGAGGGGACAAGGAGCAGGATAACGAGGGGGTTGCTCAATGGCCGGTGCGATGAACTCGACCATCTCCTCGGCTTGGTCGGACTCGTTGTCCGCGTTGTTGGCACGTTTCTTCTGGTTGCGCCAGCGCCCCTTTCCCTTCTTCTTTTCAGAAGCGGTACTCGGGTCGGTCGAGTTAGGCTGCTCGTCAGCATTGTTTCGCGAGGTACTCGGCGCTGTTTGCTTTTCCCATTTGGGGTCTTGCCCCTTTCGCTTAGTCCCGGAGATTTTCCGGGCCTGCTCGTTGGACGCCCGAGTAGACCCTATCGCATACTTGCGCCTGTACTCCGAAATGATGCTGTCGGCGACGGCCTGCCATGTGAAGTCATCGGCATCGTAGACCTGGAAGAGGGCGGTGGAGAGAGACAACCAGGCATCGGGAATCGCACTTGCCAAGATCATAGCCTGCATCAGATCAGGCACAACGAATTTCGAGTCGCTGAGGCGAGCGAAGAGTGATCCAAGGCGCTCAATTTCCGGTACGGGATCGCGACCCGACAGCTTGAAGGAGGCAGCGGCTTTGAAGTCGCCAAATATGGTGGCGGGGGAGACCTTCGAATAGGAGTCCTTCAATGACGTCCAGGCTTCTTTTGAGGTTGCGGCGTCTTTGATGTGCCTCCTGATGCAGATGTCGAGGTGGCGGAGGCAGGGGTGGAGACTGTGACCGTAAAGTCCTTGATGTCGGGGTGCTCAATGTCGCCGGATACGAGGCGCCAGACTCCTTGATGGAGAAGGTACGACTTCATTTTTTCGGCCCAACTCTGGTAGTCGATGCCGTCGAAGATGGCGATGGAGTCAAGGGCGGAGCGAGAGGTAGACATTTTTTAATGAGTCTAAAAGGAGTTCTCCCAATCAGTGATGTTCTTTTTGAATTTGATTTTTAGAGAAAACAAATAAATGATTCCTCATAACATATTCCCTTTAGGAATAGCGGTTTGTGGGAAAAACCCTTTTTGTCAGAAGTGTATGAGGTACGATCAACGTTTCCACATGATGTGTACTAAGTCAATCCCCTTAGGGACGCTTCATGACAGGTACTTGTCATAATGACGTTCCCAGGTTCACATGTGAAGAAGTATGACTCAGAACCTAGATCTTTCGATCGGTTCTCTGCCAACCAGGGTAGAGTGGGCAGGTACTTGCTGTTGCCAGCGTTCCCAAGTCCCTCTGCTATCCGGGGCCCATAACCTGTTGAAGTTCCACCTGGGCGCTAGCCACAGATGTACTGAGCAACACAGCTACAGTGGAAGTACTCTACTCTACCGTTCTAGTCACTTACTTGGTTGGGAAGGGTGAGGCTGGTGAGAGCGGTTGAGGCTGGTAAGAGCGATGGAGCTGGTTAAGAGTCAAGAGACAACTTGTTGATATTGACAGTTTCCTGGTCTTATATACCGTACTACTGTTTGTACCAACCAAACAAGTATGTAATCGAAGATGTGTAAAGGTCACGTGATGTAATCTAATCTAATCTAATCTACGTGATGGGAAAAGTTTCAACAAACGCGTTATACGGGCTTATCGCCATCAGGGAGTACCATTATAACACCTCCGCCTCCATTGCCCGCCTCATTGACAGCCATGCCGACCTCCTGGTAGACAGAGGAGTCTACCGACGCTTTGAAAGATTATTCCCCACACGCTCCAACTACCCCGACCTCTCACTCATAAATCCCACCCCGGTGATCCCCATCCCCGAACCTACCCCTGAACCGACCCCCGTCCCCGACCCAATTCCCCTCATCATCAGAAACCCCGAACCCCCGAGTACCCCTTCCCCCACCGAACCCACGTCGCCCATAACCAGCGACCGAAGCTTTTCCAGTGTCAAGACTGACGTAAAAGGAAAGAAACCGTCCTATGGAGTCCCTAAACGCTCCAGAAGAAAAACCGTACGAACGATCATGTCTGTCCCACTCGGACATGGTTCATCATATCAGATCCCCGTCGAACTCGCGCAGGGTTCCTCGATTCAGACTCCTATCGACCTCACTGATGAGTCTGACTGCGTTGGCTACGACATTGACACGCACAGACGCGCTCACTCCCTGAGCGGACCTTGGCGCCGTCCTGCTGGATGGCCGCATATCGACAAAGGGCGCAAATGCGGTCTTTGTGCTAGGGCCGACGGACACATTGAGTGTCAATGCGGACACTACGTATGTCAGAATTGTTGGAAGAAAGCACCCGGACATTACGACTACGAGTGCTTGGGCCCGGGTTATGCAGCACTGGAAGATGACCAGTACGAGTTCGGCGACGATGCCGTACACAACATGGCAACTTGAAAACATTGAAGCCGGTGACTTCAAGCATAGAAGGGGGGTAATGTTACACTTTTTCACCCTCTTCCTACGCACCTTCACATGACCCTTCGACCCTTGACCCCCATCACACCCCGTTTCACTTAACTCCGACGACCCTGGGACACGTGTCCCCTCTATCAGCGCTATGACTCACAAAGACTTGGACTATTCTCCTTTTAGATACATTTTCACTCGTTATCTCTGACTCACGGCCTCGAGGCCTTATCTCTGACTCCTATGCCACAGCCCCTTGAAACATCTATCTAACCAATGGCCTATTTAGCTCCTGCGCAGCATTTACTTATTTATAGCCATCGGATAACATATATAAAACCTGTAACCTTAGAGTAGAGGTCCTTAGCTTGACCTAGGCAAACAACGCTTACTTGTCTATCACTTCGAACGCTCTCCAACTAAGTGCCTTGCAAGGACTTAGCTCTGCTTGACCCGAACCGAGTCGTCCTTCTGAGGAACTCACTGATTGACCAAGTTGACCTATTGAGGGACTTGTAGTGGAACCAGTTCGAACCCACGTGATTCGATCCTTGAACTTGTTGTAGGCTATCGCCGTAACATCAAGTCGCTGATACACGCATTTTTCAAGACAGTGACTACTTCCTGTCAACAGCTTTTGTGAACCAATTTGCTAATGAAGTCAAATGTCGCCCAACACCTGCCTCTCACGATGCTGATGAAGAGATTATCGTCGACGATGAAGCGGGTGACCCCACTGATGGAGATACAGGTGTTATTCCATCAGGATGCATGGACAATTGGAAGGCAGCTGCGTCAGACGAGAAGAAGAAAATGTGGGCGATATTCTCAGAAGCAGGCATTTTTGCCAGTGCATGCCGGCATGGGTTTATCTTATGGATAGCGGACATGGTGCAGAGTGGGGAGTTGTGCATGGTCAATCTTTTCATAGGATATCAAACTGACAACAAGAGTTAGGGCGAAGTATCTGCTTGCAATGGTGGCGAAGGGCCTGGCGACATTTGGAAAGCAGAATCTTATTGGATATGATATTGGTTGTGACTTTGGGAAAACTGTCGCATCGACTTCTTTAGGCCCTTCGTTTGAAGAGCATGGCTTTCGCTGCTGTGTCAATGCATTTCACGGCTACTCACATAACTATCTCTGCCAGTTGCAACACCATCCCAACAGTATCGCAGGGATGGGCCTCGAAGACCTTGAGACGCTCAAGCGAGTCTTCAGCTCATCCAATGCGCTCGCATCCATCACCCGTTATATGTCCATGTACCGCTGTCGAATGTTTATTGATCTCTACTTTCAACAGTGGGATGTCGACAAATATCAGAATCTAGCTCTCATGCTGCATCAAAACTACATCCAGGCCCTCAAGATCATTGAAACGAACACAAATGATCTAGAAGAGGTTCTTGCCCTCAAGAAACTTACTGAAGCCAACCTCGACGCCTTCATCATTTCCGAGCGCCAATACTTTGAAGGTCTCGGCAAGGATCCCGGGGGTGACCTTCATGCTATCACCTATGTCGAGCTTCTGGAAGACCTAACAATTATTGAGTAAGTGTTGACTGCAATTTTATTGGACAAGACATTCATTCTGTCTGTCAGGGCCAAATATGATGATGCCACATCTCTCTTTCACATGCAAACGCCGCAGGACTACCAATTTGTATCACCAGAATTCTCCTATACCGACAACCTGTCCATCACTCGCCGAGCTGACACTGAATGCCGCCGTTTGGGTGAACAGCGCGACCGAATTCTGGTCGAACTCATCCAGCTTGAAGATCACATGAATATCCAGTTCTGCTGGACTCCATCAAGTCCTGAGTACGAGAAAACGCTCAAGTATATTGCCACTCGGAAGTACCAGCAGGTGCTCGACAGACTTCAAGGCCTTGTTGTCAAGTGACTCTTTGAGCTCCATTGCCTGAACCTTTCACAGACAGGTACACAGGCACATCTCTTGCATCACCCCTCTTCCTTACTCTTGTTCCTAGATTATCGTATGCGCACTCATATTGCCAAGTCCCTGCAAAACTGCTCCAAAGCCATTCGCAATGCTGTCAAACAGTATAATCAATTTGCCGCTCCCCTTGGGCGGCCTACACTTGACTGGAGTAAAGTCTCTCACTACAGTTTTTTAGATGAATTCAATCTCCTTCGCGACACTCGACATGACATCTTGGCACAGCCTTGGGCTGATCCTGTCATCTGTGAGACGATGCGGAAGTACCAGTGACTCCAGCGTGCACAAGAGGAGATTATACGGTGTAATATCGAGATTCACCAACTCCATACATCAATCGTGGATGAGACTGATTTTTTTGATACCATCGCTGCACGAGACGACAGGAATCCTCTTGCCAGGGAAGTTGATGACTTTCTCCAAAGACGCCGTGCCATCAACAGGGCGCTCCTTGCCCGTATTTTTGACACTTACTCATTGCATGGATTTACTGGGGATCGGACACCTGGTGTGCCGAAAGGTCAAACTGGTGGGATTTGGAATGTGACGTTCCCACCACCCCATCCGATCTCACAAGATCTTGATTCTGACAGCGACGGGGAGGAGCTTGATGAGGTCATAGGTGATATAGGTGGACTTGTTGATTATGTTTCGAATATTGTATGATTTAAATTTCCTATCACACTGCTCGTTTTTGTGTCCCATTGCATGACTGTGTACAGATTGCATGTTGTTTGCTGCAACTCCGAGATCACAGAGCCTCCATCCTCTGTTGCGGAGATGTACATCACGATCTCTTACTTGATTACTTGGGAATTGACTATCCCGTCCGAGATGGCATCAAACACCAAGTGTCCATCGCAGTGTTGCTGTTACACAGCAGACTGAGACGCAGCATCGTGATTTCTTATTTGGTTACGGGAGAATTAACTATCCCATCCGAGATGGCATCGAACACCAGGTCACGGTGTCCATCACAATATTGTCATTTGATGCAGAAATATCTTACGTTGCCACCCCACAGACAAATATCTTGCGTCGCATTCCAAGGACCGAGACACCCATTGTGATTTGTTGCTCGATTACTGGGGAATCGACTATCCTGTCCGATGGCATCAAACACCAGGTGTCTGTCACAGTGTTGCCATTTCATGCAGAAATCATATCTTACTACGTCGCCATCCCATGGACCGATCCCCATGTTGGTCAAAAGCGTCCCTCACAATTAACGATGTTATCTAACCCCATACTACATTATTACAGGACATCAACATGGGCAACAGCTTTGACTGTATACTCAGCTCTTCATAGATCCACTGGCAGGAGTCCAAAGAATAGAACTTCATTCCAATTTGAAACCTGAAAGTCGTGAACGATTTTAGATTTCACCAGGTACTAAGTTATCAATCTCAGTAAGTCTTATTGGCTGATCAATATGTCAGAGAGTTGTATTCATTGTCAATTTATAGTTGGATTACTGTTGAACACATCACTCTGTTCAAGAGAGTCCTCGTTTCACGCAATCTGACATCAGATGACATCGATCACAATTGATCACTGCTTGGGCGCTCACTTGCAGGGTTCACACCCTGATGATCCTAGGGTTCAATGTTCAACGATCAACATACAATGTCCAAGCCAAGTCTGAGCTGTCCCCGGTTACCAATCACCTGATTTCATCCATACTTAATGAGATCCTTTCTTTCACATTGAACCCTGAGCCCACATTTTCCTCCCGCAACATGGTTGGCAAAGCACAATTTGTCTTTGCATATCCGAGTGGTTTGCAGTACCAGGACCAAAAAATTGTTACTGGGACTTACGGAGCCATGTCAGTTTTAGTTCTATCTGTTTCTCAAGCTAATATCTTATTAATAGGCCATTTGTTGTGGGCAGCCGTAGACGCCCGTCGTTTCCGCTCAACATCGAATGCAATACAGCTATGCAAGCCAAGGATCTCCTCTCTCTTTTTCAACCAATTGTCAATGCTTGCGGTTTGGTCACAGTTGTTGAAACAGTCATAACACTCGTGCAGAATCATCGAGACTGGCCTGCGGTCTGCACCTTTATGGATAATGTAACCGACACATTTTGGCTTGTATCTCTCGGTAAATGGGTCGGCATCTTTATTCAGCGGTGCGTTTTTATCATGGGGAACCACCAGTGACTTGGAGGCTCATCTATCTGTAGTTCTAGTGCTGCTATGAGCCTTGATGAATCAAGAAACCCTGCCTTCCATCAATGCGACCGTTTTTCCAGCTTTTGAGGTGCTCTTTTAGCATCATTCACAAATGGAGCTGTTTTGGAGGATCATATGGGTCGAGGCGTGGGCGAAGAAGAAACCGCACCCACCGCATCTTTCAACTTCCACAAGCTGGCAGATAAACTTCCCGCAACACCATCAAGAGGCCAGTCTACTGTACTTTCAATGTCTCAACACGTGCGTGGCATTCCTGGTCCTAGGACTCCGCCACGGTTTGCCACACCACAGGCATCTATTCCATCGACACCCATCAGAGCTCATAGGACAGCAGGCCACATTCATTCAACACTGTTTGGAGTCCCAAGGCACACGGATTTGCCCAGCGCCAGACATCCAGCCCCCACCTCCCTTGTCATCAATGTTGATGTCTCCCCATATGTCAATATCAATATACATGGTGCGATTGTTGGAGTTTCTCCCCTGATTTTCACACCTTCCTAACACCCCCCCTCCAAGATTCAGGGCGGATTTCTCCTACTCACACAAATAGTACAGATGTGCCAAGCACAAGCCCACCTTACCAAGATTTTTTTCGCCATGCAGAACGGACTTCATCAGGGCCTACATCATCTCATTATGGCTACAGTTTCAGATTTTATGTGGCGACTCATTTCCATGACGCGGAGGCCACTGAGATTTTACATCAGATTTTCAAGCAGTGTTTTTCGGAGGGCGACTTTGTTGACCAGGTCAAGCGTGCATACAATGTATCAACTGGCGAGGCTGTTTTCTTGTTTTACCTCATGACTGAATGCCCCACCTGCCAGCGTGATCTGTTAGAATAACCTTATTTTTTTTGTTTGTGATGTTAACCATTTTCACCGCCGTGCAAATACATGTCTTCATGCTCGGGAAATCACTCCACCCCCAGATGACTGCGGTCGCAACCCTGAGGTGAGATTGATTGTATTCATCATTCATGTATTCTAATTTATATCGATGTGAATTGAAAAAGACACAAGCGAAGACAAACTTTGATTCCAACACGCACCATGTTGAAAACCAGCCGTACAAGCACCACAGCCATCAACTCCAACAGGTGCGTCAAATTATACATCTCATAGAAGACACAGGTGAGCCTTCGTGTGATTGATTTTAACACTTACTTACCACACATGAGGGTCCCTTTGTGCCGCAGCTATTGACTTCAAAGTGAATACAATTTATCAGTATGTCACTCTTGTTTTGTACTGGGTGAGGGACTCAGATGCAGGGGGATTCTTGTATGTCTATCTCCGCGATCATTCGCTGTTTAGTTTAACAAAGAAGATGCATTCTAATTTATTCTGACATCTGTGTTGTTCACCACCAGTACGTATATTCACCTATGGCTACATCAAAGACCCCATTCCAACATCTCCTCGACGCGTCGCGCAAAAAATCCACTTGCCTGGCTCGCGCCCCTTGGAAGACTTGTACGAAGCGTGCAGCTATCAAATTGACTCCTGCCCAAAAATCTGCCAAGAAAGCCCGCCGTCTTGAAGAGAAACAAACCTACCAGGAAGCACTCCAAAAAGCACAGGCCGAGGTCTTTCAACTGGCCAAGAATCTTCGCGCTGAGTTTCAAAAGCATACCGTCCAGTATTATCTCGAAGAGGTCATGAAAATGAGCCGTCTACAGAAGAAGCACAAGAAAACTGGTCTATGGAACGCATTTGTGAGCAAAGAAGTTAAGCACTTGAATGCAGGTTGGGTTTCATTACTATTTTTGTCACAGTCAGTGGTTGAAACAGCAATAATATTATTTAGAACTCCCTGAAGGTGAAACGAAGAAGAAGGCCAACCAGCTGATTGGACAGATTGCCGAGAAATGGCATTTCACTTTCAGACGACTCACGAGAAAGTTATGCCACTGACACACTCACAATGTTGCACGGTATGCGTGAGATGCGTCAACTTGGTACACATAATGTTGCAATCAGCTCCTTCCACGATGTTTGTGTCACGCTGGATACATTGAATGATGAAGTGAGTTTGACGGCTGTGGAATTCCTAGCATCTAAATATAATATCTATTTTATTCTAGATTCGCTGTCTGCACGCCCGCACTGGTGTCGAGGTTGTTCTTCTGGCTGTTCGATCCTCGACGGAGCAATACAATCCACCCCACGTCATCACAACCAGTGACCGTGTTTCCGACTTTTTTGAGCTCACAATGAAGGAGAATTTGTTTGATATCTCGGTCAGAATGGAAGCATATATGCTTTCCAGTGTGCATGGTATGTTGGCCTTTATTGCATGGTATTTACTCTAATCACTAGATCACAGGTGTTGTCCGGAATTACGTGCAAGAGTTGATTCATCTCCGAGGTCAAATCTCATCCCTCATTTTACATAAACTCAGTAAGGTCTTGAGAATCTGCTGTCTTTTAGATCTCATATTGTTGGTAGATGAGGCTGCTAATACTGTTGTTCCGAGAATGTACTACAACAACTTCGACACAAAAATCACTCAAAAGTATCATGTCATCATCAAGAACTGGCCCTTGCAGACCTTTTGTTCTCCAAGCAACATCAAAACACGGGTTGAGCTTGACCTCCTCTTCAATGCTTGAAAGACCAATACTGCCCATTTCTACAAGTTATCGGCAGGGGAGTTTGAGGACTGGAGTGAAGGACACTTCCAGGCAGCAAACTCGGCAGCATCAGGCACTCCCGCGGCCGATTCAGATGTCTCAGCAGTTGCCCCTTTAGGGACTGATCCAGCTGATGGGTGTTATGCGTAACAAACCGTTCCAAGGTTCGGGCAGAGTATGCAGGAAGATGGAAAGGCGAAGAGCAATGTGATTGCTAAATCTAAGGAATCTAGCTATAGTACAAAGGGTTTATATAGGTACTGACCATAGGCGATAGCATATGAGTCAGTGCTGCGCAAGGCAGTGTATCTGAGTAAGATAACTGCGGAAGGCAGTGCGTCTGAGTAAGACGACTGCGGAATGAGTCAGACCGCTGCGGAAAGCGAGTCAGCGCGGGAGCGAAGTATACTAAAGGAAATAAAGTATAATACGATATGTGTAAGCGGGGGCCGATGAGTAAAAGTGAAAACGTAAGTGTATACGTCCGTAGTCGTTAGTCCGTAACATGTTCCCCTCCTCAAGGTCTGTGTCCTCACAGACTACCTACTCCCATCCATCGTTGCCATTTGGATCGGCCCAGGCAGGGTCAACTCGGTTACCCCAATCCTTTATCAGTTCATCGTTTACCGCCATGGCAAACTCTAAACCTCGAACGGCGAGGCGAAGGCGTCGGTTCTCGACAGCAAGGGTGTTGGTATAGTTTTTGAGGATGAGCTTCTCCTCGGCGATGGGGGTGGTTGGCAAATCGGAGAGGGTATGAAGGCGGATATGCATCTGCCGGTGGAGGATGTCGGCGACGGAAGTTTCGAGCGCATGGATCTGGTCGCGCATGGAGAGCGCTTCGCCGATGAGGGTGGTGATGGTGGGGTTGATATCGGAATTGTCGGTGGAGGTGGCGGTGATGTTGGACATGGCAGAAATGATGTTTGAAAGGTATAAGAAGAACGGCGTGTTGGGCGAGAAGAGTTGGAGCGGGGAACTCGATGTGACAGAAGTCGATGTGGAAAATGGCTCAAAGTTTGTTCTTTTATTGTGGACGCGATGGATTTTGCCGATGAAAGTCTCGGATCAAGTCTTGAGCGTTCTGAACATTAGTCCGAGGTTCCCACGTGTTCTCTTCTGGGCCATACCCTTCCCATTGGACAAGGTACTGGATCTTTCCGCGGAATTTTCGAGAGTCCAGGATCGTGGAGACATGGTATTCTTCTCGTCCTTCGACGATGATCGGATCAGGGGCTGGTTTCTTTTTCTGAATGGCATACTTCGGGGTTTCGTATGGCGATAACAGGGTTTCGTTGAACACAGGGTGGATCATTTTCCAGGTTTTGGGAAGATCAAGACGGTATGCGCTAGCTCCTTTCTTCTCTAGGACTTTGAACGGTCCGTGTCGGAGGGCGTCAAGTTTCTTTGAGGGACGATCAGTCCTGATGTTAGTCCCTTCCAGCCACACCTTGTCTCCGATGCGGTAATCTCGAGACGGGCTTCGTCGTGTGTCAACTGTCTTCTTCATCTGATCCTGTGCCTGTTTAAGTGCTGCGTTGGCTTCTTCTTGTGCCTGTTTGAGTTTTTTCAAGAAGTCGTTTGCTGCCGGATTGGTGTCTTCCAACACAAGTTCTCCCTTCCAAGGATGCAGACCGTAGTTGAGATAGAATGGTGTGTGCTTTGTCGCTTGATGTTCTTTGTCATTGTACTGGAATTCTGCGATTGCGATCCATTCCGCCCAATCATCTTGTAGATGGTTGACAAAGTTTCGTAAGAACACCTCGGTTTCCTGATGCGATCGTTCGGCCTGTCCATCAGTCTGTGGATGGTACGCAGTGGACAGATTTCTTTTGATCCCTAACATGCGGCAAAGTATCTCCATAAACTTCGCGGCGAACTGCGGTCCCCTATCGCTGATGATCTTCTTGGGAATTCCATGAAGTTTCCATATCTGGTCCCGATAGATCTTGGCTAATCCTTCAGCCGATAGTTCCACGGTTGTCGGGATGAGATGAAGCATCTTTGAATGTCTGTCCGTGATGACCAGAATTGCGTTCTTCCCATCAGATTCTGGTATCGGTCCCACGACGTCAATCCCTATGTCTTCCCATGGTTGACTTGGCGCGGCGTTAGGGTGCAGAGGGGTGTGTCTCCTTTGGCGGCTGATCTTGTTGCGTTGACAGGTGTCACAACCTTTCACATACTTCTTTACGTCATGTAGGATGGTGGGCCACCAGTAGGTGCAAGTGAGAAGTTCATGTGTTCGATACTGTCCCGGGTGTCCTGCCACTGGTGCGTCGTGCGCTTCAAACATCAGTTCTTGGCGCAATTGTGGGTCTGGTGGAACATAGACTCGTTCTCCTGCGTAGGTGATGCCATTTTCCTGCTGGTACCAGTGAGGATTCTTCTTCAGACCCTGGGCTACTTCTGTCTCCATGCGATTCGAGGCCTTGATGCGTACGATCCATGGGTTTTCGATGGTTGTGATGTTTCCGATTTTGATGGAATCAGATGTTTCACCCCCTTCAAAGAATTGTTCCTCCATGAACATCTCCATTTGTATCACATCTTCTGATTCCAATCGTTTCAAAAATAGCCCCTCCTTGAGCATTTGGTCGCTGTCCTGCGGCTCGAGTTCCGTCTCATACCAGGGCAAACGTGACAGGATGTCTGCTTTCGCATTTGTCTTCCCAGGTACATGTCGCAATTCGAAGTCATAGTCTTGTAGCTTCATCTTCCAGCGCCTCTGTCGTTGGTTTAGGTCCTGAGGACGCCGGAAATACTCCAGGTTTTTGTGATCGGTTAAGATCTCGAAACGTTCCTTGGCTTCAAGTAGATAATGTCGCCAGTCCTTCAGTGCTTCCATGACTGCCAAGAGTTCCTTGTCATAGATCTCGTAATTCTGTTCGGCCGCGGACATGGTCCGCGACAAGAACGCGATAGGATGCCACTTGTCGTCTTGTTTCTGTGAGAGTACCGCTCCAATTGCATAACCCGATGCATCGGTTTCAACCCTGAACTGTCCATCCGGTTTGGGCAATGCCAAGACTGGTGCTGTCGTGATTGCCCGTATGAGACCTTCAAATGCTTCTTGCGCCGCTGGTCCCCATGTGAATGCTGTATTTCCCGTAAGTGTCGTGAGTGGCTTTGCGATGTTTGAGTATCCTTCAATGAAGCGTCG
Source organism: Entoloma clypeatum (assembly GCA_963565915.1). NCBI lineage: Eukaryota > Fungi > Basidiomycota > Agaricomycetes > Agaricales > Entolomataceae > Entoloma > Entoloma clypeatum. Next base: position 452,289 of record OY751490.1, on the reverse strand, counting down.
ATAAAAGTTGGCAAATCCCAGGAACCTCTGGACTTCTTTTTTTGATGTGGGTACTCGCCAGTTCCGGATTGTGTCCACCTTTTCAGTTTCCATCTCGACACGTCCTTCACCAACGACATATCCCAATATGGGGCATTTCGTTACTTCCCAAAGACACTTCTTCTCCTTTAGGAACAAGTCATTGTCCGACAGGATCTGCAAGATCTCCTCGGTATTCCGGGCGAGTTCTTCCTTGGTTTTACCAATAACCACTATGTCATCCATGTAAATCACACAGATGCGCCGACGGATCTGATCCCTGAATAGGCTGGCCATCATCCGAGAGAACGTTCCCGGGGAATTGCAGAGACCGAAAAACATGACCAATGGTTCAAACAATCCTCGGCTGGTCAAGAAGGCGGCTTTCCATTCGTCACCCTTTTTGATCCGCACATTATTGTATCCCCACATGATGTCCATTTTGTTGAAGTAGACTGCGTCCTTTAATACATCCAAGAGGTCGTTGATGCGTGGGAGTGGGAATTTGTCCTTAACCGTAAATTTGTTAACCGTGCGATAGTCCTGTACCAATCGTTTGGAACCGTCTTTCTTGTTAATGAAGAAGCAGGGTGATGCATAAGGGGATTTGGACGGTCGGATCTTTCCGGTTGCCAGGCCTTCATCGATGAATTCGTCCAGTTCTTCTTGCTCCTTTTGGGTCATAGGGTACGTGTTTCCCCCTAGCTCCTTTGGTGCGTCCGGTGTAAGTTCGATGCCGTGGTCCCATTCCCTTTCCTTTGGGATCTTATCAAAGTTTTCTTTTTCAAAAAGATGGGCAAAACGTTCAACGTATGAGGGTCGTTTGGTTGTGGGAGGTGGTGTGGGAGTAACTGCTTCCAATATGGGGTCTCCGGGCTTCCATTTCTGATTCGATTTCTTGGGTGCGTCCTTGTCTCGTACTTCCACCATGCGAACCCGATGTTTGCGACCATTAGGGTTAACCCTGAAAACCGAGTGTTTGGTTTGACACGTTGATGGGCACCGGTTGAATGTTACGGCGCCGGTCGTCCAATTGATTGTAGGGTTGTGGTGCACCAACCAGTCATGTCCCAAAAGCATATCCGTTCTCCCAATGTCCAATACCATTGCTTCCATGGTTTCCTGGTGTGTTCCTAAGTCCAGCTTAACTTCGGCAAGTTTTTCTGCTTTCTGTTGTCGGTTCGGCGATCCATCCGCATTTAGGATTGATATGGGCTTTATTCCACGTGTGGGAAGGTTCTGTTCCCGTACTATTCTGGGATGGATACATGTGCGTTCACATCCGCTATCGACCTCGGGTCGAATGGCCTTTGGTCCTCGTCGTGTTTTGATCTGAGCTTGCAGCTTGATCTCTCGTCGTTTCGGAGGTTTATCTCCCTTGACAATCTTAGTTGACGCAACAGCTCGCTTTGCAGGGATAACATAAGTTATATTGTCTGTAACTGCACCAGGCAAGCGAGTTCGTTTAATGGATAAGGGTCGCGACTTAGCGTCGTTTAATCGGACCCTTCGGGAAAATCCTTCTCATCGGTCTCTATGGTGATGGTTTCATCGTCATCGGTATCTCCATCAGACACCTTCCTAATCTTTCCAGAGTTCTTCTTCGGCTTGCGGCAGTTGCGCGCGATATGTCCTTCTTGGTCGCAGTTGAAACACTTACGACCATCTTTCTTCTTTGGGGCTTTGCAGTCTTTGGCAAGGTGACCAAAGCGCTGACAGTTGTAGCAACGGGCTACTCCTGCTTTGTCGATCTCCATGGCTTTGCCTTGACCACCATAAGTGGTGCCCGATCCGGTGCGTGTGTTGCCACCCCCTCGGATGACTAATGCATGTCCCTCCATCTGTCGTCCCTTGTTTCGGATCTCCTTTGCGTAATCGGTGTACGTCTTGCCATCGGTAGCCACTTGTTCAGAAATTCTGCGGTTGACGTTCTTTTCCAGGATGTATTTCCCAGTTTCTTCGCCAAGGTTTGACAGCTTCAGGATCTCTTCGAATTCGTCCAAGAATTCGTCAATGGTGCGTTTCTCCTGTTTCAGGACTTCGAGTCTCGCCTTGGCCGCTGTTGACTTGTTGGCAATAGAGAATCACGTAGCGATGTCGTCTGAGAACCCTAACCAGGTGATGTTTTCGCCATCGGCGGCAAGATCGTCTAACTTGTTGCTGGCCCAGTGTTTACCGGACCCTTCCATCATGCGGGATAACACCGCCAGGATCTTCTGATCGTCGGACAGGCCCTTCTGGAACCTGATGTATAGTTTGGTGGCTTTCCACCACTCGTCAAAGGTGTGTCTGTCTTTGAACATCCCAGGATCTTTGATGATCTTGGATGTATCCATCGTTTGCACTGTCGGTGCTTCTGCCATGTCTAGAACCTGCGGAGTAGGAGAGGTGTCGGGTTGTTGGGATGAAGATGGGGTTCGGGATACAGGTAGGGGTTGAAAATTAGTCCCTGTTCTAGGCGTCTGTTCGGTATCTGACTGCGCGGAGTCAAAAGTAAATTCGTCAGGGGACTCGTCGGCGGAATCGGTGGCAAAACGTTCGGGATATTTCCTCTGTAGATCTCTAAGGAATCTCTGTTCCTGCGCGTCTGTTGGTCGCGAGAAGGGGTCAAGTCTCTCGTTTCGTGCCCAACGGTTGTACTCGGTCTGTTGCTCGTTGGTGGTGAAGTGGGCGTAGATCTGCTGCTTCGAGTAAGACGTGGTGATGCGGCTCTGGGACGTCTCAATGTGAGCGTCCTAATCAATCTTCTGATAACGGTTGTCTGGACACCGATAAACTCTCTGATCTCTGTGATCCGACCTGTCTGAGGTCCTTCTTGAACGCGAAAGCTTTCGAGTTCGTTCTGTCGGGCGTTGTAGCGCGCGATCTGGTGTTGTCGAGCAAGATGGATGCTCTCTGCTATCTCGCCGTGGGGGCGATGCTCGTCGTTGTCTAGTTCTTCGTCAAGCACCTGCTGTAGGATGCGACGGATCTCCGATTCGATGTACTGCTGGATGAGTGTAAAATCGATACTGTCTCGAGGACTTAGCTCCTCCTGTCGGGCTTCTGGTGAGGCGAATGGGTTACTGGTGAAGTCTTCAAAGAAGCGCGACGTCTTGACTCGTCTGGTAGTTGCTCTCTTCGCTCTGGGCGAACCTAACGAGATTTAGCAACTTGTTATGCGTAAAAAACCGTTCCAAGGTTCGGGCAGAGTATGCAGGAAGATGGAAAGGCGAAGAGCAATGTGATTGCTAAATCTAAGGAATCTAGCTACAGTACAAAGGGTTTATATAGGTACTGACTATAGGCGATAGCATATGAGTCAGTGCTGCGCAAGGCAGTGTATCTGAGTAAGATAACTGCGGAAGGCAGTGCGTCTGAGTAAGACGACTGCGGAATGAGTCAGACCGCTGCGGAAAGCGAGTCAGCGCGGGAGCGAAGTATACTAAAGGAAATAAAGTATAATACGATATGTGTAAGCGGGGGCCGATGAGTAAAAGTGAAAACGTAAGCGTATACGTCCGTAGTCGTTAGTCCGTAACAATGGGAAGCGGTGTTAATGAGGGGAGGTGGCATTGAGAAGGGTTCAATGGACAGGTTTGATGGGGGAGAGGCATGGGAGTGGACTGGAAGGCCACCAAACGAGGGGAGGAGCGGTTGAGAAGGGGTTGATGGAGGGGAGGGTGTGGGAGTGGACTGGAGGGCCGCCAAACGAGGGGAGGTGGCATTGAGAAGGGTTCGATGGACAGGTTTGATGGGAGGAGGGCGTGGGAGTGGACTGGAGGGCCGCCTAACGAGGGGAGGAGCCGTCCAGAAGGGATTGATGGATGGGAGCGGTGTGGGAGCGAAGTTGGCAACACTTCGATGACGGGTGAGCGTTAGATGGGTCGGGATGATGGGCGGGGGACTTATTGCGGAGAGTGTTGATGGCTGGCAACCATGTTCCGAACGGAGCAAAGAGAACTGATGGGGACCTTACGATTTTGGGGGGTTTCTCAATAAGTAAAATCCAGGATTATTTGAGCTATTATTGGCAGTGTGTGGGTTAGAGCCAAATCCAGGCATATGGAGCTGCCATACCACACCTGTTTGGCAGGTCTATGGTACCATCATATCGTGATGTCGAGGTGCCAATAACCGAGTCCACCGCCCACCATGTCCATATTTGGATATTTGGATCATTTGACTTGTTGACATGGCACAGGGGCTTGAGCACGTCCCATCCCCTCACCCTCTCTCACACACTCACCTGAAGCCCCCAGCTGGCAACCACAGGCCGTCGCCCAGCAATAATGCCCTCCTGTTCCAGCTGGCGAGCACAGGCTGTCACCCAGCATTGATACGGTCCTGTCCCCTGTGTTTTCGCTGGCGGACAGCGCTCATTGTCAATGATACATGTTAGGTTTTCTTATCTTTCCTTGCTGTAAACTCACAACAATCCTCCCAGCAGTCCCAACGACACTCTTCCGTCCCCTGCTTTCTCCCTTGCCCGTCCTGCCCATCCTGCAATTCCGCAAGTTTAAATTGCAGTGGATTTTGGGCCAATGACAACGATACACATTAGTGGGTCTTGTTTTGCGGCTTAGACCGGAGACGAGCAGTGGAAATGCCTGGATGAATTGCACGGAGGTGTGTGTGATTCCTCTTCATTTCCGTCTCAATACTTACATCAATTGTTTCAGGACTCTGACAGATTACTTGCTCTACTGCAACATGTATGACTACTCCTACAATTAATATTATGCCAGCCGCTTTCTTACTATCATGCATGTTGTCTGCGTGATTTATGCTCGTTTCTTTGTTGTTGTCCAACATTGGCTGAGACTTTGTCGGCAAACAACTTGAGGAACTCGCTACCATTAGTATATTACTTAGTGTTTCAAGGTTCAGTCCAATAGGACTGAAACTGGACCAGACTGAACCAAAAAATGAACCAAAATAGACCGAGACCACGGTCTCAGTCTTGCTAAATTGGGACAGCCCCAGTCTTCGGTCTCGACAAAATTTTTTTTTTTGAAGACCGGTCTGAACCGGTATTTTGGGTGCTAATACAGGGTCTACATTATGCTCAAGTGGTGGCCGTTGCGTGCAAGTCGAGGCCGTTGGGCATGAAGGGAGGGCGTTAGGCATGAGTCGAGGCCGTTGGGCAACAGTGGGGGCCGTTGGGGATGAGGGAGGGCCATTGGGCTCGAGTGGTGGGCGTTGGGCATGGGTCGAAGCCGTTGGGCATGAGTTGGGACCGTTGGGCAAGAAAGAGGGCTGTTGGGCACAAGAGAGGTCCGTTGGGCACGAGAGAGGTCCATTGGGCATGAGAAAGGGCCATTGGGCACGAGTGAGGGCTGTTGGACGTGAGTCGAGACCGTTGGGCGAGAGAGAGGGCTGTTGGGCATGAGAGGGCTGGGCATCAGAGTCAGATGGCAAACTGGGCAAAGGGTTTGGCCCAGAAAAGCAAACAAGGGCAAAGAGCCTGCGTCTGCCCTCGTTTGGATGTGCATCACGCGCACATCAAATGTGTCAAATAAATGTAAACACACTTACAAAAAACATCGCACATCTGCCTACATGTCTTACACAGGAGCAACAGTTTGTGCACAATATCAATTAAGTATTATAGCATCATATGTCACTTTCTATGTATTTATTTTGTGAAATTTCGCCACGGACTTCATGAAATAGCGATGCGGTGCTCCCACCAAATAATAGTAAACAAGGTGCAGAATGCATTGCGCAGGTGCGCGCGGCCCCTTCCTCATAGTCTAATAGTAGGTTGAGGTAATAGAACTATACATGGGATATGTATTCACCTTCTGAAACACCTTATATAAATTTTAGAAGTCCAGATCAGATAGGGATAATCAAATGTACTCATTTCAGTAAAAGTATTATATCTCCCTAATGAATGAAGCAAATTTGAAAAATGAAGGTGCTGGGAGGTCCCCTGAATGAGGAGAATCCAATCCTGAAATAAAAGTTTTTGGTGAAATTTTTGACCTATCTTTGCTCATATTCACCTTAGGAAGTCCTTTAATTTTATTTGAAGGGTCTCAATAGGTTCACATACAATGATTCAATAGCATATATATATTACAAGTAGTTTAAAGTGGTTGTGGAAAGGAGGAAGCAAGAAAATACTGGTTTTTGTGTTTGAGGGAACTCATGATGCACTGTTTATCATGATTTACAGTGTGTTTTGTGTATCATTTTGCAGTACAGACTTTCTACTCATGTATCTAATTGTTTAAATACTTACTATTAGCTTGTAAGTATCTCTACATAGGTTTAGAACTATTTTTAGGACTTCCAGTGCCACGGATTGGGCATCAACAGCATGATTTTCAACAATGCATGTCACTCGGCATTCATGCCAAGGACTCTTGGCAATTGCCGAAAGTCGAACCATAAATCAGACCTCGAGCGAAATCTTCCCACACTCTTTTTATCCCCCCACCTCCACTCCACCTGGCTCCACTTCTGCCCAATGGCCACCACCGCTGCCCAATGGCCGCCCCTCGTGCCCAACGGCCCCCTCTAATGCCCAACGGCCTCCCTTCGCGCCCAACGCCCCTCTCTAATGCCCCTTCACACCCAACAGCCCCCTTGCATGCCCAACGGCCCTTACTAGCGCCCAACGGCCCCCTCTAATGCCCAAGGCCTCCCTGTGCGCCCAACGGACCCTTCATGCACCCAACAGCCGCCCATCATGCTGAACAGCCTCCTCTACCGCCCAACAGCCCCTCTTGTGCCCAATAGCGCCCTTTAATGCCCAGCGCCCTCCCTTCGTGCCGAATGGCCGCCCATCATGTCCAACGGCCGCCCTTTGCACCCAAGGTCCCCCTCGGGCACAACGCCCTCCCACTCACGCCCACTGACATTATATACAGCATGTATATATTTAGACACAATATATAATACAAACCCGGTTCAGACCGGTTCGGTCCAGCCTCTGTGGGTCTGGTCCGGGCTTTTACACTTTTGTGGTATCAAAAGACCGGTCTCGGTCTCGGTCCATCCATCTCAGAGGCAAAAAACCGAACCAAACCAAACCTTTGAACACTAATATTACTATCTATTGACAGTTATTGAATGGTTATCATAGGTCCCTACCCGGTTGGGTTATAACCAAGAACAACTGGTTAACAGTGGTTCAGTTAGGTTAATAAGCTGGTCGAAGATTGTTGTAACCGGTTATGGGTTTTTGAATCAAATAACCGGACTGGACTTAACCTTTAAAGACTAATCACAATTTACAGTGTGTTTGGATGTATCATTTTGAAGTACAGACTTTCTACCACACATAGCTCATGTATCTAACTGTATATACATTCATTATGAGTTGCTAAACATCTCTACCCAAGGTAAGAATTAGTTTTGGGACTTGTGGTGCCACAGTTTGGGCATTGAGGGCATGATTTTCAACAATGTGCATTTCTCGGCCTTGACTGCCAAGCATGCTTGGCAATCACTGAAAGTCAAACCATAACTGCCAGCCAAACCTTCCCACCCTTTTTTTATCCCCCACCACAACTCCACCCGGCCACCACATCCATCCAATGGCCACTACTCGCACATAACGGCCACTACTCGTGTCAAATGGCCTGTTCGCATGCCCAATGGCCCTCTTTCATGACCAACAGCCACCTTTAATGCCCAACAGCATCCCTTTGTGCCCAACGGTGTCCCTTGGTCCTCAATGCTGTCAACCCACACCCAATGGCCGCCTTTCATGCCCAACACTGTCCTTTTGCCCCCAACGCCATCCTTTCACCCTCAACACTGTTGACCCATGCCCAATGGCTGTCTTTTATGCTCAGCGGTCCCGACTTGCGCCCACCACTATCAACCCATGCCACGCTGTCCCTTCACCCCCAATGCCATTCCTTGGCCCTCAACACCATCAACCCATGCCCAACGGCCCCCTCGCGTCTCCAACAGCCGCCTCTTGTGCCTAACTGCCCTGACTAGTGCCCCACCAACTCCTCTAACACCCAATGCCCATCTTGCTTGCCCAATGGCTGCACCAGCCACCCCTCATGCCCAACAGCTGCCTTGTGTCCCCAACGCTGGCGACTCACACCCAGCGCCCTTCCTTCACATGCAACGGCCTTCCTTCATGCTTTACAGCACTGCGCACCTGCCACGACATGTGCCCAACAGCCGCCTTTCACACCTAAGAGCACATGGGGCTGGGCTGAGCCCATGGAGGACCAATTAAGGGAGTATGACATGTGAGCGCAGCATTGGACTGTGCACATGTGTCCTTAGTCTTATTTTACTTGTAATATATTGGTTTAAACTGGTCTCACTTCCTTGAGGTAAACGGAACTGATGCACCGGTCTTGCATCGGTCTGGTTCAGTTTTTTCGGGATCATGTGAACCAAAAAATTGGTCTCAGTCTTGGTCTCTAGTTTTTGAGGGTCAAAAACCGGACTGAATCAGACCTTTAAACACTAACACTGCAGGCTCCCATACATGTTTTCTGCAGAAACATGTATTCTAGTAACATGTCTTGGGATATCTAATTCATGTATCTGTTAGAAACACAAAATATAGTTCTGTAAGAAACATGTGAGATACATGAATCATGTTTCTGGGCTGGTTTTTCAAAAAACATTTTTCATATTTCTCAGAGAAACACCTTACATAATCAATGTTTCCTTGAGAAACATGTTATTCCCCTTTGTTCAATATCATGTTTCTCCAAGAAACATTGATTATATAAGCAGAAACATGGAAAATGTTTTTTGAACAACCAGACCAGAAACATGATTCATGTATCTCACATGTTTCTTACAGAACTATATTTTGTGTTTCTAAGAGATACATGAATTAAATATCCCAAGACATGTTACTAGAATACATGTTTCTGCAGAAAACATGTACGGGAGCCTGCAGTGTAATCATTGGGGTGTTATCGCCCAGATCTGCTAGCTCATCGCGCTACACAATAATGTGGGATTAAACATCCACATGATCATTAATGTTGTATGTACAGATCGAGGTGCACTTGATCTGTCATGTTTGCGATGTAGTGGCATCGAGTCTACTAAGACTGCCAGCGACGAGTGCAATGGCGAGTCTCAGGGCTCATAACCTGTTGGAACAGTGTATGATCACATCAACACTGGAGGTGATCACAGTGGATGGGTCATTGCACAGTCCAGTAGTACTCTATGCTATGCGCTACTGATCATGTATCTACGATAGCGAGAGAACCTTACTACTAACTTTTGTGAGGTGTTTGCAAGATGGGGGTTACTTGGTAAGACCATTATATTGCACAGAGAATAAGGACAGTCTTATATACTAGTCTACTCATTTGTACATTATTTGTACATCATGGGATTGAGCACATGATGCTAGATGAAATATCTATAGGAGTGGAATTCGTTCAACACCATCAAAGAGCACTTACAGTGACTTCCAAAAGCGGCCCAATGTTTTGTATTTTTTGATTGTTGCTTGAATAACATTGGATTGAAAATAAATACAAACAAAGTATTGGTGTACCATAGATAGCAATTGATCAGGGCTATCCATCAAAAAAGGAATTACATAATTTCAATCAGTATTACTAGAGATATAGGCAGTTTAATTCAGAGACTCATTGGGCCACTTGTTAAGTACGTGAAATGTCGGAGCTTTGTCGGAGTCCGTCGGAGGTCGGACGGAATACTGGGACCGGAGTGGAACTCCGGAAATGCGGAGGAACGACGAAGGGGAGGGACGTGGCTTCAACGTATGTGTTGCGCCGCCGTTGTTGGATAAGGTGTCCCAATTTCAGGAGGTCGGAGGAGAGGTCGGAGGTGCGGAGGTTCTCGGGGAGATCTCGGTGAGGGACACGCTGACGTGGAAATGGTCGGACGACGTTGGAGTTGTGACTCGGACACAGTACTGAGCTCGTCGAAGGGTAACGATGGAAGAAGAGCAATAGATGATGATGTCGTCGGCGTATTGTACCACAGCGAGAATCTCTGGCATGAAACAAGAGTAGAGGAGTGAACTTTGTTGATATTCGAACTGAGGAACTACAGGTATGGTACGAGCTTAAATATCTAAATGTGATTACTTTACGGAGATGGTCGGAGTAGGTCCGGAGTTGTGGCGTAAGTTGCCAGCGACTGTAACGAACATCGGAGATGTCGGTTGGTGGACCATGCGGAAAAGGCGATGCATAAGTAAACGGGAATATGAATATGAAATGCATAAAGGCATGGAGTTATGAATATGAAATGCACGATGGCAATGTGCGGAGATGCGGAGGTAGCGGATGTCCGGAATGTCGGAGGACTATCGGAATGGATCGGAGATTCGGAGACGGATATAACACCACTTATGGAAGTAGCTATCAGAAATGCAGACACAGCCCAATAGCAATGCACATAGCCTAAAGCAATGCACACAGCTTCAGAGGCTATGATTAATAGCCATAAGGCAGTGCTTACAAGCTATATAAACCAGTCCAACACTCCCCAAAAGCTATAATTCATCATGCATCCCATCTCCTCTGCTCAGAAGGAAAATATCCTTTCTCTTGCTTCCAGTGGTTTCTCCAATCGCCATATTGTCTCCAAACTTGGTGTAGGCAGGTCTACTGTTGCCAGAACACTTCATACTCTTCTTCCCAACCACTATACTCCTCTTACTGGGCGCCCATCCAAACTTTCATCCACAAATCAACATGCAGTTATTGCACAAATCAAGACTGGCAAAGCTTCCAATGCTGTTCAAGCCATGAAACATATCAATACCATCATCTCTGATTCAGTCTCCTCACAAACAATTAGAAGAGTCCTGAAGAAACATTCATTCAAGGCTGTGGTGAAGAAGAAAAAGCCCTTGTTGAGTGCAAGGCATAGAAAGGCAAGGTTGGCCTTTGCTCAGAAGTATCAGGAGTGGACTGTGGAGGACTGGAAGAGGGTTATTTGGTCAGATGAGACCAAAATCAACAGATTTGGGTCAGATGGAAGAGAGTGGGTCTGGAAGAAGAAGGGAGAAGGGTTGATTCAGAGGGAGGTGCAGAGGACAGTCAAGTTTGGTGGAGGAAACATCATGGTATGGGGGTGTATGGGATGGAATGGAGTGGGGCATCTTGCAGAGGTTGAGGGGAGGATGAATGCTGACCAGTATGTGGCCATTCTGGAGGAGCACATGCTGCCTAGCCTGGAGGAGAGTGGGATTTCTGAGGAGGAGGTAATTTTTCAGCAGGACAATGACCCCAAGCACACCTCAAAGAAGGCCAAGAAGTGGATGAAGGACAACAATATCACACTTCTGGACTGGCCTGCACAATCTCCAGATATCAGCCCTATTGAACATCAATGGGTTCATCTCAAGAGGGAGCTTGCCAAGTATCCAACACCACCAAAGGGAGTTTGGGAGATTTGGGAGAGAGTGGCAGAAGTGTGGAATAATATACCACCAGAGGTATGTCAAAATCTAATAGAAAGTATGCCTAGAAGGTTAGAAGCAGTTATCAAGGCCAAGGGAGGTCATACCAAGTATTAAAATAGCCCAATTCTGTTTTTCTGATGACTACTTCCATAAGTGGCCCAATGAGTCTCTGAATTAAACTGCCTATATCTCTAGTAATACTGATTGACATTATGTAATTCTTTTTTTGATGGATAGCCCTGATCAAATGCTATCTATGGTACACCAATACTTTGTTTGTATTTATTTTCAATCCAATGTTATTCAAGCAACAATCAAAAAATACAAAACATTGGGCCGCTTTTGGAAGTCACTGTACCTTTTCCTTGATCATGGCTTTTGACTTCACAATGTACTCCGTCCCCCAATGCTTTGAAATCCACGCGAACCGCAATGTGGGATTGCAAACTAAGTAAAGACCTGTTAGTCCACCTCAAAAGACAAAAATAAAGGCAACTTACACATCGACAACACATACTCTGGTGATAGATCCATCCATTGATAGTACTGGGTTGCCCATTCAATACCCGTGTCAGTGATTGGCTTGAGGCGCGGGTTTTTCGCTCCGAGTTCTTCAAGGGCGCTCATAAAGAGCTCGAAGGTCAGGAGGACGAGGGCCAAACTTGGTGTTCGCTCGCTCGACATAACTTGTTGAACTTGGTGGGGAAACTAAATGGGTATTGAGCACGAAGAAATGGACCGACACAAGCTGGTTGTACTCACCGATAAAACCAGGCATAGTTCCTCCAGATGGTTCCATTCCCAATCCGTCATCTTCAGGTGACTGAGTTCTTTGTCCGCGGCGAGGTAGTGTTCGACAACCTGAACAGCGCTTGCATAAGACCAAGTAAGGGTCACAATGAGAGACTTACTGGTCGCATTGTTATGAACCGATCAACCATAAGGTAGATCGAATCCCAGCGCGACCGGACATCATGAAGGAGCTGGTATTGCGGGAGGAGGGCTACTTCCCCATTGTTGTCAAGGATTAGCTCTTCAGCGTTCATGTATTCGATTTCATTGTTGTATTTCTCAATGTGTTGGCCAGACACGTGGATAGCACACACGGTTTGGCGTGTGAGGGCAATAACGTCGCGACCATCTTGGTCGCAATCCACTTTGGCGCCGATGTCGTCCTGGTTGTCGGAGTAGGAAGTCGTCGATGCTGCCTGCACCATATGCTGCGTACAGAGACTTATGACATGTGGCATGCACATGATGCGGTGCTCTTCTGAGTTGTAGGGGATATCCCGTCGTGCCAGCTCTTTCTCCATCTCCGAAGCTACAACTTTGTTGGTGGACACGTTGTCCATGGTGAAATGTCCCACCTTGAAAATGATATCAGTCCCGAATAAAAGCAGAGTCAGAGAGATATTACCTTGGCTGTAACCTCCGCCCTGTCCAAGACATTGAGCGTGATCCTCGCTAACCGCTCTCCGGTGTGCTTTCCTCGAACACGATGGAAAGCGATTAGGGCCGTTCTAAGCTCAAGGGCGCCCATAGACTTATTGCGTGCCATCCAATGGGCTGTGATGGCGAGGAGAGCCTCCTGAGGGAATGGATTGAGTACACATTATGAGATATCGCACTATGCTTACCTGTAGCTCCAATTTGACCTCTGCAAAGACATCTCTCCAAGTCTTAATAATCGCCGCCCTTATTTTGGCGCGTCGTGGTATATCTGTGTCGACAAGCGTCTCCCGCATGAGAAGTAGGAGTTGGCGGAACTCTGGGCACTCGACAACATTGATGGACTGGAAAAGTAATTAGTTCGACTCAAAAAAAAAAAAAAAAAAAGAATAATCCTCACTTGATCATCGACAATGATCCACTTGACGAGTGCGTCGACTAGCGCCTGGGGCGAGAATCCAATCCAAAGGTTCTGGGATGGCGCCACTGCGGGTTGCTGCACCGCGCCACCCAACTCCTCGGGTTGGAGATAATCCACCCAGCCCTTTGACTTCAAGACGTCGATGTATAGGCCGTAATGGAATCCACGCAGATGCTTCCGCAGGGCGGAGGTCGAGGTCTTTGGCGAATAATACCACATTTTCCCGGCTGGGGGATCAGGCCTACATGGCGATTAAGTTGACTAGATCGCAAAGCAGTGAAAAACACTTACTTGCATAGCGTGCATACCCATTTCTCTACCTCGATGCCCTTCTCGACGAGCTTCTCAATCTTGAAGAAATGGTCGGTGTCGAGCGCAACCAACTTCCCCTTTTTTGCGGGCGCAGCCACTACCTGTACTTGAGTGGAAGGGGATGGCGTGGGGTTCCTCGTTGCTGCATTCGAAGGAATGTCGAGAGTGTCATCGGGTACGTCGAAATTGAATTCTTCGCTTTCAGATTCAGCTCCGGCGGCTGGTGCTTGATGCCATGTGGGGCCATGAGCAGCCCTCAGTACGGCGATTGTGGATGCGTTGATGGGAGCGTTGGGGGCAGGAGTAGCGCGAGCTCAGGGGGCCATGGATGTAGAGACGAGGTTGATGAGAGAATGGATAGTGTTAAAATCGAAGGTGGGTTTGTGGCATTTTGAAAGGCGACACCAAGTTTAAATGCCATCGCCTGGATCCAAGGTCCCGGAATCTGTGCAAAGCGGTTCCCCGTCCCTAATGGATAATTCAATAAAGAGAGGCGGGTGCAAGTCAAAATATGTATGTTAGGTAGGGGTGAATTGACGTCGCTTCCCAGACATGATTTATGAAACCTGAAACGAGGAGACGGTGAGTCTTTGTTGAGAGGGACAAGTAAGGAGTAAAAGCGTATGAATGAATCCCGTTAGTGTTTCGATCGCGCATGTAATATCCTGAATGCCGATATTGAAGACAGGGTCCGTATCGATGGAGTTATCTCTGGATATATTGGGGCTGAGGAGTGGGACTTCGTCCAACGGTAGTTACATACCTAGTCGAATGGGTCGCTACCACGGTACGAGATGCTTGGAGAAGCCTAATACAGCTCGACTGAGTGGCTAAGTGATTCACAAATCAGTAATGGACTTCCGAAGATCACCAAACGATACATACAACTATGGTCATTAACTTATTGATATCATTAACATAGCGCACTCATTTATTGAAGGAGGAAAACTATACACAGTACAGTATATACACATTGTAATGAGTATATTAGTAGCTCATTACTTATAGGAAGGCATAATAAATATATTCATAACTTACTTAGTCGAGCATTATAAGTACCACTAACTAGATAGTAATAGTAACTAATCAATAAATAATGTATCTACTGAGAGAGAGGAGATGGTGGTGGTACAAAGACAAGAGTGGAAGGGTGCAAATATCATTAGTCAGACATTGATAACGGCACTGGTGGATTCTGCCAATACATGTGAGTGAAAACCATGTTACTTGCGGGTACCGGGTCTGATCGACCAAGTGACCACCACGCTGCTGGAACTTCGTGCCAAGGAGCTCGCATGTGTGGTAGAGACAGCGCAGGAAAAAATACTTACCCAAGCCCTATCCGAGTCCTGACATCGCAGACTTTTATGTATATATTTTGAGGCATAGCTAATCCCCCCCCCCTTTCTTTACACACTCCGAGCCATGTACATATGGTATTAATTTCAATATCAAATCTCTTCGGACTTGCACACTGTGTGACACCTGTGACGCCAGCTCAAGCTGGCTCCGCGAGCGGAGCCATGGCTTGGACCCTGAGCCGAGCCATAGATCAGTGGCTCCACCAGCTCAGCTTGATCCGGCTCCACATCGGCTTGGCTCCGGCTCGAGCCAGCTCGGAGCCAAGCCATCAACAACACTAGTTCAAGGCATTCAAGACTCTCAAGATACCTCTCAAGGCTCTCAAGGGTTCATGATTTCCAAGAGAATTTCATTGTTCTTGACACTGTCTTGGCCCTTTCAATGCTCAAGTATTCCAAGACACCTTTCAAGATATATATCCCAGCATTCACGAAATCTATCCATCTTCAGTCTTCCAAGACACCTCCAAGTGTTTTGAAGCAGCAGTCATGTACAGACCCTGCCTCAAGTAATAGTACATTGATGTTTTCGAGTTGGTACTCAGTCAAATTATAATGTGAAAATGTCTCAAATATTGTGCTATGATGAAAATGTACAAAAAAAATAATCTTGCGAGTCATACCCAGGTGCTTACCAGGAAAGTACGTGCCATGCATGTGTAATGGCGGGTCCCCGCCTTGTCTCGCCCCTATGCACGCTTCCCACACACCAGCCGCTGTTCTCGCATTCACATGTTCTGTGACGTTCCCCGCCGTGCTCGCATGTCCCGTGTTGTTCGGTCCTCACATTCCTGGATGCCCCCACCACACGTTCTTGTGTATTCTGTGCTGTCCCACCGTTTCTGTGAATCTCACCATTGCCGCATGTCCCGCCATTCCTGCATGCCCCCACTGTTCTTGTGTGTCGTTCTCGTGTGCCTGCCGTTCTGGCATCTCGCATGCTGTTTCTTGCATGCCTGCGGCTGTTCCTGCATCCCCTGAGCACGAGTCGAGGTCGTTGGGTGCGAAGGGGGCAGTTGGGCATGAGTGAGGGTTGTTGGGCATGAAGGGGGGCAAAGGTCAGTGCTTACCTATATAGGGGGGTCCATAGAGACGGAAACCTTTCTTGGCTTGTCTTGAGAATAGGTTGTCTTGAAAGACACTTGGAGTATCACATTGGCTCCAAGAAAGTTCCAAGACAATTTTCAAGTAGCTCAAGTGTGGATTAAGAAAATTGACTTTTTGCTGATGGAAGCATACATTGGCGTTCTTACTCCTGGTACAAGAGGCATCGATGTCCATCGCATTGGGGTCGCAGGGGGTCGGAGTCGGAGCAGCAACTGTCGGAGGTGCACATGGAATATAGGGGATGAATGGTTGGGGGAAGACAGATCCTGCTGCTGCCTTTGGTGCTGTCAGAGCAGCGCGGAAAGGGTTTGGGCATGTCAGAATGGTGGACTTGAACGCTTTATTTGCGATCCGATTATCATCATTGACTCGTGCAGCTGCATACCAAGCCTCCGGGTTGTCATCCGCAGGTTGTCCAAAAGTTAGTGTAGCAATTTCGGATTGGATGTCGGATTGGAGCCCATGTCAGAACTTGAGTACTATGTTTGTTCCTTTGGTGTACCCAGCCTTTTCGACATAATCTTTGAAGTCGTCAATGTAAGCCTCCACATCTCGACTACCTTGGTAATAGGCCTCTCCTTCAAGAATGAGCTGTGCATCTTGTTCTTCGTTTTTCGGAGTGAACTCCACAATGAACGTGGTTCGGAACTGTACCCAGGTCTGGTGGGACAGAGCTCCAGTCCGACGCTCTTGTCGGATGACGCGGTTGGCAAAGCGCGCAGCACACCCACTCTTCATGAAAGAAAGTGCCCAGTAGATCCTAGCATGATCATCTGCAAACTGTTCCGGAACCAGTCCCATATACAGTTCGCAAGAATTAAGGAAAGTCCAACCCGTGGTGCACGCTCCATCGAAGTCTGACAGAGTCGCGGGTTTGGCCCGACGTGCACCTGGATTGGCAGGCGCAATCGGAGCTGGCGGAAAGGCTGGAACTGGGGCCTCCGCTGGAGGGGGAATCAGGTCAGGGTTGGGAATGGGAACAGGTGAAATAGCGGCGCGGATAAGTTGTTCGAGTTGAGTGGTAATATTGGTGAGGGTCTGGCGGTGTTCCTGGAACTCGCGTTTGAGCACAGCAAGACATTCGGGGTCATCCATTTCTATGTGCGATATGGAGTCACCAGTTACAGAGTGGTAGGCAGAACGGTGGGAAGAGGGATTGGAAGGGGCGTTGGATGTACCGGAATCGGAGGAGGGCGGACTTGAGTCCGTGTTGTCAACTCCGAAGCATGGAATGGCTTCAACGGTACTATCGGTACCCGGTCTGTTTAGAGAGAACTTTCTACTGTAAGGGCGACCTTACAATCCAACAACTCCGAAGTGCTCCGAAGCGACTCCGACATCAGATGACTTGCAAGGGAAATCCAAAGTTAAATTAGACTCTACGAAGTACAATACGAGGGCGTACCTTGCAAGGGAAATCCAAAGAGAAAGTTCTGAGGATTCCCTTGCAAGCTAGACAGCTATATAGACGACGAGAATTGGAAATGAGAAGAGGAATGTTGAAATACAACAAAGATTGGGAGTAGGGATGGGAACGGAATATGTAAATCGGAAGCGTGCATGTGGTGGTATAAATCATCGCTCTGATGTGCACTCCGATGCGGAGTACGGTCAGGTAGTCAACCTACAGTGCCTCACAAAACTGATTCAATGTTTGCTACTTTGTGAATACCTTCAAAATAACTTTGCAAATAATGCCAATCAAAAGACGGTATTGGTACCTGGTTAAAAGCCCTGCTTCAGGGCTCTCGGAATCTGCAATAATTATGTAATTCCCATAAGAAATGATCAATATATGATCAAATTACTCCAGGGACTCATTGAATTAGTTTTGTGAGTATGTACAATAAATACAGTATTTTATACTTTAGTACTTGGTATTACCCCCCTTAGCTTTGATTACTGCCTCTACCCTTCTTGGCATACTTTCTATCAGGTTTTGACACACTTCTGGCTCTATATTATTCCACACCTCTGCTGCTCTGTCCCAAATCTCCCAGACTCCCTTGGGTGGTGTTGGATATTCATTCAACTTCCTTTTAATATGAACCCAGAGGTGTTCAATAGGATTGAGGTCTGGGGACTGTGCAGGCCAATCCAGCAGAGCAATATTCTTGCTGTCCATCCATTTTTTGGCCTTATTGGAGGTGTGCTTGGGGTCATTGTCCTGCTGAAAAATGATCTCCTCTTCAGAGATTCCACTCTCCTCCATGCTGGGCAGCAAATTGTCCTCCAAAATGGACACATACTGATCAGCATCCATCCTCCCCTCAATCTCTACAAGTCTTCCCACACCTTCCCAACCCATACAACCCCAAACCATAATATTTCCTCCCCCAAACTTGACTGTGCCCTGAACCTCTCTTTCAATAAGCCCCTCACCCTTCTTTTTCCAGACCCATTCCTTGCCATCTGACCCAAACCTATTGATTTTGGTCTCATCTGACCAAATGACCCTCTTCCAGTCCTCCACTGTCCATTCCCTGTGCTTCATAGCAAATGCCAACCGCCTCTTCCGATATATGGCCTTTAAGAAAGGTCTTTTCTTCTTTGTTACAGCCTTGAATTCATGTTTTCTGAGAACCCTTCTCACAGTTTCTGGGGAGACAGGATTGGAGATGACAGTGTTGATGTGTTTGGTAGCCTGCACAGCATTGGAGGCTCTCCCTGAGGTGATTTGTGAAAGTATGTTTTGTGTGTTGGTGGGAGAAAGCTTGGATGGACGACCACCAGAAGAGAGATTGCGATGAGGAAGAAGATTCTGAAGCACTCTGGAGACAGTTGGTTGGCTGACACCCAGGTTAGAGGCAATATGACGAGTGGAGTGACCATTGGAGGCCAGAGAAAGAATGTTTTCCTTGTGGGAAGAGGAGATAGGGCGCATGATTAATTATGGAGGCTGTTGAGGTTGGATTCTTCTTATACAACTTTCCTTGACAACCCATCAGGGTTCTAGTCAAGTTCCATCAGTAAGTCATGACAACTGGTTACCATACAACCAGTGAAGCATTTGATTCTGATAATTGCCATAGGTACTCACAAAACTGATTCAATGAGTTGCTGATTTAATTTAATCATATCGGATTCTGGTCTAAATCATATGATTTTTTTATATTCCGAAAGCCCTGAAGTAGGGCTTTCAATTATATACCAAAGGTTTAATTCAATTGGTATTCTTTGCAGAGTTATCTTGAAGGTATTCAAAAAGCAACAAACATTGAATCAGTTTTGTGAGGCACTGTACACTGTATTGTAATATACGGTCCAGCGAACGCATACAGTGTATGGTAAATTACGGAAGCAGCGAATTCGCTACAGCACCAGCGAATTCGCCACGGCAGGCGGCGACAGAACGAAATGTGGGCCGGCGACAATGTCAATGCACCCAGCGACATTCAATTTCACCGGCGAATTCGCCACGGCGGGCGGCGACAGAATGAAATGTGGTCCGGCGACAGTCAATGCAGCCGGCTACAAACCCAATGTGGCCGGTGACTACTTCAGTGCAGCCGGCGACAGTCAATCAGTGCAGCCAGCGACAGTCAATGCAGCCGGCGACAAAATGAAATGTGGTCCGGCGACAGTCAATGCAGCCGGCGACAAGGACAATGTGGCCGGCAACAAACTCAATGCAGCCGGCGACAAGGACAATGTGCCATGGCCGGTGACAACCAAGGCTCATTTTATTGTAGAGAAAAAGCGTAGACATCTGTATAGTATGATAGTGGAATAACAATGGTATGCCGCTATGCCATATCACTCTGCACCCTCGCTCTCCGATGACCCAGTATCACTCGAACTGCCAGGGACACGCACATGAGCTAAATCTTCAGCGGTCCAAGGGCGGCGTTGGAATTGAGCCCCGGGGGCATGGGCAAAGAGCCCCGGCGAACGAATGGGAGGGAGGGGTCCAGTTGGCTCACTATCAGAGACATCGGAGTCGACACCTTCAAGTGCGCTGGCGACGTTGGCGGCAGTAGGTGCGTTTGTGACGCCACTGCTGTCACCATCGCTGTCAGGGTCGCCGTCAGTTTCGTGCCTGCCGTCGGCCTCGTCGTCAGCTTCATCGGAGTCCTCAAGAGCTGCCAGTGCATTGTCAAATAGTGTTGACGGTGAGGGCCCGCTCTGGTCATCCTCTATGTCACTCACCGCCTCCTCTAGGACGTTCATAACAACGTCCAGAGTCTGATGATAGATTGCAGCCGAAGGAGTGTCTGGGGAGTCAATGGACAGCAAATGCCGCGTCGGCGCAACGGTGTTTGGCGAAGGCTGGGACGGCGAAGACATGGAAGATAGCGAAGAGGGTGAAGTCGGCGAAGTCGGTGAAGGTTGGGATGGCAAAGGGTGGCTCGGCGAAGGGTGGGCCGGCGAATCGGTGTCACTCATATCCTCCAGTGTCTGCATGACAAGCTGGAGAGGAATATCGCCAGAGGTCGCCTGTTCATCACTGATATCGCCCATGATAATGTCGACGACCTCCTGGTAATCGGCAACAGGCGATGTGGAGGTGGCCGGAACTTGAGTTACAGGTGATCTGGGGTTTGGAGTGAAAATCGGTGAGTCACACTCAGCATCAAGAGCAGTGAGGGAAGGGGCAGGAAGAAGAGCAGCGGCGAAGTGGTCACCTGCCCCATGTGGCAGGTTGTCCGCCGGCGTGGCCGTATGGGCTCGGCGAAGGGGATACTCTCTGAAATGGTGCGGAATATCGAGGGTGCCGAGGTCGGTGATGAGAGATGGCGAGGCAGCGGAATGGCGACCAATCATGTCTGAGAAGGGGGCATCTCCTGGGCCATCAGAGTCGTTACCGGCAAAAGCGCCGTCGGCAAGGGACTCGTCATATCCAGAATGCGGAAGCTGGTATTGGTTTTCTGCTGCTCTCACCAGCTTCCCGATGTCATCAACTTCGAGATCAATGCCCCAGGTCCACTTGAGGGCCTGGATCATGGTGGCCAGATCCTGGAGGCTGACTTTCTTGATCTTTGGCCTACTTTTCCGTTGCGCTTGGGCGGTGGTTGACTTGCGCACCAGCCGTGACGACGAGGGTTGGGGAGTCGACGCTGGCGAAACGGCGCATTTGCCGATGGTCGCCGACGGGTGAGATGCTGGTACTGCAATGTGTCCCCTCGCGGGCTCCAGGGATTCAAGGGTCATGGCGTGCTCATAGAGCATGTTGAAACCACTAGCACGACGGATGGCTAAGTGCAACGCATTCGCCGACGCTGTTTCCTGGGCATGAAGCCTGTTCGCCACCGCTTGGAGTTGGTGAGAGGCGTCAAGAGCCACGGCGCGGTACCCCGCCGCTGCCTGAGAGTTCAGAGAGATATGGGGAGGGGGAACTGATGGATAGTCGGCAAGAGAGAGTGACCGGTGAATGGACCGGCGAATGGACCGGCGACATTCTCGCCACCTGGCGGGTGACCAAGGACGCCGTGGTGGACTTTGAGACACTGGGTGAGCGTGTTGTCATCTAATATCTGCTGGGGGTGCTCTGGGTGGTTCCACCAGTCGAGGTGGTAGTGCGGCACAATGCCAAATTCTTGCGTCGGGTGGGAGCTCCCATCAAGCACGGCTGACCAAGGAAAATGGGGATGGGCGTCATTTCCATATCCACCCAGATTGGTGAACGACAGTGTGTGAGTGATGATTGGAATGTCTATTGGCACTCCAGCACTTGCCGCCAGGCCAACAAAGCGCATCGACACGGCCTACGATATGTTAGTATACAGATTGTTTAATCGGCACATCACCTTACCAATTCCGAGGTGAGTACATCCTTCATCCACCCTTGCTGATTTGCTGGCGCCTGCTGAATGCCGAGCAAAGCGGCACGGAAGCGTGACTCACAGTATGCAACTACTGTGTTTGGATCAGGATGAGGATGACCGGTCATAGAAGAAGTTGAGGTGGAGGAAGAGGGCATTGCAGTTGCAATAGAGTGTGGATGAGAAGAAGATGGCGGTAAATGTGACAGATCACAATGTGTCACATCATTACACGTTTCATCCATGTTTTCTTCCTCATGTTACATACGTATAAATGTGAAAACACTACTCAATTATCCGCACATATGACCTTGTAGTACCCACAAATTCATCTTCAGCATCTGCCGCAAGGTTGTGCCACATCGCTGCCTTTCTTGCTGCGTGTGCCATGAGTGCCGGCGAAGCGGCAACTTGTCGCCGGCCGTCCCAAATGTCCCGTTGATGGACAAAATATCTGGTCGTCCAACCCATCTCATATTGGACCAGGGTGACTTCCTCCTCCCAGCGGTGGCTTCGTGCTCGTGCATGTAACCAGTGAACACGTTGGACTAAGGGACAATCAGAAGATCCATGGCGACAATACCCGGCGACTCACATTCTAGCACGGCCGCCAGCGACGTATGATTGACACTCAGTTGCATCTGCCATATCCAGGACAGGCGCAGAGTCGTTGACCCCTGGATGTTGGGATCCAGAACGGCCGTGCTGCACTTCAGGTCGTCTCGGCTTAAAACCCGAAATCTCGCCATGATGTCCGGCGAAGCTTGCAGCCGGCTGAGGGCTGCCCTGCATCGTGTATATACTCGAGAATGGAATGAAATCTGCTGATTGAGCTTGATGATCGCAGCTCGAGCTCGGGTTTTGACACCTTTCCGGGGTGCTACTCAGATGACATGGGAGTAGTGAAAGGATTTGTTGGCGATGATCGTGCGAAGGGCATTGAGATGTCGTGTGGCCTGCCTTGTTCGCTCGGCCACTTCTACAGCACAGTGAGCTTGATTGCCACCAGATGCTGTGGAAGGTAAGACGAGTGGCCGGTGTTCATGTGGGAGGTGGCCGGCGACATCATAGTGGCCGGGGATGTCGCTGTCGTCATTGCTCTTGCCTTCATGCTCATCATCATCAAGATCGTCAAAGGCTGTCGGATCATCTGATGTTGATGTATCTGGTGCCACTATACCCAGCACCCCAACCTGCTGTTGCAATGTATCGAGCACAGTCAGCTGGGATGTGAGATTATCTTGAAGGTGTTCAATCTGCTTTGAATCTTCAGGCCGAGGGTTCTTTTTCCAATGCCGGAGACGGTCCTCTAACTCAATCCTGCCCAGCAATGAGAAGGCTTAAGAGTGAGTGACACATAAAACACGCACTGTTTCTCCTCGATATTGAGGGCCATTCTTATCCATTCTTTCACCGGGGTGTGCACCTCGCTTGGCATTATGTCGACAGGCTCCTCGGGATCGGTTGTACGAGTGCATAGAATATCCATTGCCGTGACATCGGCGAGGCAACGTGCTTCAGCAGCTTTAATTTCTGTCTCCCAGTTTTTCACATGATCATGGGTGATTGCCGTTGTCATCTTGACGAAGTAGTCCGTTGCCGCATGAGACATTGATCTCGCCTGGACATGTCGCCGGCACAAGACAGGTACTGAGACCGGCGAAACGGCGAAGGTACCGGCGAAGGGATGGTCGGCGAAAGGGTGGTGACCAGTGAAAGGAAGGACCGGCGAAAATGTTCCGGCGAAGGTTTACCGGCGAAAACATGGTCACCGGTGAAAGGAAGGACCGGCAAAAGGAAGGACTGGCAAAAGGAAGGATCAGCGAAAGAATGTCGGCGAAGAAATTGTCAGGGAAACAATCATCGGCGAGAGGGCTGATTGTGGAATACTTACCCATGTTCAACATCTTCTTGTGATTTGAGTCTGTTGCATGGTCATCAATGGTTTCTGCCCTATTTGCCAATGTGGCCGTCCGTACTGTTGTTGTAATGACATTCAGATTTGACCACAGAGTCTCGAGGATTTCACCGGCGGTGACGGCGGCACCAGGAATGAAGGACGTGGCATAACGGAAAAAACATTCTTCCTTGTGCCATGTACATGAAAGAGGCTGATAGCCCAGTCAAGCACCAGGCCAGGGGGGAGGAGGTGACCAATGCGGTCATAAAGGTAGACAAAGTATTGACAGACGATGCCGTAGATGATCATGACGATCTGTTCCACATCCACATTGCCATACTTGATACCCATAAGAAGAACCCAGTCAGCATTTTTTTGGCCCTCACCCTTGAACAGATTGGCAATCGCGTTGGGGACAAAACACCCATGCCGTGCACAGGCAACGGCGACGATGCCAGTGATGTCGCATGCCTTGGAGCCAAGCATAGCGAGCTCAATGGCACGAAACTGGTTCTCACATGGTGCCTTCTAGAAATCAATTTTTCAGCATCTCTGGGCTGTATAACAATGCCAAAACTTTCATACTGTGAGGCGCTCTACGGCGGTCTTCAGGAATCCGAGATAGTCTTCACGCTTCGACATCATACCAGCACCCTCATCCAGCCACACCTCGCCGGACGTTTTTTGCCAAACATGGTCGGCCTTGAAGTTGCCGTCGGCGACAAAAGACCGATTGTACACCCACCTGTGCATTTGATTCACCAAGGAACGCGATATCGGGATGATGCACCTACCGTCGTGGATCCTCTTTCCAGTGTTCTGGGAGATTGATTCCTGGTTGGGGACATGCTGGACAGAAGTTGCCAAATTTGGCGGGTGCCGTCTGTTCGCCGGTCGCCGTTCTGTGGCCATGGCCAGCCCACTTCTTCTTCTTCAACCAGCGCCAGATGCGCGACAGCTGAAGCAGTTCTTGATAGAGGTTGGGTGCCTTCAGAGGTGCCATGGGAAATGTGAGTCGACGAAGCTTTTGAAAGTATTGGTATGCCGTGGCCTTGCACTCGAGGTTCGAAAGGCGGAAATCATCCAGAACAGCAACAGAGAACAGAGTTCTGTACCGGATGAAGGTTGTTGGCACCAGGCGACAGTGCATCAGGTCGCCGTGAACACTCCCCTGGCCTTGGCACTGACAGGTAACCAGCGCAAGATGATGGATCCCATTAGGGTGAATAACACGCACGTAGTGGTTGAGCAATGAGTCATGCTGGGGTATGGCGGGGATGGAACTAGTGTTTGCCTCGGCGGCTGTTGAGGTGTCGGCGAAGGGCGCCGCCCTCAGGGGATTCTCGGCGAGATATCCGTGGCATGGCATAAGGTTGCCGTCCTCATCGTCATCCTTGCCAAGCTCAGTACTCGGGTAGTCAGTATCGTCATCGTCCAACCCATCGGCAGTAGGACTGGCGAATGTAGTGTCACTGGTGAATGTATCGTCATCGGCGAATGTGGTGTCACCGGCGAATCTATTGTCATCGGCGCAGTTAGTGTCACTGGCGAATGTAGGGTCATCGGCGAAGGTTGTGTCACAGGCGAATGCAGGGTCACCGGCGAAGGCATTCTCGCCGGCGAAGGGTGTCACCGTGAGTCGGTACTGTTCCTTCTCATCCTGCTGGATCTGAAGTTCTTCCAAGAATGTGACTTGCCATTTCAATGATGGGCAGAGGTCTGTGTCCAGATGATGCGGAACAAGAATGTATGTACCGACCTCCCACAAGCCGGCACGGCGAAAGAAACTACCAGTCCAACACTCGATGCGGTGCAACGGGTCATGTCGATGAGCATGGCGCATGCACCCACGACAGAGTAAAGGTGTTATGGTACAATCTATGCACCTCCAAACAGCTCTTTTCTCACCAGTGCATGTCTGGCAGTATCCACCAGCCGGCAAAGCTTCTCGGGACAGTAATGCAGTCAACAAGGAATCAGCATGATGGACAAATTCTTGCATCCAGTAGTGTTGCTTTACCATGCCTGTTAGTAATTATACTCGAGATCATTTATTAGCTTGTACCTTGTTTCTATTTGGAATCATATCATCGCTCGCCAATCCTTCCCATCCAGCATCACCAAACGGGCCATCTGGAGGGATCGCAACACTGACAGGCTCAGTGCTTGGACCTGCCTCATCTTCTGGTTGTAGATTGGAATTGGTGGGAGGGTATAGTGGGACATCGACATCTTGGGTAATTAGTCCTTGTCGAGTCGGTACGGTCACCTTCTTTACTGTAACCACCTGATAATCCTCATCCTCATCATATACATGAATTCTCTTCTGTCGCTTTGATCGTCGGCTCGACATTGAAAGGTTGGGGAGGATTGGTTCACGAGAGAGGATTGGTTCAGGTTCAAACGCGATGGCGCATGGTGAACACATGTCCACAATGATCTCCGCGTGTTCATTTGTCACCGCAAAAGCTTGTCTTCTATCATTTTTGTACATCATCAATGATCAAAGTATTAAACATGTGTTCACGAAAATCACTAAAGCAATATATGTCCAATGGGTTCCATCAAGGATGTTTCTTGAATAATTCCACGTCCCACCACCCATGTCCGACTTTGCACCACAAAGAAAGCCTCGAGCCAACTGTCAGTACACGGCAGAGGAGCGAGCCACCTTTCAACATTTCAAGCATGAGTACCGCTCTGCAACATCCTCAGCAGCACGTCGCGAGATCGTGACTTCAATCTTGCTCCCACTGCTCAACTACTGGACACAGAATGGGGATGTTCCAATAGAACCAAAGGAAGTGAAGGAGCGGACTGAGGTATGAGTTGGACTATATATGTGTGTTGCTGGATTAATTAACCATAGTACAGAGACTTGCAAAGTGGCTCCGGAACAACTGGAGACCATTTGTGACCACAAGGGGGCAACATGATCGCAAGGTGAGTAGACTAGAGGTTGTGTGGCAGGTGAAGGAGAATGAGGTAAAGGAGGAAATGAAGAGGATGCTCGGTGTGGAGAATCTGAATCTTGCACTCCGAGCACATTTTGGACAGAGGTTGAGTGCCGCAAAAAATATTTATGAAGCCATGGATGCCGAGGGTAAGAAGGAAATCCAAATTCTAGTGGACCAGCATCAGGAACAAGGTTATCCTCCTGAGGTACAGCACTGGTAAGTCTTCCTGCTGATTGCAGTGTACACAGCTAACCACGATGACAGGCTAGCAAAGTCGAAGGCAACCCCGAGAGTGGAGGATTTCTCCACAAAGTGTTGGCGTGAGATGGGTGTGGTGACAATGTCATTTTATGGGTACCCGAGAGAGGATGGGAAATACAGAATA
Source organism: Entoloma clypeatum (assembly GCA_963565915.1). Classification (NCBI taxonomy): domain Eukaryota; kingdom Fungi; phylum Basidiomycota; class Agaricomycetes; order Agaricales; family Entolomataceae; genus Entoloma; species Entoloma clypeatum. The sequence goes on along the minus strand of OY751490.1, from coordinate 425,246 downwards.
ATGTGGTGCGTCATGTTTGCCGGTCGGCGACAGTTTACAAAACTGGCTAACTGGCTAAAGTCATGAGGACTCGGCGGGACTGATGGGTAAAAAGGCACTGTCATTTGTGGAGAGCAGGGCCACCGTGGTGAATGAGATGTGCCGCTTTTTTGGGGAGTATGTCAAGGGCCTCAAACATGTGCCGGATGCTGGAAGACTGACTCCGGCGAATATTCCGGCAAATACTCCGGCAAATACTCCGGCGAATGGAAGACTGACGCCAGGGAATGAGAGACTGACTCCGGCAAATGCAACTGATCAGCTGGCCGTCGCAGCGACAATAGCCCTTTCGCCGAATGGGTTTCCCCTCGTTCCCGATGTCTCTTTTGGAACAATGACCAAGGGTCAGCTCGAGCACTTACTACGCGAGTTCTTGTCCAAACACTACTGTAAGCGATTTTTTTCTCAATCAAGTACTGCTGATTGGAAGTATGACAGCTCTTGCATCGGCTGGCCGTACTAACCATGTGCCATTTGGGACTCTGGCAGCTAACACGCGACTCTTGGTCGCAGCTGAATACCTCCCACAGGGGTTCACTATCAAGGATCCACGAAACCTGCACAAGAAGGAGATCGAAGCCTTCTTTGAACACATCAAATCAAGGCAGGATCGACATGGTGCAGGGAAGGCATTTCGCTTCAAGAAGATTGTCGACAAGGACAGACACAAGGTGGAAAGCCAATACCCCATACTAGCAGAAGCTCAAAGGGGACAGCGAAGACAGAGCCGATCAGCGAGGAATGGCCTGCTTGCTGTCCCAGATCAGCGCCATCGCAATAGCGTCTCACAGGGGAGCGGAAGTCATCACGCGTTGAAACGAAGGAAGTGAGTCTGGGGATGAGCGCGAGCGATATCTCTATCACACACACAAACACCAAACACAACAACGAAGACTGAACAAGTCTCGCGATGTGTACTTCTCAATCGATATAGTTCGGGGTGATGAGTGGGATCACTCAGGATGCGACTCTTCCAAACAACAATTGAATAACTCGTTTAGCGATGGCTCGATAAGTCTCGAACAAGACTTAGAGATAGCTCTCAATAGATAATGAACCGAGGTTTGTGATTTCCGAACCAACAAGACTTCGCGAACACGATCTCGACCGAATACGAACACGACAATGACCAATACGACCGATAGATAACACGATTTGACGATTGACAAGTTCTCAAACACACAAAACACAATTGCGACTGACTTCCGATGCAAACCAAACGATCTCGAGGCTTCAATGATACTCGCGAATGACGACAGATGCACAAGACAAATGCTATCAATTCTGGGGCACAATCTAACCTAACCTATCTACGACGAAACTATGAGACTTTATACATGAGCTGCAATAAATATAGAAAAGGGATGCATGTGGTCTCGCTAAGGGGTATCCAGTCAAGTGAGCCTTCGCTAGAGACGTCGCGATGTGTCCATGTGGTTGACAATGCAACAGGTACGTTCTTTTCTCCATATTCTACCTCTATCATGCATGTGAGGACACTATTCCACTGTCTCGGTCTATTGATACACCTCGCGACGATGCCAATGAGTTACTGCGAGGTATCAGATGCTTTGATTAAGGGTCATCTCGGTAAGCAACCGATCAACAACCGATCCATATCAATATGTCTGCCATGTAATGCACATTGATCGCGGTGTATCAAACATGATCTCGGTCTGTTCAATCCGATGTCATTGGCTATTCTCCATATGGACCATTTGGACGCGAAGCGAGGCGCACATTTGCCAAGCCTCTCGCGAGAATGTCTCCAGTCAAGCCCTCGATGTATAGTAAACAGTGCTAGTGTCATCGATAAATCCAATATAATCAATCTCCTTGTTTCGCGCTTCGTTTTGAGAGGTGCTTGATAGTCTTATCTATCTCGCGAGACGATCCCATGGCTCTCGAGTATCATAGCTAAGCCCATAGTGGTGACCAGCGCTATGTCCTACATTGCCATGGTCTCTAAATGTTTTAAAATGTCTCTCTAACGTCGCCACTAAGTCCTCAGAATCGGAGCTCATCTAGGACTCCCTATATCCCTTAGAGATAGTGTGAAATGATGCAAAATGCGAAGATTTAGGCCTAGATGCATCGCGGCCCTATCATCTCCCCCACACTAAATCTTGACTGTCCCAGTCAATCCTATCTAGCGACAGCGATATGACCAGTCCACTCTAGCACTGATCTCAATATATTCGAGCCTCAACCCCAAAACATGTCCTCACGAACCAACTCTGCTTGGAATGCCTCGCTGTTATGACCATTACTATGTCCAATATTTCCCAGAACATCGCGAAACACATAGACTCTTCTGTTCGCATTTTTACAAAGCTTTGGCTGACCTATCTGCATCTCAATAGAGCCTCGCAGAACATTGCTATCTGCTTGGATATGAGCCTTGAACATCTCAAAGACTTCCATTCCATTTTTCATGTCATATACAGGCACATTGCCCACATGTAGTATTTCGCTTTTGCCAATGTCTAACTCTCAGAAGTCTAAGTGGAAAAATCACAAGTCCATCCCCTAGGAGTAGTCTTCTTTGAGAACAGGCAATCAATTTCTCAATCTGGTGCATCGCAAATGCATCAAGTCATTGGTCTCTCTGTCAATCAATATTGTGGTATATCCATCAAGATTTGATCTCTGCTAATAGCACCTTATTGATTCATCAACCTTAACCAAGTTTGACTGATATCTAACGCATATCAAGCATCACAGAAGGTTCTGGAGCCAACACGTGGCCAGTCTCTCTCCCCCACACTAAAATATCAACTCTCCGAGTTGAATCATCATAGCAACTATTTCTCAAGACACATATTTCAACAGTTCATGCCATTACTAGTCTCGCGAAGATGCTCCTTGATCTCGTGATCAATTCGCACAGCAATACCTCTCGACATTTCTGACTCCAGCCAAAGATACATTATCCACACAATCTCAAGTCAATTTACTGGAATCTCTGACTGGTCTCGCAATTCCACAACAATACCAACTCAATTCCTTCTCGCGAAGCCATTTCAGTTGTTCAACATGCTTACTATCACTAGATACCATCGCGAGAAAATGTCTCCTTCCATCTCTAATAACATCGCAAAATGCCTCACAACACATGTCTTTAAATCTGCCTCTAAACAGTTCTCAAGATCTAAGAGGCTATAGGCATCAATATGCAAATACACAATTCGCGAAATTTGAATGCCTGCTCTAGACATGTCAGAGACCCAGTCCCTATCCTTCGCAATTTCTGGGTTGTACCGTTTCAACTGTTTCTTGGCATCTCGAAGCAATTCCAGCCCCCCAACATGACCATGACTGTCAGATACCGTTGAGAGAAGTTGTCCCTCAGAAACCTGTATCGCACTATCTCTACTAGCCTCGCGAAATGCCTCAGATGCTTCGCGATGGATGCCTCTAATGGTATCCTGAAAGGATATTACATTGCACAACATGTTATATTCATCAATATGCGAATACATGTCTCGCAAAATTTGGAGGCCTGCTTGCAATGCTTCAGAGATGTGACCTCTATGCATCACAATGTCAGGATCCTTTCGATGTTCAATCTTTGCTAGGGGACCCTTCTGATTGGTGTCTAGATACCACATCATCAAGGTCCACACATCTCGAGCCAAAGCTGGCAATTTCCCCATCTCTTTATTCACACTTTTCATATAGGTCGATATATCAGGATCCCAAGGTAGTCTGAGATCAACAGCAACCACTTTAAGCATCGCGAAGATCTGGCATCCATTGCCCAAGATACATCGCTCCTTTGCACCTCTAGCAATCACTGAACTAGCCTCGCGAAGGCTCTGCAATATTGATATATCAGGATCCCAAGGTAGCTCAAGATCAATAGCAACTTCCTTGGACATCGGGACATCTTGCAAACTATTCTTTGAGTACAATCCCTTCGCAGCATTGCTCTCGATTACTGGAACAGCCTCGCGAAGACTCTGTGAGACCGATATATCAGGGTCCCAAGGTAGTTCAAGATCAATAACAACTTTCCTGCATGTCGAAACAATTTTGAAAGTACTTTCAAACATACATTGCTTCTCCACACCCTTCGCGATCACTGAACCAACTTCGCGAAGCGTCTCCAGCTCCTCTGCGATGCACACATGCTTAGATGCTTCCTTGGGTGGCAGAATAGCCTCGCAATCAGTTTGTTCCATGACTGCGAACAATAATTCATCACTATTAACAACATCTTCGACATCAGTAGAGCGACCGCAATAAGATAATGGAGTGTTATCCATTGAATCTAGTAGACTGAATGCATAATCATTTGCCAAATCTCGCTTTCTAGTCAATAACGTTCGTAAATCATTCTGAACTGTTTTGTCCACTCCTAGCAAATCACCGAGAGTAATAGTTATGGGCATCGCGAGATCCTTCGAGATGGCCACACCATTTGATTGATCATCAATAGGTGCCTTACTGCAAAGTACCGGTCCCATTTTATTGACGTCAGGGAAGGCTTCGCAATCAGGTTGCCAAACATTGCCAAGTGAAACAAATGCGACTTCAGGATCATCTCCAAAGTGTAAATTCACTTTCCGCGAAGTGACATCATTGCTATCGACTGCTCTGTCACTATTTTTGGGGGTGCCAAGCCTCATCTTGGTCAATGTCTTCAACTTCGATAGAGGCTCTGGCTCATCAACTGTATCAATATCATTTTCGTTTTCTATCTCGCTATAGGGTTTCCTGTCTCTAGATCGCTTCTCCGGCGGTTTGGCATGATTCCTAGCAACCCTTGACTTCGCTGGAATCTGCTTCGCCTTCCTTGAGCTCTCTAAAAATCCAAGTCATTTGCAATGTTGTCAGAGACAAACTGACTTATGTCCTGCATTGCCTTAGCCATCGCGATCAGGCTGTCCTGCATCGCGAGGCTCTCCACAGTACTCTCGAGATTGTTCTGAACAGGTGGCAGCTGCTGCACTGGTGTGACTGCAATGTTGTCATACTGCCTTTGCATCGCGATCCAATTCACAGGCATCGCCACATCATGAGCAACTGGATCCAATGTTCCAGACATTGAATAGCTCTGAACAGGGGTATAAGGGATGGGTATCGATGGCATAGCACCGCGAAGTGGTGCATATGTATTAAGATTATAATAAAGTTGCTGAACAGCATTTAGCGATGGAGCAAATGGTTGTGCAAGACCGCTATTGGACATAGCAATCCGCTGGTTGTGCTTGGCCATTTCACTTTGCATGAGCATGCTGACTGCAAGGGTTTGTATCGCTTCTTGGTGCGACACCAGCTGTGCTTGAAGAGGACAGGGTTATCTCTCAAGCGAGAGCTATCGCTGAATTCCTTGAAAGGGACAATAGCGAACCAATATAGAGTTAAACTCTTGTTTTTAGAACCACCCCTCGCGGTGGGCTCCAGATGAAACGAAGGAAGTGAGTCTGGGGATGAGCGCGAGCGATATCTCTATCACACACACAAACACCAAACACAACAACGAAGACTGAACAAGTCTCGCGATGTGTACTTCTCAATCGATATAGTTCGGGGTGATGAGTGGGATCACTCAGGATGCGACTCTTCCAAACAACAATTGAATAACTCGTTTAGCGATGGCTCGATAAGTCTCGAACAAGACTTAGAGATAGCTCTCAATAGATAATGAACCGAGGTTTGTGATTTCCGAACCAACAAGACTTCGCGAACACGATCTCGACCGAATACGAACACGACAATGACCAATACGACCGATAGATAACACGATTTGACGATTGACAAGTTCTCAAACACACAAAACACAATTGCGACTGACTTCCGATGCAAACCAAACGATCTCGAGGCTTCAATGATACTCGCGAATGACGACAGATGCACAAGACAAATGCTATCAATTCTGGGGCACAATCTAACCTAACCTATCTACGACGAAACTATGAGACTTTATACATGAGCTGCAATAAATATAGAAAAGGGATGCATGTGGTCTCGCTAAGGGGTATCCAGTCAAGTGAGCCTTCGCTAGAGACGTCGCGATGTGTCCATGTGGTTGACAATGCAACAGGTACGTTCTTTTCTCCATATTCTACCTCTATCATGCATGTGAGGACACTATTCCACTGTCTCGGTCTATTGATACACCTCGCGACGATGCCAATGAGTTACTGCGAGGTATCAGATGCTTTGATTAAGGGTCATCTCGGTAAGCAACCGATCAACAACCGATCCATATCAATATGTCTGCCATGTAATGCACATTGATCGCGGTGTATCAAACATGATCTCGGTCTGTTCAATCCGATGTCATTGGCTATTCTCCATATGGACCATTTGGACGCGAAGCGAGGCGCACATTTGCCAAGCCTCTCGCGAGAATGTCTCCAGTCAAGCCCTCGATGTATAGTAAACAGTGCTAGTGTCATCGATAAATCCAATATAATCAATCTCCTTGTTTCGCGCTTCGTTTTGAGAGGTGCTTGATAGTCTTATCTATCTCGCGAGACGATCCCATGGCTCTCGAGTATCATAGCTAAGCCCATAGTGGTGACCAGCGCTATGTCCTACATTGCCATGGTCTCTAAATGTTTTAAAATGTCTCTCTAACGTCGCCACTAAGTCCTCAGAATCGGAGCTCATCTAGGACTCCCTATATCCCTTAGAGATAGTGTGAAATGATGCAAAATGCGAAGATTTAGGCCTAGATGCATCGCGGCCCTATCAGCGTCTGATACAGAATGGCCCAGTGGAAGTGAGGGGATGGCGAGCAGTCATATAACCACTGGCGAAATTCGCCGTGTTTGCCGTATTGTCGCCGAGGGCACCTTCGCCGATGATCCATTCGCCGTCACGAACACCGAAGAAGCGTTCGCCGGTGATGTCGCCGTCAGGAATGTCGCCGAAGAAACATTCGCCGGTGATGTCGCCGAAGGACCTTTCGCCGAAGAACGTTTTACCGAGGGTGTGGCCAGTGACGGATATGTGACTGTAGGTCAAATGCAAATGAATGAACTCATTCAACAGGGCATGATGGTTATGGCACCGATCAATGGCCCACTGGATGGCGACCCACAGTATAGCGTCCCAGCCTCTGCCGTACGAGCTTTGATGTTGACTCGAGCAAACGACTCAGTGATTGATCCAGCATTGATTACACCAAATGGTAGGATATTCATGTTTCTGATTTTGAATCGTCACCATGCTAAGAACTGATTCAGATCACTCAAATGGCCTTCGCCGTTCCAAACGACAAAAGTAGGATTGCCTTTCATACAATACTTACATGACAAGCAATAAGAAAACAGTAGAACAAATGAAAGCGAAATGAAAAATGGATATGTGAATAAAAAATAAAAGATTCGCCGGTCGTGTTCACGCGCGAGACCGCTTTCCCCCAGTCGCGCTGCTGTCATCCCCACCCTTGCGCTTTCGTCCACGTTTCCCCTCAGATGACGCTGTACTGCCCGATGCAGATGGCAAACATGAGTGGTCGCTTAGCCGAGGACTTTGCCGAAGCGCATCGGCAGGCAAGGCGGCGAGGGTCACCGGATGAGTGTGGGTGGTGTCGGGCACATCGTCTTCCATCACAGATTCCTCCTCTGGCACGACAGCCATAGGACTCACAGGTGGGGGGGGATGAGTTGCACCGTGCCTTGCGCCGTCTCCTGGGATGTCGTTGGTGTCGGCGTGATAAGGTTGACTGCAGGAGGGGCAACGACGGGGTGTGTGACGGGGTGGGAGGCGGCGGTGACGGTGGCAGCGGCAGTGGTGGTAGTGGTGGTGGCAGCGACAGTGGCTGGGGGCGACGGCGAGGGTGAGCCATCCCGGCGACTAACCGGCGAATGCCCAACGGCGAAGGAAGCGGCGTAGGGGTTGACCGGCGAATCAGCGAAGGACCTGGCGAATGGCACTCGCCGAGATGGGCCAGGTGTCCCAGAACCTTCGGCGAGGGATCCGGCGAAGGGTGGTCGGCACGAGGCGCGAGGGGTCGATGACGGCGGGTCACTCATCGTCGATGGCCGTCCCAGGGGCGAATCCTGCCATGCACCCTCGTCCGGCTGCCACCGCCCCATCTTGTAGTGCTCCGGGTCCATCCCCTCAGGGTCTGCAGGCCAGAGGCGCTCTACGTTGACTTCTGGCGGTGGGGGAAGGTAGGGACGCCAATACTCGCGGTTGTTGTGGGCGGGACAGCGGTCGAAACCCAGGTAGTTCTCGATGTCCGTCAACCTGACATTCAACCCCTTGAGTGTGTCCTCCATGTACAACAGGCGGGAGTACGCGTTCTCCTCCTGCATCGCCAGCTGTGCATTTGCCCCCTCGAGGATCCGGTTGAAGCGGTTCGTGAGCTTGTTAATCTGCCCTTCGAGCTTGAACAGGGCGCCACTCTGTGTATGGTATGCCCGCTGTGAGATGGTTCCCTGCTGGCGGAACCAGTCCACCAGGTATAGCTCCACTTCCAGGCCACACTGCGTGAGATGATGTACAAGAAATGATTCAGTATCATTACTCACGCGCATCCGTGAGGACGGGGGGCAGCGTCGAACGCGCCGCCGGCGAACGGTCGTCCCCGCCATCGCCAGTGGTTCGTCGCCGGTGTTGAAACTTTTCCATCATGTAGATTAGATTAGATTAGATTATATCACGTGACCTTAGACATCTTTGATTACATACTTATTTGGTTGGTACAAACAGTAGTATGGTATATAAGACCAGGAAACTGTCAATATCAACAAGTTGTCTCTTGACTCTTAACCAGCTCCATCGCTCTTACCAGCCTCAACCGCTCTCACCAGCCTTACCTCTCCAAACCATGTAAGTGACCATAGCGGTATCATAGAGTACTTCCACTGTAGCTATGTTGCTCAGTACGCCTGTGGCTAGCGCCCAGGTGGAACTTCAACAGGTTATGGGCCCCGGATAGCAGAGGGACTTGGGAACGCTGGCCACAGCAAGTACCTGCCCACTCTACCCTGGTTGGCAAAGAACCGATCAAAAGATCTGGTCTCTGAGTCATACTTCTTCACACATGAACCTGGGAAAATGTCATTACGACAAAGTACCTGTCATGGAGCGTCCCTAAAGGGGATTGGCTTAGTACACATCTTGTGGAAAATCCGATCGTACCTCATACGCTCCTGACATATAAAAAGGGTTTTTCCCACGACCGCTATTCCTGAAGGGAATATGTCATGAGGAATCATTTACTTGTTTTCTCAAATCATATTCATTAAAAAACATATCACTGATTGGGAAACCCTTTTCTAGATTCATTAAAAATGTCTACCTCTCGCTCTGCTCTTGACACCATCTCCGCCTTTGACGGCATCGACTACCAAAGCTGGGCCAAAAAAATGAAGTCCTACCTCCTCCATCAAGGAGTCTGGCGCCTTGTCTCTGGCGACATCCCCCGCCCCGATATCGCCGATTTCACTACCACGATCTCCACTCCTGGCACCACCGCTGGTGCTCCCCCTGTGCTGGTCGCCACGGTCGATCAGCCTGGCTTCCGCAAGGAAGAAAAGAGTTGGATCAGAGACGACGATAAGGCCCTCGGGTCAATCCGACTGAAAGTCTCTGAGGCGATCAGACGCCACATCAAGGATAGCAACTTGGCTCTGGATGCATGGACGACCCTGAAGGATGCCTATTCCAAAGTAACCCCAGCCGTCATCTTCGGCGACTTCAAAGCGGCAGCTTCCTTCAAGCTGTCAGGTCGTGACCCGGTCCCTGAAATAGAATGCCTCGGAGCACTCTTCGCCCGTCTCAGCGAATCGAATTTCGATGTCCCTGACCTGATGCAGGCCATGATCCTGGCAAGTGCCATTCCCGACGCCTGGTCGTCGCTCTCCACCGCCCTCTTCCAGGTCTATGACGCCGACGACTTCACGTACAAAGCCGTCGCGGATAGCATCATCTCAGAGTACCGGCGCAAGTATTCGATTGGGTCCACTCGTACGTCCAACGAGCAGGCCCGGAAAATCTCCGGGACAAAGCGAAAGGGGCAAGACCCCAAATGGGAAAAGCAGCAAAAGCCGAGTACCTCGCAAAACGATGCTGACGAGCAGCCTAACTCGACCGACCCTAGTACCGCTTCTGAAAAGAAGAAGGGAAAAGAACGCTGGCGCAATCAGAAGAAGAGCACCAACAATGCGGACAACACGTCCGACCATGTGGAAGAAACGGTTGAGTTTGTTGCTCCCGCCATTCACTTCTCTCCTCTTCCGGCACCTTCCTTCACGACTGTCACTGGGCGCGGAAAAATGATGAGTACCGCCCAGCCAGACTCCCAAAGGATGCAGTCACTCCTGCAACGCATGAACCCGCCTCCATCCCAGTACACCGGGCTTCCTTCGGGCAAGCCGTCTGCGTGGAAAAAGAATGACCATGTCAGGAAACTCGCGTGGAGCATTGGTGCTCGTCCCTCAGGGTCAAATCTTCGGATTCTGGATATGATTATCCCAGAAGAAGATGAAAGACCATCCAAGCAGCGTCGAGTTACTCCGCCTTTGGATGACTCCCTCAGGATGATGGACATTGACCATCAATCAGAGCGCATGGGACCTGATGAATTGATTGAACTCGACGGTTCGTCAACTTATTCCTTCAAACCTTATCAATTGAGGAACGCTAACAATGCCTGTTTACAGACATATAATATATTAGCCAGTAGCAGTGCAGAATGTGTAGATCACTTTAGTAACGATCTACACAAAAAATTTATAAAACATTTTGCCAACTGCACACATTGTAAGGGAAAAGAACGCGCACAATGGATCTTAGATTCTGGCGCCTCATTACACTTCACCCATGAGTTTAAGGACTTCGCATACTACAAACCCCTCGGGGTCAAGTGATTTGTCCAAACAGCTGCAAAGGGAAGCAACTGGAAATTCTCGGAGTTGGGGCCATTCCAGTACGGCACACCCTAAATGGGGAAGTTAAAACCCATCTTCTCAGACCGGTGTTCTACATCCCGGACATGGATACACGCTTACTATCATTAGGCGTCTTTCTTAACCATGGTTACAAAGTAGACGGGACTCGTGGAGAAATCAACATCTCCAAAGGGCTGAACAAAATACAGTTCTCGCCCCACATTATTGGACAAACCATTTACTGGCTTGACACTGAGATTCGCCACGATCAAATTCATGCAATTTCTAGTGAAGTCATGGTTGAAATCTGGCACAAATGTCTTGGCCATCCGAATGACAAGGCACTCGGAAAGATTCCCACCAGTACCAAAGGGGTACCTAAAACGTTAGTACGTGAGAAATCACAGGAAAGCTGCACAGGGTGCCTCAAAGGGAAAATGCCAAATCAATCATATTCCAATTCCATAACAAGGGCAGTCAAACCTTTTGATTTAATTCATTCGGATCTAAAGCAGATATCCACGGCATCATATCACAAGTACAAATACTTCCTCACCTTTTTGGATGATTTTTCATCCCATGTCTGGGTCGTTTTGCTTAGGAAGAAATCTGGTGCCATTACAGCACTGAGACAATTTCTTGCAATGATCCAGAATCAATTCGCTGCTACTCCTAAAAAGTGGTGAGTTGATGGAGGCGGAGAATTCGATGAATACAAGGATGAACTTGCCGATCATGGAGTTCTGATCGACGTCACGCTCCCGTATCAGCACCAGCAGAACGGTAGAGCAGAACGGATAAATCGAACCCTGTGGGAGAAATCTCAGGCCTTGCGCTTCGACGCGTGCTTACCCCCTATGTGGTGGGAATTCTGTTTGGAACATGCAGCGTTTCTCTACAACAGAACGCCCATGCAGCGTCTCGAATGGAATACCCCTTATTTTAGGGTGACCAATGAGATCCCCGACATGTCCAGCGTCAGAGTTTTCGGATGCCAAGCATATGTATATATCCCAAAAGAAAAACGCAGAAACTCCCTGGAATCAAGATCTCGATTGATGATTTATCTCGGATCAAAACCAGGGGTCAAGGGATACCGCTTCATGGATCCTGAGACCAACACGATTTTCATGGGTGGGAAAGCCATCTTTGATGAAAGCAAATACCCTAGATGCCATATCGATCCTTTGCCAGAAAACGATCCAGAAATGGAAAACCCAGAGCCGGCAGATGAGTTTGAGGATCTCATCCCTGGTAACAACGACGACGATGATCATCACCAAATACCTCATGACCCTGTTCCTACAGAACAAGATGAACCCGAATCAGACGACGAACCACCTGCCAGTGAGCCTGATGACGAGCCACGAGTACCCACTCCGGAGCCCGAGCCAGTACCAGATCGACCGATCAGGGAACGACGAGTTCGGAGGATGCCCGGAAGTATCTATGGGGAAGATACACCTGCTTCTGATCTTGAAAAATTAGATTGAAGACAGAGATTGGGCGGTCAGACGGCATGGCTGAATGAGCTTCGGATAGAAGCAATATCAGCTCAGGTTGGGATTGTTGAAATGTCCCACAAAGACATATACCCTCTTCCAAATAAAGAAGACTGGTATGCGGCTGAACGAAAAGAGCTAGACATGCTCAAACGCCGCGGGGTAATCACGGAGCTAGTACCCCTACCTGCAGGGAGGAAAGCTCTAAGGAACAAATGGGTTTACAATGGAAAATCCGACGGGCGTCTGAAAGCGCGCCTCGTCGCAAAAGGCTTCTCACAGGTAGAAGGGATCGACTTTGATCAGATCTTCTCACCAGTAGTGAGGTACGAGACTGTCCGGTTGATTCTGGCATTGACAGCCCTTGAAGGGTGGTTCATGACACTCTTGGACGTCTCATCAGCCTTCCTCTATGGAACACTCCGTGAGATAATTTACATGTGACAGCCTGAGGGTTACTGTACATAGTAAAAGGGAAAGAACACCTCGTGTACCGACTATACAAAGCCCTATATGGACTCAAGCAGGCCGCATTAGCCTGGTGGAGGGAACTCAATTCCTCCATGAAAAAGCTCGGCTTTGTCCGGCTTCACTCCGATGTGGGAGTTTTCATTCACACAAGTACCAAAGGGGAAACTGTAATCACCGTCATTTATGTCGATGACTCTGCTTTTCTCGGCACAAACCGGGAGTATACACTAGAGAAAAAGAAGGCCTTCATGACCACATGGGAATGCAGGGACCTAGGGCACCTCGTGCCTGGTGGGGAACCAAAAGAGTTTCTTTCGATCCAGATAAGGCAACATGGGAAGAGGATCTTCATTGATCAAGTACATACCTTACCTTGAGAAAATACTCACACGCATGGGGATGAGCGAATCTAATGCCACCCACACCCCACTCCCGACGGGCTACAAACCCATGAAGTCTGAAGATGAACCCAATGCGGAACTCAGATCCAAGTACCAATCCGTCATCGGATCATTATTGTACTTAATGATCGGGACAAGACCCGATATTTGTTTCGCCGTGATCAAAATGTCCCAATTCTCCGCAAACCCTACCAAACGCCATTTAGAAGTGGCTAGGGATATTTGCAGGTATTTGAGGGCAACAAAAAATTACGCGATCATGTACGATGGTGATTCTGGGAAAGGAATCTACGCATTCACAGACTCCGATTGGGCGTCAGACAAAAACACCAGAAAGTCCACCACTGGTTACTTCGTATCGCTGGCATCTGGAGCAGTAACATGGGTTTCATCGGCGCAAAAAACCATTGCCCTCTCTTCCACGGAAGCAGAATACATGGCGCTATCAGATTGCAGTCGCGCAGTGACATGGCTTAGAAGCATGCTTGCCGAACTTGGGATGCAGATCGGATCAGTCCCAATCTATGGAGATAACAATGGCTCCGTCTTTATCGCATCCAACCCTGTAACTGAAAAGCGGTCCAAGCACATCGACGTGCGATTCCACTTCGTCAGAGAAAAAGTATCCGAAGCCATCATTACGGTCGAATTCATCGAAGGAGTGAATAACCCTGCAGACCTTTTAACTAAGAATCTGGGGAAAGTCCTCTTTAGCAAGTTTATCCTGTACTTCGGATTACTTAAAAACTAGATGAAAGAGTACCTACATGGGAAAAAGTAAAAATGTATTTAGAAGTATGTACTAAATATGGGGGGGTGTTGAAACTTTTCCATCACGTAGATTAGATTAGATTACATCACGTGACCATTTACATATCTTCGATTACATACTTATTTGGTTGGTACAAACAGTAGTACGGTATATAAGACCAGGAAACTGTCAATATCAAAAAGTTGTCTCTTGACTCTTAACCAGCTCCATCGCTCTTACCAGCCTCAACCGCTCTCACCAGCCTTACCTCTCCAAACCATGTAAGTGACCATAGCGGTATCGTAGAGTACTTCCACTGTAGCTATGTTGCTCAGTACGCCTGTGGCTAGCGCCCAGGTGGAACTTCAACAGCCGGGAGGTGGTCACATCGCCCTTCTTGTCTTCTCCGTCCTCATCATCACCGTCCACCTCTGTCTCTACCTCGACATATTCAGTCACCTTCGTCACCTTCTGCCGTGCTGCCCCCTTCGCCGGTTTCGCCTTTCGTGACACACTGGGGCCCTCCATCTTGGTCTTCTTCGTCTTCCTCTGAGGCGCCTCGCCATCAGTCAGGCATTTCCCCTTCAGCGTGTAGCAGGCATAACACGCCGCAGCAAACTTCTCCTTCTCACATGGCTGCGCCTTGAATTTGCACCTATCGCACAGGATGTCGTTGTATTCGCCGGTGTGGACAGGCGCTCGGCGAGCGTAATTCCTGTGGCCTTGTGCCGTCTCGCCTCGTGCTGGCGCCGGTTGGTCGTCCTCGTCACTGCTTGATGCCACTGCAGGCTTGGACCTCATCGTCCTCTTCGCCGGTGCGTCCGTCGCCACCTTACCCATCCCCGTCTGCTTCGCCCCTTCCTTCGCCGCCGCCGGTGTCTCCTTCGCCGATCTTGTGGCCGGTGTCTCCTTCGCCGGTCTTGTCGCCGGCGTGTCTTTCGCCGTTGATGTCGCCGGTGTGTCTTTCGCCGTTGTTGTCGCCGGCGGCTCTTTCGCCGTTGCTGTTGCCGTCTTCTCCTTCTCCTGCGCCGTCGTCCTCGTCTCCTTTGCCGCCCTCACCTTTTCTATCTCCTTCTCCTTCTCCCTCGCCGTCGCCGTAGCCGTACTCGCCTTCTCCTTCGACGACTTGTCCACCTCCATGGCCTCTGACCCCTCGTGTCTGCCTTGCCCTGTTTGTTGGTCAGTCCCCTTCCCCTCCTGTCCCTTCGCCGTTGCCTTTGCCTTTGCCGTAAGGGGACGTGGTGCCGGACGTCCACCTACGGCTGCTGTCGGCACATTGCTTGGCCCAGCCACTGGTGCTGTTGCCTCTTGTACCCGCAGGCTGTCGAATGTTGCCAGGGCGAGGCGTTGACCATCCAAAAATCCATCCTCTTTGCGCTTGTGGGCCCAGGACACGACAAACTGATTTATCCATGCAAACCCGGCAAATGGTGCCGCTGGTTGCCCCGCCGCTTCCTTGAACAATTTCAACTGTTCGTGAAATACATTAGAATTGGGTCAATACAACGGCTCCGGGGGTTACTCACCAACTTTCCCTTCATGCCCTTTAACCCTGCAACGATTGTCCCATCAGCCATCCCCTTGCGAATCGTGGCGTCAAAACGGGTGAAGTCAGCGACAATTTCTTCGATGTTGCGGGGTGTTGCGGACATCTTGAGGGCGGTGTTGTGGAAATGCGTTGGTAGTAGGTAGGTAGAGTTGGAAACGCGTGTAATCGCCGCTCGCCGTTGAATAAACGAAACAAAAAACAAACTTTTCTAACACGTGACTACTTCCGCCCTGATCATTGGGATGATTGGCAACCTAATTCCCGCCGGTCGCCTTCTTTTCTGCTGCTCCTCATGTCTGCCCCATCCAACCAACCCCATCGCGATGTGCCGCCGGGCTATACGATAGGTACCACCCCGGATGGGCACGAGTATCTGGTGCCAAATTTCCTTGTCCCTGCCACGGATCTGGCCCTGAACATGGCAGAGATGCGGCGATCTCTTGATTTTAAGCACGCCGCAGGAGGGGTGAGTACACTTTTTGTTCCCCACACCACACACCACCACCTTCCTTCACTGCATCCACGTCGTGAAGAGTGCGGATGAGCATCGTCGCCGATATTTGTTCGCCGAGAAGTCTTCGCCGGTTATTTGCCAAGCAATCTTCGCCGGTCATTCGCCGAGAAATCTTCACCGGTTGTTTCGCCGAGCAGTCTTCAACATGTTTCGCCGATCATTGGTCTTAGGCTGACCTCCTTCTTCCTCAGCCCCTTTCTATGGAAGCCCTGTCTTCAGGCCTTATCAACCGGGGTACTGTCCCAGCACCTGCTGTGCCGGTTCGTCACTGTCCCCTGTTGTGTCTTTCGCTCTCATGTCTTTCTATAGGGTTTGAGCCACAGAGAGCTTCTCTCACTTCATGCTGAGGTGAAAGCACTCCAGGCACAGCTGGGCATCAGCTACAAGGATGCTGCACACCATCTGTACCATGCTGAGGTACAAAGGATCCACATGCTCGACACTTCCCGGCGCCAGGCAGCTGACACCCGGCGAATGGTGGACGAGATGGTCAGCGACAACATTGCTGATAGGATTATTAATATAGATCGTGAGGCAATGCAGGAACAAGATGGGCAGGGTGCGGGTGGGCGGTTGGGCGATGGGAAATAGGTACATTACGGGTTCGCAATGTCAAATAGGCTACCATGAAACACCTCCTGGTTTGTATCAGATGACTCTGTCTGATGTTGTCGCCGGCTGCATTGCCGTTGTCGCCGGTGAATTGACTTTGTCGCCGGTGAATTTGGATGCTGCATTGACTTTGTCGCCGGCTGCATTGCAGTTGTCGCCGGTGAATTTGGATGTGGATGTCGCTGGCTGTATTGACGTTGTCGCCGGTGAAATTGAATGTCGCCGAGTGCATTGACGTTGTCGCCGGCCCACATTTCGCGGCTGTATTGACATTGTTGCCGGTGAAATCGAATGTCGCCGAGTGCATTGACGTTGTCGCCAGCCCACATTTCGTTCTGTCGCCGCCGCCGTGGAGAATTCGCCGGTGAAATTGAATGTCGCCGGGTGCATTGACATTGTCGCCGGCCCACATTTCGTTCTGTCGCCGCCGCCGTGGCGAATTCGCTGGTGCTGTAGCGAATTCGCTGCTTCC
Organism: Entoloma clypeatum; assembly: GCA_963565915.1. Lineage (NCBI taxonomy): Eukaryota > Fungi > Basidiomycota > Agaricomycetes > Agaricales > Entolomataceae > Entoloma > Entoloma clypeatum. Next base: position 408,079 of record OY751490.1, on the reverse strand, counting down.
GTAATTTACCATACACTGTATGCGTTCGCTGGACCGTAAATTACAATACAGTGTAGGTTGAGTATGTGGTACGGTCGGAGGTCATCGGAGGTCGGAGGTGTTGAAAGATAGATGGAAACAAAAGGAAACGTAAAGTATAGTAATATAAGTAATAGGCATATCACAATGGTTGGAGGGTCGGAAGATGGGTCGGAGGAACAATCAGAGGTGTTGGAGCAGAGGAGCGGAGGACAGTTGGAGGTGTTGGAGGTGTCAGATTGAGGAAATCGGATGGTTGCCCTTACAACCATTGGATACGAGAGACGTTGCTTGGACACAAGAGATGTGGCTTGGGCGCGGAGAGGCAGTTGTTGGGTGCAAGGGATGGCCGTTGGGCATGAGTAGAGAGTGTTGGGCAAGAGAGATCCGTTGGGCATGAGAGACATGGCTCTTGGGTGTGGAGCGGCAGTTGTTGGGCACAGGTGAAGGCCGTTTGGCACGAGAGAGCCATTGGGTACAAAATAAGGCCGTTAGACACAAGAGGTGGCCATTGGACACAAGGAATGCCCATTAAGCATGAAAGGGACACATGTTGGGCACAAAGCAAGGCCGTTGGGCATGAGACGCAGCCGTTGGGCGCAAGGGATGGCTGTTGGGAGCAAAGGGACGGCTGTTGGGAATGAGATGCAGCCATTGGGCACGAGGGATGGCCATTGGGTGCGAAAGGAGGGCCGTTGGACATGAAGGGAGCCATTGGGCAGAAAGGGAGGCCATTGTGCCTGAAGGGATGGCCGTTGGGCATGAGACGCAGCCAGAGGCTGTTAGGCACCAAGGGATGGCCGTTGGGCATGAAAGGAGGCCCATTGGACACAAAGGGAGGGCCATTGGGCATGAGAGAAGGCTGTTGGGCATGAGGGAAGGCCGTTGGGAGAGAGCGCCACAGTTGTGGAATGACAGATGAAGACAAACCTTGGATCATTAAGTACCGTTGCTGTTGTGCAACCAATGTACGGAAGTTGCCATGACATGTCATGTGTCATGCATGTCATGGCAACATCCAAACATTTCAATGTCAACAGAGTCATTCTTCCCTCTCAGACCTTTCCCCCTCACACTTATACCACCCACAGCCATGTATCTCACCCCGTTGTGCAAAGCCACCCCACGCCAATGATGTGAACCTCACCCACACTGCCATGAACCACGTAGCACCAAGTTCCTGTGACACAGTGACATGAACAGACTCTTGAGGAGTGCAGGGTACGGGGGTGCGAGGAAGGAGGTGTACAGCCAGATATGTGTGATGAGTGTCACAGTGCTGGGAGTGTGTATATGAGAAGCAAGGGATTGTGCTTTGCCTGTCTTTTTGATGAGGGCCCCTTTGTTTTATATGTGTTACAATGTCCTTGTCGCAACACACTCCCTTATTTTCCATTTGTGAGGATGTATTATAATACTAATGTTATCACAATGTTATGATTTTTCTACATAAAAATGTTTTTATTCCAGCTTGTGAACATTTTTGCTGAATAATTCAAAGATGTTGTCCCCAAGCTGCTCCGAGACAAAGCTGATTAAAGATGTTTTCTATAAGTTGAAGGCGAAAAACCGGTGAAAGGCCGGCGACAAACCGGCGACACGGCGACAGGCCATCGGCGAATGTATGGGCCACCGGCGAAAGCAGGTCTTGAGGGCCGGCAACACTGCAAATTAAAAGAATGATGCTAACAAGAGATTGGCATATCATTGACCGGCGAAAGAGACTATGGCAAAAAACCGGCGAAAGACCGGGGAAAAGCTGGCGACAGGCCATCGGCAAATGAATGGGCCACCGGTGAAAGCAGGTCTTGAGGGCCGGCAACACTGCAAATTAAAAGAATGATGCTAACGACAGATCAGCATATCATTCACCAGCAAAAGACACCACGGTGACAAACCGGCGACACGGCGACAGGCCATCAGTGAATGTCAGCCTTGAGTGCTGGCAATCCTGCAAATGAAAAGAACGATGCTAATGACAGATCAGCAAATAATTCACTGGCAGGAGACACCACAACAAAAAACCGGCAAAAAACCGGCCACAAATCGGCGACAGGCCATCGGCGAATGAATGGACCATCGGCAAAACCAAGCTTTGAGTGCCAGCAACACTGCAAATGAAAAGAACAATGCTAACAACAGATCGGCAAATAATTCACTGGCAAAAGACACCATGGCAAAAAACCGGCAAAAGACCAATGACAAACCGGCAACATGGTGACAGGCCATCAGTGAAGTTATGTATGACCCATCGGCAAAAGCGAGACTTGAGTGTCGGCAACACTCCATATACAAAGAACGATGCTAACAACAGATCAGCAAATAATTCACCAGCGAAAGACACCACAGCGAAAAACCTGTGAAAGACAGGCAACATGGCAACAGGCCATCGGCGAATTGATGACCCATCGGCAGAAGCGAGCCTTGAGTGTCGGCAACACTCCATATACAAAGAACGATGCTAATGACAGATTGGCAAATAATTCACTGGTGACAGACACCATGGCAAAAAACCGGTGAAAGACTGGCGAATGTTGGATGATGCACAACACACACACATCAAACATGTCAAATACATGTAAACAAATGTCAAAAGATATTGCACATCTCCTCATTATATCTAGACAGGATCAAGTAATGTTTGCTACTATATCAGATGAGTAGGGGAGCATGTTGTATCATCAAGTATGTATTAATTAGCCACAGATTTAAGGTCCTATGGTCTGAACCAAATAATAGAAAACAATGCTAATACCAGTATATTTGTTCTAATACACCGTAGAAAGTCTCTCCCCACCACAGAACCATCTGGAGGTTCATTCCCGATTATGTGAGGATATGAATAAAGATATGCAGATACCATGTAGAGGTAGAACATGGTGAAAAAAGCTGAAATGTATGTCCTCATCTTTGGCACAGATCATCATTTTATGGGTGCGGTGCAATCTGGGCACCTGTGTATGGCTATTCTCTAGTGTGAGTAGATCTCAATGCATCAATAGTAAATGGTGTGTGATGTATAGATAGGTGTTAAAAAGTATCAGACAACTTGCACATCAAAAATGTCTATGTATTCATCATCTGGCATTATTATTATATGGTCAATAAATCTATAGATAGTTCTATAGAGTGTATCAGATGTACATCTACTTGATACAAAAAGTTCCAAGGGAATCCATGCCATGTGGAAGACTGGAGATAAGACTTTGTCCAAAATATGTCTCAGAATCCCACATGCATAACAATGACAGTGTTGGGAACAAAATCATATTTCCTACACTTTTCACTCTATGGGCCACAAATATGCTTGTTAACTAATGGATAGATGCCTATGAACTCATGAAAAGTATATATACAGTTGGATACTCAAGCTATGTATGATTGAGAATCTGTATTCTGAAATGAGAGATCAAAACACAGGCAAAATCGTGATGCAACAGTGCATCATGGGTTTCTCCAAACACCAAAACCAATGTTTTCCTCCTTTTCCCTTTCCACAACCACTTTAGTCTACATGTACTGTTTGGATACCATTGAAACATTGTATGTAAACCTTCTCAGACCATTCAACTAAAGTTCAAGGACTTGATAAGGTGAATATGAGCAAAATAGGTCGAAAATTTGACCAAAATCTTTTATTTCACCTTTGGATTCTCCACATTCAGGGGATCTCAGAACACCTTCATTTTTCAAATTTGGTTCATTTCTTAGGGAGATATGACACTTTTTCTCAAACCTGCACGTTTGATTATTTGCATCATATCTGGACTTCTAAAAATTATACAAAGTGTGTCACAAGGTGAATACATATGCAGTCATGAGTTCTATTGCTTCAAACTATTAATCAATCATGAGAAAGGCACTGTGCGTGCCTGTGTGACGTCTTTGGTGCATTGTTTACTATTATTGGTTCAGACCATGGGACCTCTATAACTTGGAATCCACGGCAAAATTTGATAAAATAAATACATACTTGATGATACAACATGCTCCCCTATCTAACTGATATAGTAGAAAAGTTTACTTGTTCCTGTGTAGAGATAATGAGGAGGATGTGCGACATTTTTGGAGATTTGTTTACATGTATTTGACATGTGTGATGTGTGTGTGTCACACATCATGCCACATTGAACCCATACATCCACCACCCATTACTGACTGTGCAATGAGGAGCACAAATGCCGAAAAGCTCAGAATATATACATGGATTTTTATTCAATCAGTCATGAGCAGCACAAACTGGTCATAAGCATCAAAAATGGTAAAAAGCAATTACACCAGCATGGATCAAAGGCTTGCTTTCACCGATGGCCTGTTGCTGGTTTTTTGCCAGTTTTTTGCCAGGTGTCTTTGCCAGTCAATGATATGCTGATCTGTTGTTAGCATCATTATTTTAATTTGCAGTGTTGCTAGCACTCAGGACTTGGTTTTGCCAGTGGCCCATCCATTCCCCGATGGCCTGTCGCCGGTTTGTGGCCGGTCCTTCGCCGGTTTCTCGCCATGGTGTCTTTTGCCGCTGAATTATTTGCCGATCTGTCATTAGCATCATTCTTTGTATATTGAGTGTTGCCAACACTCAAGGCTCGCTTTTGCCGATGGGTCATCAATTTGCCGATGGCCTGTCGCCGTGTTGCCGGTTTGTTGCCAGTCTTTCGCCGGTTTTTTGCCATGCTTGTCGTCGATCCCTGACAACTCGTAGTCTGAAGGAGAACATGTGGAGGGTGCTACTGCATCCTCTACATATTCTCTATGCTCTCATTCTATCACCACCACTGGCTGCGCATTTGTGCAAGTAGTAGTGCGGTGGACTTGCATTGTGCACACTAGTCCACTGTTGTTGGTATGATACTGGATGGGTGACGACGGCGAGGTCAATTGGTGTTATCACCAATCGTCTCTTACTTTATTACGAGCTTTGTTTGCGACGCAAGAAGGGGTACGACCATGAGGAGGACATATTTGTCCTCCATCTGGTCTAGGATGGTTTTGATGACAATGACGATGGTATGAGCCTTCGTCTCGTCTCGTCTTGAGGGATTGCACACAACAATGAGCCATGTTGACAGTATGAGCTGTCAGCACAACCACAACACTTGGCTGATGGTAATGGTGTGAGCCATTATCCTCGTCGTTGATTGGGGGCAATGATATGAGCCATTGCCCTCATCGCTCGTTGAGGTGCTCGTTTGATGTGCGCTCGTTAAGTTTGACTTGGATGGGGGATAATTGGGTGCCCCCTTCCAGGCCATTGGAATAGTTCATTGTAGCAGAGGGTGTTTAATCATCCTCCGTTGCATGAATCACGTTCAATGTTTTTGTATTTTTTGTATTTTTTGTGGAAGAGTGTGGGGCATTGCTCCACCTCTCTCCCCTTTCTGCTTCGTTTAGGAATGAAGCATATTCAAAGTGGATTGGGGTTAAGTTGGGAGGGGTTGTATTGAGACTCCTCCCTCCCTCTGCCCCCTTCTGGTTTAAAATTTTGGTCAGGAGGGGTCTTTTAGAGACTCCTCCCTTCCTCTGCCCCCTTCTGGTTTAAAATTCCAGACTGGTCTTGGCGACCCCCCTCTCCTTCGATGTTGAAGAGAGGAGTCAGACGATCTGACATCGTTTTTATTGACGATGACAATCACAATTTTGTGGTTGCCGACGACACTCTTCAAAGTGGTTTGAAGGCTGCAAGAGGGGTACATTAATCACAGCAATGGCAGTGTTTCCGTCGTCGGCGAGACTTCTTCTTAGTTTCGGAGGGAGTGGTACTCCCTCGGGTTTTGATAATTGGTGAGGGAGCGTATTGCTCCCTCTGTTCCCAACTACTCCCAAATTTCCTCCGCCGTTGGCAGGAGGTATTCGGATATAGTCGACCGTGACGGGCAGGGATCCAGCCAGATCTCCACCAGTTTGAATGGTCAGCTTTTGTCGGCGGTGTCGAAGGACTTTTCGGAGCAAAGGATGGGCCTGGAGGTCCATTGTTCACATTGGGAACAAGTTCTATGGATGTAGCGGCCACAGAGGTTGTTTTTCGAGACGTAGATGGACTTAGCGATCATATTTTCCGAAGAAGAAGATGGACCTAACGGACCATCTTCTTTCTTGTAAACAGGAGGTGACGAGGGGGCAGGGGAATTTTTGGAGGTGATTGAAGGCTCTTCATACCAATATTCGGTTTGTATTCCCACAAGAAACCTTTGTAGTTCTCCGCTTCTCGAAAGGCCCATCTTCAAACATTCCATGTGTGGTCCTGACAAAATGCTCGAGGGTCCCGTAAAATATTTTGGTATTGTGCTCGGGAGCAGCGGCAGCTGTTCCCTCACATATCATATAATAGTATCCAATTGACAAATCAAGTAGTGTATCAAGATAACGTTCTCGGACACCAATCATCAATAGATAATGCTTTGCGTGGAGCTCAAATTGAGTTTGAAGTGAAGCATGGGGAATATGTGATGATGACAGAGGCTTTTTCGGAGCCTCTGGCATCTCGCGTGTAGTATAGTTAGACGTAGATGACGAGGTCTCCAGTTCGCGAGAACTGGACCTCAAGTCGTGCCAAAAATGGTTCAACACTTGATCATGGGCCAAAAATGGTCCATGACTCAAAGTGGAAGCCTTGCTTCGTAGAGGGCTTCTTTGGGAAAGCCAGGGCCCATCAGATACTAGATAGGCCATCCGAAAAGGGTCCATAAGGGTTCTAAAGAGGGCTGAGACTCAGGGAGTCTAGACGCGTGTTTTTTCGGATATACAGTAAGTTTTGTGCTCGAAAATCGGGGGTGGTCCCCTGTGCTTGATAGCTCCTATAAGGAACACTGAAAAAAATGTAACGAGTCGTTACGGGTGCCTAATCTCACTCACACATAGTACTTCAGTGAGACCAATGTATAGGCTCTACCAGAGTACAATGATGTGTGTGTAAGAAAAGGACTGTCCAACCATGACTAATCGTCCATCAACATAAGCTGCAAGTCCGATCAACTGTATAGTATATGCCCAAAGCCCATGCCAAACAACCTCGATATGGTAAGGATATGGTAAGGATATGGTAGGCCCTGGGTACAGGGAATCGGTCCATTACAGCATGCGTTCCGACAGGTCAGACAACCGGAAACGGGCCTACATATCTATGAGCCAGTTTTTTGGTTGGTCGGGTGGTTTTAAGGTCGGAGGAATCCAGAACAACCTTGTCACCCAGTTGGAAGGTCGGAGTAGATGTCCGACGCTGGTTGTAGTACCATGCCATGTCGTCTTTGGCCTTTCCCAAAGCTGCTTGTGCTTCCTCCAATGCGGACTTCATCCACTTGCTGAACTCCTCCACTGCCTCGATCTCCAATGGTCTTTGTCGGGGCTCAAAGCCCATACATGGGTGATGTCCAGTGTCGATGTAGAAGGGGGTTTGGCCATGGACGTGTGGACATGGTTATTGTATGAAAACTCCACCATCGGAAGCCATTCGTCCCAGTCGTCCTGTCGTTCGTTAACGAACAGTCGGAGGTATTGTTCCAATCCCTGGTTCATGTGTTCTGTCTGTCCGTCCGACTGTGGATGGTAAGCCGTCGAGGCAGCAACCTTGATACCTAACAGCCTATACAATTCCCGCATGAACTTGGTGACGAACTGTGGTCCACGATTGGAGACAATGGCCTCCAGAAGACCGTGGAGCTTCCAAACATGTTGAACATAAGATTTCATGGACCCGAGGGCAGAGAGAGCAGAGTGCGTCGGAATGAAGTGTCCACGTTTCCCGACTGAGTCCACTACTATCATGATAGCATCATACCCATGGGCTTCTGATAGTTCAGTGATAAAATCAACACTAGTTACCTGCCACTGCTCCGATGGAACTGGGAGCAGATGGAGCTCACCAGAGGGTGCGGAATGTCGGACCTTGGTGCGGAGGCAGGGGTCGCAAGTTTTGCAATACTGACCAATTAAGCGTGCCATGTGGGGCCACCAATAAGTGCGCGATACCAACTCTAGCATCTTCCAACGTCCTGGGTGTCCGACCACCGGGTTGTCGTGGTGTTGTCCGAAAGTTAGTGTAGCAATTTCGGATTGGATGTCGGTGTTATATCTGTCTCCGAAACTCCGAGTCACTCCGATCGTCCTCCGATATTTCGGACATCCGCCACCTCCGTGTCTCCGCATGTTGCCATCGTGCATTTCACATTTGTAACTCCATGCCTTTATGCATTTCATATTCATACGCCCGTTGACTTATGCATCGCCTTTCCCGCATGGTCTGCTGTTCCGACATCTCCGATGTTCAATACAGTTGCTGGCAACTTACGCCACAACTCCGGACCTACTCCGATCATCTCCGTAAAGTAATCACCTTTAGATATTTAAGCTCGTACCATACCTGTAGTTCCTCAGTTCGAATATCAACAAAGTTCACTCCTCTGTTCTCAGCTCATGCCAGAGATCCTCGCCATGGTACAATACGCCGACAACATCATCATCTACTGCTCTTCCTCCATTGTTACTCTTTGAAGAGCTCAGTACTGTGTCTGAGTCTCAACTCCGACGTCGTCCGACCACTTCCACATTAACGTGTCCCTCACCGAAATCTCTCCTCCGACCTCCGCACCTCTGACCTCTCCTCCGACCTCCTGAAATTGGGACATTGTCCAACAAACGGTGGCGCAACACATACATTGAAGCCATGTCCCTCCCCTTTGTTGTTACTCCACATTTCCGGAGTTGCAACTCCGGTCCCAGTACTCCGTCCAACCTCTGACAGGCTCTGACGAAGCCCCAATGTCTAACCTACTTAACAGTATATTCGAACTCAAACCATTTTTGGATTCCTGCTAGTCATGGCACTCCGAAACACCAAGACAGCAAAAGCCGCAGAAGCTGGCAGGCAGCAAGTTCTTCAACATGTTGAACAACGTTTAACAGAACTATCCCCCGTAACTCCAACAACTCCGATACCTCCGGGTTTCCAGCCCATCACACCCCTGCATAGAATTCAGATTCCCACATTGTTGAAGTTCCACATGGGCGCTAGCCACAGATGTACTGAGCAACACAGCTACAGTGGAAGTACTCTACGTAACCGTTCTAGCCACTTACATGGTTTGGAGGGGTGAGGCTGGTGAGAGCGGTTGAGGCTGGTAAGAGCGATGGAGCTGGTTAAGAGTCAAGAGACAACTTGTTGATATTGACAGTTTCCTGGTCTTATATACTGTACTACTGTTTGTACCAACCAAACAAGTATGTAAGGAAGATATGTAATGGTGATGTAATCTAATCTAATCTACATGATGGGAAAAGTTTCAACACCCCCCCATATTTAGTACATACTTCTAAATACATCTTACTTTTTCCCATTTTAGGTACTTTTCTTCGTCTAGTTTTTTAGTAATCCGAAGTATGGGATAAACTTGTTAAAGAGGATTTTCCCCAGATTCTTAGTTAAAAGGTCTGCAGGGTTATTCACTCCTTCAATGAATTCGACCGTGATAATGCCTTCAGATACTTTTTCTCTGACAAAGTGGAATCGCACGTCGATGTGCTTGGATCGCTTCTCAGTTACAGGATTGGATGCGATGAAAACGGAGCCGTTGTTATCTCCATAGATCAGAACTGATCCAATTTGCATTCCAAGTTCGGCAAGCATGCTTCTTAGCCATGTCACTGCGCGACTGCAATCTGATAGCGCCATATGTTCTGCTTCTGTGGAAGAGAGGGCGATGGTTTTTTGCGCCGATGATACCCAAGTCACTGCTCCGGACGCCAGTGATATGAAGAAGCCAGTGGTCGACCTCCTCGTGTTTTCATCTGACGCCCAGTCGGAGTCTGTGAACGCATAGATCCCTTTCCCGGAGTCGCCATCATACATGATTGCATAATCTTTTGTTGCCTTTAGATACCTGCAAATATCCCTAGCCACTTCTAAATGGCATTTAGTGGGGTTTGCAGAAAATTGGGACATTTTGATTACAGCAAAGCAGATATCAGGCCTCGTTCCAATCATCAGATATACAAGTGATCCGATGACAGATTGGTACTTGGATTGAAGTTCTGCATTAGGTTCATCTTCGGACGTCATGGGTTTGTAGCCCATAGGGAGTGGGGTGTGGGTTGCATTGGATTCACTCATCCCCATGTGTGCGAGTATTTTCTCAAGGTAAGGTACTTGATCAATGAAGATTCATTTCCCATGTTGCCTTATTTGGATTGAGAGAAACTCTTTTGGTTCCCCATCAGACGTTAGGTGCTCTAAGTCCCTACATTCCCATGTTGTCATGAAATCCTTCTTTTTCTCTAGCGTATATTCCCAGTTTGTGCCGAGAAAAGCAGAGTCATCGACATAAATGACGGTGATTACAATTTCCCTGCTGGTACTTTTGTGAATGAATACTCCTGCATTGGAGTGAAGCCGGACAAAGCCGAGCTTTTTCATGGAGGAATCAAGTTCTCTCCACCAGGCTAATGCGGCCTGTTTAAGTCCATATAGAGCTTTGTATAGTCGGTACACGAGGTGCTCTTTCCCTTTTACTATGTAGCCCTCAGGCTGTCGCATATAGATTTCCTCGGACCCATCTGAAAATTGTTGCCATCAAGTCGCAGAAGTCGAGCTCTCGTAATGAGTATGGAACAGACATAATGGCGAGATTAACGGCGAGGTCATGAGGGCGTGGGTTCGTCTAGGTGTCATAAAGGCGATGGTGGAAATTGGAACGTCGTTCATCTCATTCGGAGGAGGTATGTGTTGACCTCCCCCCACCCACCTCGCGGCCATATCATTTCTACAACCTTGGCAATTCCCTGGGCAGATATCCCGACGACCATCTTCTTCCTCATGCTCATCAATTTGTTTGATCATTGCCGCTTGTACCCTGTGCTGCAGCTGCCTGCAATTGTGGGTGAAATGCCCCTGTCCACCACAGTTAAAGCAGTTACCAGGAGCTCGTCACTGGTTCCTGTTGACCAACGTTCATCGCATTCGGATCGCGTTGTTGTTGTTGCTGACCGTTTTGTTGTTGAGGACGGTACCCCCCATTTTGTTGTTGCCCAAAGGGCCTTCCAAAATTATTCTGGCCTTGCGGCCGTGGTGCTTGCTGATTCTTGGGGTGATTTCCCCATTGATTTCCTTGTCTTTGAGGAGCCTGCCTCATTCCTTGCCTCATGGCGTAATTTTCTTCAGCTCTTCCGATGGCTGAGATCTCCTCAACAGTTTCCTGCATGGTATCCTGCCGTCTCCCTTGCTGAAATAATTGTTGCACAATTGAGTCCCGGGCATTTCTCTCTAATAAGGAAATCCCATGATGATCCTCAATTTTTCCTTTGATTGCCAGTGTTCCAAACTGCGTGATCCAATCGTCTGTCTTCATTTGGTTCTGTTTGAACCCCTCAATCTTTGCTCTGGCCCATTCTACTTCAGTGGTAGGGTGAAACCTTGTGGTAATCTCATAGACCAAGTTTCGATATGTTGGCCAATCGTTTGATTCCATGAATTGGGTGAGTCGTGTCTCCCCATATGTTCCTGTGATCGGTCCATCTAATCGGGACCACACTGCAATACAGACTTTGTCATCTCCATGTAGCAGATCTCGATTTACTCGGATCCACATGAGCATTTTTGCCCACCATCCCAAAAACAGGGGCCGGGACCCACCACACCCGCTGGGACCTGCAGCTATGTCAATTCTTCAGCCTGGTCGGGGAGGAGGTGGTGTGATGGGGGGTTCATGATGTTCGGGGGCTTCATTCTGAAGATCTTGGTTATCCATGTTGGTGTTCTGACAGGGGGGAGTGGTTTGTTTTGAACAGTAGTACCTTACATCAGGTGCACAACCCTGTTCTGATGCTTAGGCGGGGGGAATCTGAAAAGAAAACCCAAAGAACGATCTGTCTACCCAGGCAGTCGGGATGTCCGAATGGAGGAAGATCTAGGAAAGATGAAGTCCACGTGGTCAAAACCCCCACGTGTGCTGGACTGGTTGAATCGGAACACCTGTTGTGAACTAGACGTGTACGGTCTTCTCTTCCAAACCATCACATGCACCAGCAACTTCCCCAAAGGTTAGATGTGTTGGCCTTTGGTCACCTCAACACGGGACAGGCTCAATGTTTCCCTATGTATCTCGAACGGCAACGCTAGTTATAGTGGGTGCACTGAGCATTTCCCTTCTTATCCCTGAAGTCCGGGAGGCCCCCCTTAACGCTAGGGTCCACATAAAGATGTGTACTTTTGATGAAAAAGCACAAAACAGCAAAGTTGGAATGGAGGAAAGGGAAGTGAGTTTGGGCGGGCGAGTTTAGAGCTTGTTCTTCTGTTGAGGCGATAGGAACTTAGAGATTGAATGTGGAAAGATGAGGAAAGGGCTGTATTGCCAAGAGAACAAGCTATCAAATACAAGCGAAAGTACCCTACTTATATATGTAAAAACCATGAGGCTGTGTTGAGGCAGCATCATGCTGCGCGACTCTGGAATCCTGCGCATCTTGCTGCGTGATGTCCTCATGTATGATAAGATGTAGATAAGATGAGATTGAGGTAAGAGAAGATAAAGTGAAAAGTGAAAATACAATTATAACAAGGACTGTGCAAGAAGGTAATAAGTAAGCATTTCCCTAAGTACAAATTAAGCTATGTCAAGTACTGTACCATTTTGACCAAGTGTTCAGTCACAGGTCACACAAAACTGTGAACTGAATATTGCATCTAGTATTTCTGAACTACCAGCCTAATTAGGCTCAATATCATCAGATTCCCAACACCAGCATTAAATCATTCCCCAAACATGCGAGACTCCAATGGCAAGAACCCCATGCTTTGTCATTGTTGATCATGGTTGGTCAGAGCCATCAAAATCACACCCACACCCATCAATCACAACCATCAACACAGCTGCTGCGCGTGTTAGTCGTTGCTTGGCTACCTCGTGCTCGTTGTTCTGCATGGTGAGCTCAACTATCTCATTATTCCGGCCTCATTGCGCTTCCCTTCTTTTTTACAATATGTTTATATATGTAACTACAGTATAATAGATTAAATATTATTGTTATTTGATGTCCTGGAGGCTTAGGATTGTTATATCTATCAATCTTGAGATATGTTGGCTGTTATGCATCTATAGGAGAGCTCTTGGATGAGTTGGAAAGGCTTTGGATGATGTATCATTACAGTAGAACATTAGGGAGGTGTATTATAGGGAGGAGAGGGAGGGAGGAGATCAAAAAAGCGCACTTATGGGTGGGGAGGAGGATAGCAGTTCATATGTATTGTTTGAGGCCCTTAGAATGATTGGGGTAGTCCTAAGGAAGTGTTGGACTATAAATGAAGCATGGGAGAAAAGCCCAGACATGGGTATAGAGCTGTATGTAGATATGTGTGAAGGGACTGGAAGAAGAAGACTTACTCCTTATTGTCTAGACCACCCACATCCCTGAATCGCAGGATATATCATCTAGTAGTTCCTCTAAAGTGGATAATGAGTAGTGCCTTGAGATATGCTTGATAGGGAAAGGAAAAATGCGATCAAGGGGGAGGAGGAGCACATACTTTCCAGTGAGGGCCCTAAGCCAGGATCTGTCCAATAGTACCTACAATGTTATTTTATATGAGTATTATCCTAGAAATGGATACCTTGATGAGCCATAGAATGAGCATAAATGGGTGATAAAAGCGAAAATATGTGTACTCACATTGAGGCCTCAGGTAGTATTCCTGATACTTCCTATGGCCCACTGGAGCATTGCATTATCTACCTATACCTAGTAGGGTCTCCAAGCGTCGGTTATATGACCTACTTATTGAGGTAGAGTGGGTGTTAGTGATGAAATTAAGATGAAAGTTGAAAAATGCGGTTTTTCACACCTGGAACACTTGATATCACCTGTAAAAATATATAGTAGGAAACATCATGCCCAATGGCTGCCTCTCATGCCCTTTGTGTCCAACAGCCTCCCTTTGCACCCAATGGCCATTCCTCTTGCCCAACAGCTTCGTCTCGTGCCCTCCCTTTGTGCCCAATGGCCCCCCTTTTGTGCCCAACGCCCGTCTTTCATCTCCAGCAGCCCTTCTTTCATGCCCAACGCCTTCCCTTCATGCCCTTCATGTCCAAAGGCCCTCCTTTTGTGCCGAATGCCCATCTCCTCTGTCCAATGCCCGTCTCCTCTGTCCAATGCCCGTCTCCTCTGTCCAACAGCTGTCCTTCATGTCCAACGGTTCTCCCTCTTGCCCAACGCCCCTCCTTTTGCACCCAATAGCCATCTCTCTTGCCCAACAGCTTCATCTTGTGCCCTCCCTTCGTGCCCAATGGCCCTCCTTTTGCACCCAATGGCCCTCCTTTTGCGCCCAACAGCCGTCCCTCATGCCCAATGCCCTCCCTTTGTGCCCTTTGTGTCCAACAGCTGTGTCTCGTGCCCAATGGCTCCCTTTATGCCCAATGCCTGTCCCTTCTGTCCAACGGCCCTCCTTTCGCACCTTCATGCCCAACGGCTGTTCCTTCGCGCTAATACTCCATAAATTTTACATTTTACCCCCTACTCAATACTTCTCTACCCTACCCCCTACCCTCCAAATCAACATAGAATTCAACTCTTATATTTACCTAACTGCAACATACTATTCAACAACTACTTAGACAACTCAAAATAGCATCACTCAAACACATTAAACATTACTTAAATCACTTAAACTACTTAAACTACCAAACCACAAATTGTGCCAGCTTTTCATTTTTTTAAAGTATGTTTAAAGGTTGTTCAAGCCTTGTAAGACACCTCAAGACATGCATAGAAATAATCACTTAAGACTACTTAATACATTCTTAAACACACTTAAACTACCACTAGAAAATTCGAGAAAAAACATGATTCTAAGTACTTTTAAGATGCTGACTTAGCTTAAATCACTTAAACCACTTAACTTTCTCTTTAAGTTTGTTTAAGTACCATTTAAGTAGTTTGACCTTTTTCTGATGTGAAACACTAATAACCTACACTACCCTGGCCAGTTCCTAGAACACCAGCCTCTTGGTGAAACTATGCCGAGGCGGCTGCTGGGCATGAGTGGAGGCCATTGGGCTGGTGAGAGAGAACCATTGTAAGGGCGACCTTATAATCCGACAACTCCAAAGTTAAATTAGACTCTACGAAGTACAATACGAGGCGTATCTTGCAAGGGAAATCCAAAGAGAAAGTTCTGAGGATTCTCTTGCAAGCTAGACAGCTATATAGACGACGAGAATTGGAAATGAGAAGAGGAATGTTGAAATACGACAAAGATTGGGAGTAGGGATGGGAACGGAATATGTAAATCGGAAGTGTGCATGTGGTGGTATAAATCATTGCTCCAACAGGAACTGCAGCTTGCCTCGTTGAAGTCGACTGTCCAAAACTGTTTCGACTTTGTATTCCATTTCTTCTCCGACTGCGGTCGGAGGTGGAGGGGTTTGGACATCTCGTTGGAAAGGGTCCTCCGGAGCTGGCAACAGTTTTACAACGTGGAATACGGGGTGAATGCGAGACATGAAAGGAGGGAGTTTGAGTTTGTACGCATGCATTCTGACAGGTTGGACAACCGGAAACGGGCCTACATATCTATGAGCCAGTTTTTTGGTTGGTCGGGTGGTTTTGAGGTCGGAGGAATCCAGAAAGACCTTGTCACCTGGTTGGAAGGTCGGAGTAGATGTCCGACACTGGTTGTAGTACCATGCCATGTCGTCTTTGGCCTTTCCCAAAGCTGCTTGTGCTTCCTCCAATGCGGACTTCATCTGCTTGCTGAACTCCTCCACCGCCTCGATCTCCGATGGTCTTTGTCGGGGCTCAAAGCCCATATGTGGGTGACGTCCAGTGTCGATGTAGAAGGGGGTTTGGCACGTGGATGCATGAACATGGTTATTGTATGAAAACTCCGTCATTGGAAGCCATTCGTCCCAGTCGTCCTGTCATTTGTTAATGAACAGTCGGAGGTATTGTTCCAATCCCTGGTTCACGTGTTCCGTCTGTCCGTCTGACTGCGGATGGTAGGCCGTCGAGGCAGCAACCTTGATACCTAACAGCCTATACAATTCCCGCATGAACTTGGCGACAAACTGTGGTCCACAATCAGAGACAATGGCCTCTGGAAGACCGTGGACCTTCCAAACATGTTGAACATAAGATTTCACGGACCCGAGGGCGGAGAGAGCGGAGTGCATCGGAATGCAGTGTCCGCGTTTCCCGACTGAGTCCACTACTATTATGATAGCATCATACCCATGGGCTTCTGGTAGTTCAGTGATAAAATCAACACTAGTTACCTGCCACCGCTCCGATGGAACTGGGAGCGGATGGAGTTCGCCAGAGGGTGCGGAGGCAGGGGTCGCAAGTTTTGCAATACTGACCAATTAAGCGTGCCATGTGGGGCCACCAATAAGTGCACAATACCAACTCTAGTGTCTTCCAATGTTCTGGGTGTCCGACCACCGGGTTGTCGTGATGTTGCGTGATGATTCGCTGTCGGAGTTGCGGGCTGTTGGGCACGTAAATGCAATCTTGAAAGTACAGTAAACCCTCCGACTGTCGTCATTCCGCTCCGCAGACGGATGCAGCTCCGACTGTCGGAAGGGATTTGATTATCTCTGCTATGCTATCCTCTAGAAGGCCATTGCGGATGCCCTGTCGGACCTGTCAGAGGACGTCGCACTCCTCACCTTGAATGGCTACTCCCTGAGTGGCCCGTATGGCAAACAGCTCCGGTCGGAGTAGGACTATGTCCTCGTTGTCCTGTGAGCCATCTCCGTGGTCCGCCCAGCACGACAATGCATTGGACTTCCCCATTGACTTGCCTGGGCGGTGGTGCATCTTGAAATTGAAACGTGCTAGGTATAGAGACCACTGTGCTTGCCACCAATTGAGCTTCTGGTCATGAAGTATTTGAGGTTTTTGTGATCGGTCCAAACTTTCACCGTCTTCTCTGCTCCTTCAAGGAAGTGTCTC
The DNA here is from genome assembly GCA_963565915.1 of Entoloma clypeatum. Classification (NCBI taxonomy): domain Eukaryota; kingdom Fungi; phylum Basidiomycota; class Agaricomycetes; order Agaricales; family Entolomataceae; genus Entoloma; species Entoloma clypeatum. Next base: position 391,132 of record OY751490.1, on the reverse strand, counting down.
CATTCCTCCAGCGCACGGATTACGGCCAGCATCTCCTTATCGTGAATTTTGTAGTTGCGTTCCACTGGGCTAAGGCTTTTGGAATAAAACACGACAGGGTGCCACTTACTGTCCTCCGATGGTTGGGACAGTACCGCTCCGGTCGCAAAGTCGGAGCTGTCCACTTCGACTCGCCACTCTTTGCTGTGATTGGGGAGGACAAGTATTGGAGCAGAGGTGATCCTCCGCTTCAGACCTCTGAAAGCCTCCACTTCCTTGTCGTCCCAGGACCATACACAGCCCTTGGTTGTGAGTTGGAACAAAGGACGTGTGATGTCAGAGAACCCTTGTGTTATGCGTAACAAACCGTTCCAAGGTTCGGGCAGAGTATGCAGGAAGATGGAAAGGCGAAGAGCAATGTGATTGCTAAATCTAAGGAATCTAGCTATAGTACAAAGGGTTTATATAGGTACTGACTATAGGCGATAGCATATGAGTCAGTGCTGCGCAAGGCAGTGTATCTGAGTAAGATAACTGCGGAATGCAGTGCGTCTGAGTAAGACGACTGCGGAATGAGTCAGACCGCTGCGGAAAGCGAGTCAGCGTGGGAGCGAAGTATACTAAAGGAAATAAAGTATAATACGATATGTGTAAGCGGGGGCCGATGAGTAAAAGTGGAAAAGTAAGCGTATACGTCCGTAGTCGTTAGTCCGTAACATGTTCCTCTCCTCAAGGTCTGTGTCCTCACAGACTACCTATTCCCATCCGTCGTTGCCATTCGGATCGGCCCAGGTAGGGTCAGCTCGGTTGCCCCAGTCCTTTACCAGCTCATCGTTTACCGCCGTGGCAAACTCTAAACCTCGAACGGCGAGGCGAAGGCGTCGATTCTCGACGGCAAGGGTGTTGGTATAAGTTTTGAGGATAAGTTTTTCCTCGGCGGTGGGGGTGGTTGGCAAATCGGATAGGGTATGGAGGCGGATATGCATCTGCCTGTGGAGAATGTCGGCAACGGAGGTTTCGAGCGCATGGATTTGATCGCGCATAGAGAGCGCTTCGCCAATGAGGGTGGTGATGGTGGGGTTGAGATCGGAGGTAGCGGTGGAGGCGGCGGTGATGTTGGACATGGCGGAAATGATGTTTGAAAGGTATAAGAAGAACGGCGTGTTGGGCGAGAAGAGTTGGAGTGGGGAACTCGATGTGACAGAAGTCGATGTGGAAAATGGCTCTCAAAGTTTGTTCTTTTATTGTGGACGCGATGGATTCTGCCGATGAAAGTCTCGGATCAAGTCTTGAGCGTTCTGAACATTAGTCCGAGGTTCCCACATGTTCTCTTCTGGGCCATACCCTTCCCATTGGACAAGGTACTGGATCTTTCCGCGGAATTTTCTAGAGTCCAGGATCGTGGAGACATGGTATTCTTCTCGTCCTTCGACGATGATCGGATCAGGGGCTGGCTTCTTTTTCTGAATGGCATACTTCGGGGTTTCGTATGGTGATAACAGGGTTTCGTTGAACACAGGGTGGATCATTTTCCAGGTTTTGGGAAGATCAAGACGGTATGCGCTAGCTCCTTTCTTCTCTAGGACTTTGAACGGTCCGTGTCGGAGGGCGTCAAGTTTCTTTGAGGGACGATCAGTCCTGATGTTAGTCCCTTCCAGCCACACCTTGTCTCCGATGCGGTAATCCCGAGACGGGCTTCGTCGTGTGTCAACTGTCTTCTTCATCTGATCCTGTGCCTGTTTCAGTGCTGCGTTGGCTTCTTCTCGTGCCTGTTTGAGTTTTTTCAAGAAGTCGTTTGCTGCCGGATTGGTGTCTTCCAACACAAGTTCTCCCTTCCAAGGATGCAGACCGTAGTTGAGATAGAATGGTGTGTACTTTGTTGCTTGATGTTCTTTGTCATTGTACTGGAATTCTGCGATTGCGATCCATTCCGCCCAATCATCTTGTAGATGGTTGACAAAGTTTCGTAAGAACACCTCGGTTTCCTGATGCGATCGTTCGGCCTGTCCATCAGTCTGTGGATGGTACGCAGTGGACAGATTTCTTTTGATCCCTAACATGCGGCAAAGTATTTCCATAAACTTCGCGGCGAACTGCGGTCCCCTATCGCTGATGATCTTCTTGGGAATTCCATGAAGTTTCCATATCTGGTCCCGATAGATCTTGGCTAATCCTTCAGCCGATAGCTCCACGGTTGTCGGGATGAGATGAAGCATCTTTGAATGTCTGTCCGTGATGACCAGAATTGCGTTCTTCCCATCAGATTCTGGTATCGGTCCCACGACGTCAATCCCTATGTCTTCCCATGGTTGACTTGGCGCGGCGTTAGGGTGCAGAGGGGCGTGTCTCCTTTGGCGGCTGATCTTGTTGCGTTGACAGGTGTCACAACCTTTCACATACTTCTTTACGTCATGTAGGATGGTGGGCCACCAGTAGGTGCAAGTGAGAAGTTCATGTGTTCGATACTGTCCCGGGTGTCCTGCCACTGGTGCGTCGTGCGCTTCAAACATCAGTTCTTGGCGCAATTGTGGGTCTGGTGGAACATAGACTCGTTCTCCTGCGTAGGTGATGCCATTTTCCTGCTGGTACCAGTGAGGATTCTTCTTCAGACCCTGGGCTACTTCTGTCTCCATGCGATTCGAGGCCTTGATGCGTACGATCCATGGGTTTTCGATGGTTGTGATGTTTCCGATTTTGATGGAATCAGATGTTTCACCCCCTTCAAAGAATTGTTCCTCCGTGAACATCTCCATTTGTATCACATCTTCTGATTCCAATCGTTTCAAAAATAGCCCCTCCTTGAGCATTTGGTCGCTGTCCTGCGGCTCGAGTTCCGTCTCATACCAGGGCAAACGTGACAGGATGTCTGCTTTCGCATTTGTCTTCCCAGGTACATGTCGCAATTCGAAGTCATAGTCTTGTAGCTTCATCTTCCAGCGCCTCTGTCGTTGGTTTAGGTCCTGAGGACGCCGGAAATACTCCAGGTTTTTGTGATCGGTTAAGATCTCGAAACGTTCCTTGGCTTCAAGTAGATAATGTCGCCAGTCCTTCAGTGCTTCCATGACTGCCAAGAGTTCCTTGTCATAGATCTCGTAATTCTGTTCGGCCGCGGACATGGTCCGCGACAAGAACGCGATAGGATGCCACTTGTCGTCTTGTTTCTGTGAGAGTACCGCTCCAATTGCATAACCCGATGCATCGGTTTCAACCCTGAACTGTCCATCCGGTTTGGGCAATGCCAAGACTGGTGCTGTCGTGATTGCCCGTATGAGACCTTCAAATGCTTCTTGCGCCGCTGGTCCCCATGTGAATGCTGTATTTCCCGTAAGTGTCGTGAGTGGCTTTGCGATGTTTGAGTATCCTTCAATGAAGCGTCGATAAAAGTTGGCAAATCCCAGGAACCTCTGGACTTCTTTTTTTGATGTGGGTACTCGCCAGTTCCGGATTGTGTCCACCTTTTCAGTTTCCATCTCGACACGTCCTTCACCAACGACATATCCCAATATGGGGCATTTCGTTACTTCCCAAAGACACTTCTTCTCCTTTAGGAACAAGTCATTGTCCGACAGGATCTGCAAGATCTCCTCGGTATTCCGGGCGAGTTCTTCCTTGGTTTTACCAATAACCACTATGTCATCCATGTAAATCACACAGATGCGCCGACGGATCTGATCCCTGAATAGGCTGGCCATCATCCGAGAGAACGTTCCCGGGGAATTGCAGAGACCGAAAAACATGACCAATGGTTCAAACAATCCTCGGCTGGTCAAGAAGGCGGCTTTCCATTCGTCACCCTTTTTGATCCGCACATTATTGTATCCCCACATGATGTCCATTTTGTTGAAGTAGACTGCGTCCTTTAATACATCCAAGAGGTCGTTGATGCGTGGGAGTGGGAATTTGTCCTTAACCGTAAATTTGTTAACCGTGCGATAGTCCTGTACCAATCGTTTGGAACCGTCTTTCTTGTTAATGAAGAAGCAGGGTGATGCATAAGGGGATTTGGACGGTCGGATCTTTCCGGTTGCCAGGCCTTCATCGATGAATTCGTCCAGTTCTTCTTGCTCCTTTTGGGTCATAGGGTACGTGTTTCCCCCTAGCTCCTTTGGTGCGTCCGGTGTAAGTTCGATGCCGTGGTCCCATTCCCTTTCCTTTGGGATCTTATCAAAGTTTTCTTTTTCAAAAAGATGGGCAAAACGTTCAACGTATGAGGGTCGTTTGGTTGTGGGAGGTGGTGTGGGAGTAACTGCTTCCAATATGGGGTCTCCGGGCTTCCATTTCTGATTCGATTTCTTGGGTGCGTCCTTGTCTCGTACTTCCACCATGCGAACCCGATGTTTGCGACCATTAGGGTTAACCCTGAAAACCGAGTGTTTGGTTTGACACGTTGATGGGCACCGGTTGAATGTTACGGCGCCGGTCGTCCAATTGATTGTAGGGTTGTGGTGCACCAACCAGTCATGTCCCAAAAGCATATCCGTTCTCCCAATGTCCAATACCATTGCTTCCATGGTTTCCTGGTGTGTTCCTAAGTCCAGCTTAACTTCGGCAAGTTTTTCTGCTTTCTGTTGTCGGTTCGGCGATCCATCCGCATTTAGGATTGATATGGGCTTTATTCCACGTGTGGGAAGGTTCTGTTCCCGTACTATTCTGGGATGGATACATGTGCGTTCACATCCGCTATCGACCTCGGGTCGAATGGCCTTTGGTCCTCGTCGTGTTTTGATCTGAGCTTGCAGCTTGATCTCTCGTCGTTTCGGAGGTTTATCTCCCTTGACAATCTTAGTTGACGCAACAGCTCGCTTTGCAGGGATAACATAAGTTATATTGTCTGTAACTGCACCAGGCAAGCGAGTTCGTTTAATGGATAAGGGTCGCGACTTAGCGTCGTTTAATCGGACCCTTCGGGAAAATCCTTCTCATCGGTCTCTATGGTGATGGTTTCATCGTCATCGGTATCTCCATCAGACACCTTCCTAATCTTTCCAGAGTTCTTCTTCGGCTTGCGGCAGTTGCGCGCGATATGTCCTTCTTGGTCGCAGTTGAAACACTTACGACCATCTTTCTTCTTTGGGGCTTTGCAGTCTTTGGCAAGGTGACCAAAGCGCTGACAGTTGTAGCAACGGGCTACTCCTGCTTTGTCGATCTCCATGGCTTTGCCTTGACCACCATAAGTGGTGCCCGATCCGGTGCGTGTGTTGCCACCCCCTCGGATGACTAATGCATGTCCCTCCATCTGTCGTCCCTTGTTTCGGATCTCCTTTGCGTAATCGGTGTACGTCTTGCCATCGGTAGCCACTTGTTCAGAAATTCTGCGGTTGACGTTCTTTTCCAGGATGTATTTCCCAGTTTCTTCGCCAAGGTTTGACAGCTTCAGGAGCTCTTCGAATTCGTCCAAGAATTCGTCAATGGTGCGTTTCTCCTGTTTCAGGACTTCGAGTCTCGCCTTGGCCGCTGTTGACTTGTTGGCAATAGAGAATCGCGTAGCGATGTCGTCTGAGAATCCTAACCAGGTGATGTTCTCGCCATCGGTGGCAAGATCGTCTAACTTGTTACTGGCCCAGTGTTTACCGGACCCTTCCATCATGCGGGATAACACCGCCAGGATCTTCTGATCGTCGGACAGGCCCTTCTGGAACCTGATGTATAGTTTGGTGGCTTTCCACCACTCGTCAAAGGTGTGTCTGTCTTTGAACATCCCGGGATCTTTGATGATCTTGGATGTATCCATTGTTTGCACTGTCGGTGCTTCTGCCATGTCTAGAACCTGCGGAGTAGGAGAGGTGTCGGGTTGTTGGGATGAAGATGGGGTTCGGGATACAGGTAGGGGTTGAAAACTAGTCCCTGTTCTAGGCGTCTGTTCGGTATCTGATTGCGCGGAGTCAAAAGTAAATTCGTCAGGGGACTCGTCGGCGGAATCGGTGGCAAAACGTTCGGGGTATTTCCTCTGTAGATCTCTAAGGAATCTCTGTTCCTGCGCGTCTGTTGGTCGCGAGAAAGGGTCAAGTCTCTCGTTTCGTGCCCAACGGTTGTACTCGGTCTGTTGCTCGTTGGTGGTGAAGTGGGCGTAGATCTGCTGCTTCGAGTAAGACGTGGTGATGCGGCTCTGGGACGTCTCAATGTGAGCGTCCTAATCAATCTTCTGATAACGGTTGTCTGGACACCGATAAACTCTCTGATCTCTGTGATCCGACCTGTCTGAGGTCCTTCTTGAACGCGAAAGCTTTCGAGTTCGTTCTGTCGGGCGTTGTAACGCGCGATCTGGTGTTGCCGAGCAAGATGGATGCTCTCTGCTATCTCGCCGTGGGGGCGATGCTCGTCGTTGTCTAGTTCTTCGTCAAGCACCTGCTGTAGGATGCGACGGATCTCCGATTCGATGTACTGCTGGATGAGTGTAAAATCGATACTGTCTCGAGGACTTAGCTCCTCCTGTCGGGCTTCTGGTGAGGCGAATGGGTTACTGGTGAAGTCTTCAAAGAAGCGCGACGTCTTGACTCGTCTGGTAGTTGCTCTCTTCGCTCTGGGCGAACCTAACGAGATTTAGCAACTTGTTATGCGTAACAAACCGTTCCAAGGTTCGGGCAGAGTATGCAGGAAGATGGAAAGGCGAAGAGCAATGTGATTGCTAAATCTAAGGAATCTAGCTATAGTACAAAGGGTTTATATAGGTACTGACTATAGGCGATAGCATATGAGTCAGTGCTGCGCAAGGCAGTGTATCTGAGTAAGATAACTGCGGAATGCAGTGCGTCTGAGTAAGACGACTGCGGAATGAGTCAGACCGCTGCGGAAAGCGAGTCAGCGCGGGAGCGAAGTATACTAAAGGAAATAAAGTATAATACGATATGTGTAAGCGGGGGCCGATGAGTAAAAGTGGAAAAGTAAGCGTATACGTCCGTAGTCGTTAGTCCGTAACACCTTGGATGAAACTTGGAATGGGAACAGGTGGAATAGCAGTGCGGATAAGTTGTTCGAGTTGAGCGGTAATGGTGGTGAGGGTCTGGCGGTGTTCCTGGAACTCGCGTTCAAGCGCAGCAAGACATTCAGGGACATCCATTTCTACGTGCGATACGGAGTCACCAGTTACAGAGTGGTAGGTGGAATGGTGGGAAGAGGGATCAGAAGGGGTGTCGGATGTACCGGAATCGGAGGAGGGCGGACTTGAGTCCATTGTTAGCAACACCAACACAAACCCAGTTCTTGCTAGAGAGGAAACACAGGACGGAAGAGGAAAGGCTTAGAAAGAGGTTTGAGGCGGTAGAAACCAGCTCAAGACTGGGGTTCCATGTTCAAACTATCTACTATATATACTACTTGTTAACAAGTACCTACCCTAAACGTACAGTACATGCACTTTGCATGAGGACGATCCGTGGTCCGCTGATGTAAACTACTGCTGTGGTACTCAACATGCATTTTCCACGACTTACTGTGGCTGCGCTGGATACTGTGCTTTACTGTGCATCTACCATGAGTCTGGATAAGATAAGATGATCTACCATCAGATAAGATAAGATGAGATAAGATAAGATAAGATAACAGAAAAGATGAAAAGTGTTTGTAACATCACCCCCCCTTTAAGATTGTGCCCTCACAATTTCTTCAAGTTCTATCTCGCATTCTTGTATGAGTCATGCTTGATAGTTTTCTCGTCTTTCCCTATATTTTGCTGCTGTTATCCACATGGTCACCATAAGCCCCACCATTATTGTGTAGAAAACAATCATCACAATAAACTCTCGTTCCATCTTCCTTCTGTCCACTCATTTGTTGGTTTTGCAGTGGTAAGGTTTTCGTATGATACGAAGTTTAGTCAAATGTTTATTGGTCGGGGTGCCAATGGATGGTTAGCGTGAAATTCTTCAACAGCTCCTGGAGCATCGACTTTGATGGTGGACGCTGGTTCCCATGAGCATTCTTCGATCGGATATCCAGCCCACTTTACCAGATATTGAAGTCCCCGTCCTTTAACTCTTGAATCCAAGATTTTCTCTATCTCATATCGCGCTTCTCCGTTAACGACTTCCGGAGGTGGAGGAGGCGGTTTCTGTTGAGTTGGGTATGTGGCGGGTATGAATGGGGTGAGGAGTGATTCGTGGAAGATGTCAAAGTGTTGCCATGCTTTTGGCAGTTCAACTTTATATGATGCACTTCCAACTTTTCTCACGATCAGGAAGGGGCCGAGGTGTCGGTCATCAAGCTTCTTGGCAGGGCGTCCGGTTTTTATATGACTTGCCTCTATATAGACTAAGTCTCCTTGTTTGTACGTAATTACTGGACCTTTCTTTTTATTGAAAGTCCGTTTCATCACATCGGCTGCCTGTTTTAATGCTGCTTCTGCTTCTTCATGAGATTTCGCCATCTGTTTGGCAAAGTCTTCCGCTTCTGGTCGTTTCTCCGATCTGGTAGGTTCCCATCCCGTTGTCCCCTTTCTAAGAAGAACAGTGTTACTCCTGTGGCTGAGCTTGTTTTGTTATTATATGCAAATTCTGCCATGGCCAGCCATTCGAACCAATCATCCTGTTTGTGATTGATGAATATCCTTAGATATTGTTCAATCTCTTGATTGACCCTTTCCATTTGTCCATCTGTTTGTGGATGGTATGCCATGGAAATATTTTGTTTTATTCCAATAATTCGGCATAATTCTTTCATAAATTCTGCAGCGAACTGTGGTCCTCGATCGCTGATTACTTCTTTGGGTATTCCGTACTCTCGGAATATATTATCGCGCCACTCTTTTGCTGTTCCAAGTGCCGATATGTCTGAATTTACTGGGATGAATCGTCCTTTCTTGTTGAAGCGATCCACGACTATAAGAAGTCTACTGAGAACATGTCTCCTGGCCTCTCTGGGATCTGATTTGGGTGTAGTTCTGTATTTGCCGGAGATCTCTTTACTTTGGTCCTTTGGCATGTTTCGCATCCTTGGATATATTTGGTGATGTCAGCCCGTAACCTTGGCCACCAATAATTCCTTGTGACAATTTCAAACATTTTTGCTTGTTCCGGATGTCCCGTTAATGGGGAATCATGTGCCAGTTTGAGGATCTGTTCTCTAAGATCTGGTATTTTTGGAACATACATGCGACTTTCCCAATATACAATTCCTTCTACTTCTTCCCAATTCTTGGACTTCAACGTCAGGTTTTGTTTGACTTGATTCTCTCGTCCCTTGTCCATTTTAATCTCATCTAAGATCTGCTGATCTAGACCCTGGATCTCGATCGATCGAAAATATTCTGTTTTAAGGAGTATGATGTCTTCATTGTCATTCACCCCCCTTTCATGTCCTGCTCGTCTCGAGAGGATATCCGCTTTAGTGTTTTGATTGCCGGGTCTATGCGTTAGGATAAAGTTGTAATCCTGCATTTCTGTTACCCATCTGGCTTGTCGCCGGTTTAACTTCTGCGGTTTCTGGAAATATTCGAGATTCTTATGATCTGTTAAAATCTCCACTGGTTGTTCCGTTCCTAAAAGGTATTGGCGCCATTCTTCCAGTGCTATCATTACGGCTAATAATTCTTTGTCGTAGATCTCATAGTTCCTTTCTGCACTATTAAGAGACTTTGATATAAAAGCTACTGGTTGCCATTTTTCATTATCCTGTTGTTGTGACAAGATCCCTCCGATTGCGAAGTCTGATGCATCAACTTCAACCCTGAATGCCTTATCATTTCTTGGCATTGCTAAAATTGGTGTGGTTGACAGGCGTCTTTTTAATTCATTGAAAGTGTCCTGTTGTTCCTGTTTCCAACACCATTCCATTTTCCCTGTTAACTCATTAAGGGGTTTTGCCACCTTAGAGTATCCTTCAATGAATCGGCAATAGAAATTACAAAATCCCAGGAATTGTTGTATTTCTCTTTTGATCGTTGGTACTGGCCAGTCTTTGATCGCTTCGATTTTCTTTGGATCTACTTTGACCGAGTTTTCTGATACTATTAGGCCTAGAAAGTCTACTTCTCAGGCGCTAAAGACGCATTTTTCTGGTTCCAAGAATAGTTTATTTTCTCGTAACCTTTCCAACACTCTTCTGACATGGATTTTGTGTTCTGCCAGTGTCTTTGAAAATACCAATATATCATCCATGTAAATAATGACAAATCCTTCATCGATCATGTCTTTGAAAAGCGCGTTCATCATTGTTTGAAACATGCTTGGTGAATTTGTTAACCCAAAGAACATTACTAAGGGTTCAAACAATCCTCAATTGGTTCGGAATGCTGCTTTCCATTCGTCCCCTTCTTTGATTCTGACGTTATTATATCCCCATCATATGTCAAACTTGGAGAAGTAATGTGCTCCAGACAGCTTGTCTACTAGTTCCTGAATGAGCGGCAAAGGGTATCTGGTTTTGACTGTCATTTTGTTTAGTTTCCGATAATCTTGTACCGGTCTCAGAGTTCCATCTTTTTTCTTGATAAAAAAGAAGGGTGATGCCATCGGTGACTTTGATGGTCTTATCCTTCCAGTCGACAGATTTTCATCTAAGAATTCGTCGAGCTGTTTCTGTTCTGATTGACTCAAGGGGTAGATCTTGCAGTCTAAAGGCTTTGCGTCAGGTATCAGCTCAATAGCGTGATCCCATTCTCTTTCCGGAGGCATTTCATCAAATGACTTCTTTTTGAAGACTTCTAGAAAGTATTCTTGAGGAATCTTCTCTTTAAGATCCTTTTCTTCGACGAACTCTTTAACCTGAGTCATTGCGCGTGCTAACAGTCGACCCTCCAAATCAACCGCCAGTAACTGTTCCTGGTCTTCCAAGAATGAAGTGGCATCTTCATCTTCACATCCTTCTGGCAGTTCATTAGATAGACACTCCGCAGGACATCTTGTGAATCGGACAGATCCAGTTTTCCAGTCAATATCTGGGTTGTGGAACTTCAGCCACTCATGCCCAATAAAGACTTCCGTTTTCCCAAGAGATGATACCGCTAATTGTAATCTCTCTTGGTGATTTTTTACTTTAATCATCACATCAACGTACTCTTCTATCCGTCCTCCAGCATTCTCAGTGCCGTCTGCATTGTATACCATAAGCGGAATTGGATATTTCTTCATAGATATGTGATTCTTATTCACAAACTCTCGATCAATACAAGATCCCGTGCATCCAGAATCTAATAAAGCTCTCATTGTGAAGGATCTCTTGTTATCGAGCATAAACATCGTCAAGGGAATATCTAACTGATTCCCCTTATTTACTGAATGAATAAACTTTCGTGGCTGTGCCAATTCAATTAAGGCGTCAATCACTTTTGTGTCGTCCAGGTCATTTAAGAGCTGAACTGTCTCTGGTGTTGCCTCATTTCTTCTTGATCCATGCACCCATGTTTTCAACGTGGCTGTAGCATGATCAATTCTTTGATTTATCAGCTGTTGCGCAATAAATTCAGGAGTGCCGCTTGCAGGCCTGTAGTTAAAGCGCACGTAGGTAGGAACATTTGAGTTATAATCTTCATTATTTACGAGAGATGGTATAGATACAAATGAAGTGTTCCTAACTATGTTACTAGGGTGGGGCAAGTCCGTGCTTACTTGCTGCCCTGCTGAAAACCCTTTGCAATAATGTCCATTTGATCCTGCATGGCAGCGATCTGTTGCATAATTACATCTGCGCTGATGTCCTTTATTTCTTCGACTTTTGAAGTCGATGCCACTGGTACTGCTTCCTGACGTCTTGCAAAGTGTTGTTTCTTTGGCTTTTTGCAATCCTTTGCGATGTGTCCGGTTTCTTGACAGTTATAACATGTGATCGGCCTTTTAGTTCGATCAACGTCCATGGCATCAGGGGCCTTTGGTACCGCTGCGACAGCCGATGCCTGAGGTTTCTGATTGGTGTTTGTCGATCGTTCCGGGGCCTTTCCTTTGTCTTTGCAGGGTTCTGATCCTCCGCCGTATTGTTTGTCCCAAAAGGCATTGCGACGCCAATTCCTGTCAGCTGTAACCGCAGCTTCATACCAGGCATCCAAGTTGTTTTGGAGTCCATCTCTTTCCTGTAATTTTCGTCGCAAGGGTTTATTCAACTTAATTTTGAATTTGTTGAGCAAGTCAATGTTGCTATATCCCGATGCAATTGCCAGACCTTTGAAGACCGTAATGAATTCTTCTGCTGATAGACTTCCCTGGGTAAATGCATCCAGTTTCATCTGTGCTTCTTCAGATTCTTCCGTGTACCTGAAGTACTCTAGGAAGCGTTGCGTAAAGTCCATCCAGTTTTGAAGCATTGTTGCTTGTTGACAAAGAATTTCCCTTCGACTTGCATCTGCCCAGTTTATTGTGATGTCTGCTTTTCCTCCTTTGATCAGGGAAAGTGCGAACCGGATTTTTTGCACATCGTTATTTTCCTGTACTCCTTCTAGATAAAAGACCATGCTCATTAACCATTTTTCCACTTGTTCTGGTTTGCCATCGAAAGGGTCCAGTGTAGGGAATTTGATTTGAGTGGATCTCAATCCGCCGGGAGTTTGTGCCTGTACCTGTGCCTGAGGTCGTCCAGCCATTTGAACTACCGCATCGGCGATTGCCTTTGTGCTTTCCTGATTTGCTTTCCAGATTGGTACTAGAGAAGCGAATAGAGCAAGCATTTGTGTGATAAGTCCGAAAAGCTGTGTCCAAAACCCTTGTGGTTGCTGTGGTGGTGAAGGCGCAGTTTCCTGAATTGGTGTGACTGATGACGGGGGCGTATTGCCAGAGCGGGATGGTTCCCGAGATTCCTGATGAGGCCAGTACTGTGACCCATGTGTGCCTGATGGCCCTGCTTGGGGTTGTATTCCCCAGGGGTTGGACATTGTTTCTTTAGTGACCAGTGAACCAGTTAGGGTCGTTTCCGGTGAAGCGCATTGGTCGAGAGATGTAAACTAAGCGGTCCTGCGCTTCGTATGGAGCTGTTGCAAAAGCGAAGTCTTTCGGGACGATGGGAAAATAGTCGGTGATGAGGATTTGGTCAGAGGTTAACGGTCCTTGTATCCCTCAGGTGTATGTGTATTTAGGAACAACCGACATGTATTCCTTGTTCCTGAGTTTCTTTGTGATAAACGAAACCTCTACTCGTTTGTAAGGTTTGTGTGCCTTGTGATATTGTGGATTGGTGGCGGTGACGGTTGTTGGAAATTCAAGGATCTGCCGACGGTTGTTGCGAGTGCCTACAGGAGCCAGTGTGAAAAAGTCAATAGTGTCTTGTACCGGGTGCGTGACCCCGATATGGTACTTAGACGTATGTGGAAACCTAAAAGGTAAAAACTCAAAGAACGATCTGTCTATCCAGGTAGGCGGGTTACCCAAATAGAGGAAGATCTAGGAAAAATGAAGTATATGTGGTCAAAACCCCTACGCGCACTTAGTGTTTGAAGGTTCAGTCTTATAAACTGGAAAATGAACCTGAACTGGACTGGACTGGACTGGAAGAGACCTGAACTGGCAGTTCAGGTCTCACTGATTTTGAGCTCAACCAGTCTCCAGTCTCTTCAAATTTGGAAAAAAATTAGACTGGTTCACCCCCAGTTCTAGTTTTGGATCTGAAGAATATGAACTGGTTCCAGTTTTGATCATATATTCAATCAAAAACTGTACTTTTATAGGCAAAGATGTACTTTTATACAGTTTTCAATCATTTTTACAAGAGTTTATATCCAAAATGCTTGAAAAACATGTTACTGATAACAAATTGAGTATGTTTTTGATTGACAAAACAGGCTTTTGATAGGTTTATAAATGGTTGAGGATTTTACCAGTTTAAACTGGTTTAAACCAGTCTTTACCAGTCCAGTCCAGTCTTTTCGAACTTTGAGAAAAAAAAAGTGAACTGCCAGTCTGCAGTTCATCAATTTTTTGGTCAAAAAACCAGACTGGACTGAACCCTCAAACACTACGCGCACTAGACTGCTTCTGGATCCAATTTTTTCTTGAGGAAGCACACCTTTTGCGATTTGAACATGTTTGATCTTCTCTTCCAAATCAACACATGCGCCAGTAGCTTCTCCGAAGATATGCTACGTTGGCCTTGTATCACCTCGGTACAGGATGGACTCAATGTTTCCCTGTGTACCTCAGACGGCAAAGTCAAATATAATGGATGTACTTTTGCTGAGTCAAAAGTCTCTTAACGCTGAGAATTGCGTATGTCTCTTTTGCGCTAGAGTCCGCGCGGTCCGTCACAGTGGACTAGTCTGGCGATGGTGATGGAGAGGAAGTGGAGGATGTGTCGAACAATGAGCAAGAAGGGAGTTTTGACAAGTCTTGAGCTAATGTTAGCAATGCCAACACAAACCCAGTTCTTGCTAGAGAGGAAACGCGGGACGGAAGAGGAAAGGCTTAGAAAGAGGTTTGAGGCGGTAGAAACCAGCTCAAGACTGGGGTTCCATGTTCAAACTACCTACTATATATACTACTTGTTAACAAGTACCTACCCTAAATGTACATGCACTTTGCATGAGGATGATCCGTGGTCCGCTGATGTAAACTACTGCTGTGGTACTCAACATGCATTTTCCACGACTTACTGTGGCTGCGCTGGATACTGTGCTTTACTGTGCATCTACCATGAGTCTGGATAAGATAAGATGATCTACCATCAGATAAGATAAGATAAGATAACAGAAAAGATGAAAAAGTGTTTGTAACATCCGTGTCATCAACTCCAAAGCGCGGAATGGCTTCAACGGTACTATTCGTACCTGGTCTGTTTAGAGAGAACTTTCTACTGTAAGGGCGACCTTACGATCCAACAACTCCGAAGTGCTCCGAAGCGACTCCGACGTCGGACGACTTGCAAGGGAAATCCAAAGAGAAAGTTCTGAGGATTCCCTTGCAAGCTAGACAGCTATATAGATGACGAGAATTGGAAATGAGAAGAGGAATGTTGAAATATGACAAAGATCAGGAGTAGGGATGGGAACAGGATATGTAAATCGGAAGCGTGCATGTGGTGGTATAAATCATTGCTCCAACATGCACTCCGATGCAGAGTATGGTCGGAGGTGTTGAAAGATAGATGGAAACAAAAGGAAATGTAAAGTATAGTAATACATATAAGTAATAGATGTACCACAATGGTTGGAGGGTCGGAGGAACAATCGGAGGTGTCGGAGTGGAGGAGCGGAGGACAGTCAGAGGTGTCGGATTGAGGAAATCAGATGGTTGCCCTTACAGTTTAGATTCCAAAGAACCAGGAACTCAGGGTGGAAATTATTAAATTACATCACAACAATCCAGTCCCTGGACATCCAAGTCAATGGAAACCCTGGAATTAGTTACGCGTAATTATTGGTGGTCTGGAATCACAAACATGGTCAAAGCTTATGTCGAGGGCTGCGACAATTGCCAATGATCAAAAAAAGTGCCTCAACCGCTAGCCGGTAAATTAAAAGCAAACACGGAACATGCTGGACCATGAAAACACGTCACTGTGGACTTTATTGTCGGACTCCCAGAAGCCCAGGGATATAATGCCGTATTAGTGGTCGCTTGTAGATCTACAAAACAAGCACACTTCATCAAAACATGCGACAAAGTCTCAGCTGAAGGATTAGCTAAGCTATATTGGGACGAAGTCTGGAAACTTCATGGATTGCCGGAAACGTTGATGTCAGATCGAGGACCACAATTCGTGGCAACTTTTATGAAAGAATTAACAAGATCCTGGGGATTACAACTAAATTATTGATGGCGTCCCATCTGCAAACAGATGGACAAACAGAACGAATCAACCAGGAGTTGGAACAATATCTAAGATCATTTATTTCCCACCGGCAAACAGATTGGCCCGAATGGATGGCAAGCATGGAGTTTGCCTATAATAATAAAATACACACAGCAACTCAGTTTTCGCCATTCTATGTAAATTATGGATTCAACCCTAGGATGGGCATAGAACCTCAGAGGGCAGAAAAGTCAGAACTGGCAAAGGAATTTGCAGAGAGAATGAAAAAAATTCATGAGGAGGCAGAAGCGGTGCTAGTAAAAGCACGAGAAGAGATGGAACAGTATGCAAACCTGAAATGGGGTGATGCACCAGTTTACAAAGTTGGCGACAAAGTTTGGTTATTGACTAAAGACCTGAAGTTGAACCGACCCTTAAAGAAACTTGCTGAACAATGGATTGGACCATATGCCATAACCAAGATCATTTTGTCACATGCTGTGGAACTTAAATTGCTGAAGTCATGGAAGATTCACCTGGTAATTAACGTATCACGGGTTCGATTATTCAAGGAACCTGTATATAAGTCTCAAAAGACATGAGCGCCAAACCCTATCATAATCAATGGTGAAGAAGAACATGAGATCTCTAAAGTTATTGACTCAAGGTTGAAATGAGGGAAGCTGGAGTATCTGGTACAATGGGAGGGTCTGACTCAGGACCACAACATGTGGGAACCTGAAGATCACCTGGAACATGCCCAGGAAGTGGTGGAGGACTTCTTTAAATTAAACCCGAATGCACCCCGGCACTTACGCGCAAACATCTTTGAAGGATTGGAGTTTAAACCTTATGAAAATTTTATGGACACCCCAGACGGCATCATATCTCACCTGGAAGTCGAGATCTAGAAAGGGGGTAATGTTATAATCGTATTTTCACTTTTCACTTTATCTTCTCTTACCTCGATCTTATCTTATCTACATCTTATCATACAGTACATGAGGACATCACACAGCAAGATGCGCAGGATTCCAGAGTTGCGCAGCATGACGCTGCCTCAACACAGCCTCATGGTTTTTACATATATAAGTAGGGTACTTTCACTTGTATTTGATAGCTTGTTCTCTTGAGATTTCCACTGGGTCTCTTGGCAATACAGCCCTTTCCTCATCTTTCCACGTTCCATCTCTAAGTTCCTAAGTTTGGGCTCACAATGTCGTTAGACTTAGTGTCGCCTCAACAGTCCTTAAGTTGCTTCAATTTGGGGCAGGCCATCACGAAATAGCATCCTGCTTAAACTTAACTTGAACCTACTTGAGTTGACTTAAGGCATTCTTGCTTCCAAATCCAAGCCACCCAAATACTGTAACTATCCTAAACAAGTTTCAAGACTCCCCAAGGCAGTTCAAGGTAGACCCAAGCTCACGAGAAGTCACTCAAAAGCAAACAGTTATCCAAGACCTCTCAAAGTAGCTCAAGGCAGATCCAAGCTCATGAAAAGTCACTCAAAAGTAAGAATAAGGACTCTATAGATTTTCAAGTACTATCAAAGTGGATACATATACATAAATATATTTAAAAAGAAAATGGGCATGCATGGGAATGCTGAGCCAACAGCAGGTGGAGACATAAGAGGAGAGGATACACATCTGCTGTCTGTGATACTAACAACAAGAGGGGACCATTACCGGGATGGCAGGTATGCACAGGCAGTACTTGCCCCTGGTCGCATTGTCCGTTGCTGTGCAACCAGTGGCACATTGTAGTCCTGTAATGTAGCAGTGAGCAACGGCAGGCGGAGGCATATGGGGGGTTTTGCACCTGCTGTCTATGGTCGCTAATGATGAGAGGAGACCATTATTGTGTGGAATGGACAAGGCCGACTGCCATGGCATTTGGTGTGTTGCCAACTGGGACCTGAGGGGGTTTGTTAGTGGGGTGGAAACAGGGAGAAGAGGCATGGGGCATACCATTCCACCACCCAGGAGTTGTAGGTGGGTGCTTGTTATCATCGGAAGTGACCTAGCAGAGGGTGTGTGAAAGTGGGAAGAGAGAGATGATGGGGTCGCCTGGGGGCTGTAGTGGTCTGTCTTGTGAGTTAGTGGGGGCAGCGGAGAGCTTAGGTAGACTCACTGAGGGTGGGGGTGCAGCTTTGGTTGTCCCCTGTCCACCCTGTGTCGTTGTGATGTGGCACAGGTGTTGTGTCATCAGCTGTTCCCATATTCAGCTGTTCCCATATCCAGCTGTTCCCGTATCCACCGCGGGGGCTGCTGGTAAGCGGTGGCATGGGTTTGTCTTGTTGTTCACTCGCTTCCTCAGCAATAGTGTGGGTTCTTCGGCACATTGTCATCAACTAGGGGGGGGGGGGGGGGGGGGGGGTTGTTAGTGGGGTGGAAATGGCCACCCAGGAGTTGAGGCTTACCTGGGTAAATTCTTGTTGTCATCGAAGTCAATGTGCCAGCGGGGGGATGAAAGTGTGAAGAAAAATGTGAAGTCCAACAGTCAGTCACAAGTGTTTCAGGTCACATGATTTTTGTTCAATTACTAATATTGAAGTTGAAATTGGACTTTGCATTCCTCCTCCACCATTCACCACCCTGCTGCGACATTGCCCCTGATGACAACGAGCACCCACCCAACTCCAACTCCTGGGGCACCGGACCATATCCTCCATCCCCTCTCCTCTGGTTTTCACCTCACTAATTACTTCTGAACCCCCCCAGGTTCCAGTGACAATGTGCTGAAGAACCTGCACCATTGCTGAGGGAGCAAATTGACAACAATGCAAACCCTCACCACCCACTAACAGCCTCCATGGTAGGGAATGATGATGACGACTTCTGGCTGATACAGATGGCCAACCAACACCGCACCCCCCACTTCCCCCCACTGACTCACAAGGCAGACACCAACGACCACAACCACCAACAGGACTGACCCCATACTGCCTCATACCCACAATGCAGATGGTGGTGTCCATGACTGCCAACGCCTTACACCACACCTCACCCATGGACCCCTCTCAGCCATGATGAGGATATGCCACCAATGCCAACACCCCAACCTATTGTGGCCCCATTCACCCCACTCCACAAACAACGAACGCGTGCAGGCACCACAACCCAACACCAGTGCCCTACACCCTCACCCCAACCAACATGTGGCCCCCACGACCACAACTGCCAATGGGGACACACCCAATGCTGGGCTGCAATGTGGATACACCGCCAACACCAACACCCCACCCTGTCACAGCCCCACTCACCCCCTCCACAAACAACGAACACATGAGAGGAATGTAGTGCGGGGCCTGCCACACCACACTGATGTCCTCTTTAAATATATATATGATCATACTTGAAATTTTATCAAGTGTCTTAAAGATTACTTATTGCACTTTTGAACCTTAAAAATAATTTTTGAAGGCAGGATCAAGGCCAAATTCAGTCAAGTGAGGTAAAGTCAGCCAAGTGAGGCAATTTACTATTTTTGTGAATAGTGCTTGACTTGTTCTTTATGAAGTCTTTTCCTTGAGATGCACTTTTGGTACTTACTGTTTACTTGGTGTAGAATTCCTCTCAAAGACACCATTTTTTTAAGTCAGGCCCAAGTCAAACAATCTTCTTAGGCTCGTCCTGGTGCCTTAGTGTTCTTGGCACTCCACTAAGTAAGCCTAAGTAGCATTCAGTAATTTGTCCTTTTACTGATGTATCTTTTTCTGTCAATAATTTTGTAAACTGTGCGGCGTTCATGTGTGACATGTTGACGATGTGATTCCAGCACTTAAATTGAGGACAATTTGTCATGTTCCTGGGGTAGGAGAGTCAGGAAACATGTAAATAAAGAGACATCATAAAACATATAGTATATCATAATTCAAAATTGTGCTTTGGATAATCAGAAAGGATGCTGAATACATCTCAAATCTTCTGCACCGGCAGACTGAAATGGCTTGTAAATGTAAGAAGTTCTGCCACAAGAGGATACACGATGAGAATGAAGCAACAAATATCACATCACGTCAACTTACGGAGGGGGGACACCACCATAGAGGACGGCTAAGATAATTTCATCTGTTATTTCTTCGTCTTCAGCCAAGCCTGGATGATCATCCTCAGTGACGGCAACAGCACTGTTTGGGGGGATTAATTGAGGAGATGAACATGGAATGTTGCAAGGTAACTCACGGAGCTCTCTCCACTAAATCTCTCCAAATTAAGATTTGAAAGACCGGCCAAAGACCGGTTTGGACTGGTTTAAACCAGTCTTTTTCACAGAACACTCTGAGGGCCCAGCACCATGCAAAATTGTGCCATCAGCAAGACTTGAACTCTCAGCCTCTATAGTATATACTATCATTCTAACATCTTAACCAACTACCCCACACAACCATTGTAATTTCTTTCACACTCACTCTACATACCCACTTTTTCACTTCCCAAATAGGCCACTTCCAAAATAGGCACAATTAGCCAAAAGAGAAAAAAGGTGTGCATGCACCCCCCCCCTGCCCCGATCACATGTAGACACAGGCATCTATAAATATATTTTAACCTTTTCAACATGTGTGCCCCTCATTGCAAGGTCAGGAATGGGTGGATGTGTCGTTTTGATGTTGGATGACGCACATCAAGCGCGCATCAAATGTGTCAAATACATGTAAACAAATCCCCAAAAACATCGCACATCTGCTTATTATGTCTACACAGGAACAAGTAAGGGTTTCTCCTATATTAATTATGTAGAAGGGGATTATATCTCAATATGTATTGTTTTCTGAAATTTTGCCACAGATTTTAAGTTATAGAGGTGCCGTGCTCTGCAACAAATAATAGTAAACAATGTGCAAAATGCCTCACACAGGCATGCGCAGTGCCTTTCTCATGGCCTAATAATAGCTTAAAGTGATAGAACTACTTATGGAACACGCACCCACCTTCTGACACACTTTGTATAATTCATAGAAGTCTAGATATGATAGAAATAATGAAATGTGCAGATTTTAGTAAAAGTGTTATATCTCCATAATGAATCAATCAAATTTGAAAAACAAATGTGCTATAAGATCTCCTGAATGTGGAGAATCCAAATCTGAAATAGAAATTTTTAGTCAAATTTTCGACCTATTCTGCTCATATTCACCTTATTAAGTCCTTGAATTTTATTTGAAGGGTCTGAATAGGTTTACATACAATGTTTCAATAGTATATGTACAGTATATTTGGAGTACAAGTGTTGTGGAAAGGAGGAAGCCAGGAAATGTTGTTTTTTGTGTCTGAAAACACCATGCCACACTGTTCATCATGATTTACAGTGTGTTTTGATGTATCATTTTGGAGTACAGACTTTCTACAATATATAGCTGATGTAGTTAACTTTATATATACTTACTATAAGTTTCTAAATATCTCTACATAAGTTAAGATCTGTTTTTAGGGCTTGTGGTGCCACGGTTTGGACATCAAGAGTACATGTTTTGATGATGTGCATCGCTCGGCATTGACTGCCGAGCACTCTCGGCAATTGCCGAAAGTTGCACCATAAGTCAACAGACAGTCAATGAAACATTCCCACCCTTTTTGTATGCTCCACTTCCACTCCATCTGGCCACCACCTCCACCCAACGGCCACCACTCATGCCCAATGGCCTGCTCTCATGCCCAAATGGCCGCCTCTAATGTCCAACGCCATCCACTTGTGCCCAACGCCATCCCTTGAAGCCCAACGGCCCCCTCTAGTGCCCAATGGAGTCCTCTCATGCTCAATGGCCCCTTTTCAAGCCCAACGGCGTCCTCTCATGCCCAATGGCACCCACTCATGCCCAACATCCTCCCTTCGAGCCCAACGGCCCCTCTCGTGCTCAATGGCCCCCCTCCTCTTTCATTGACTCACGCCCAATACCCTTCCTTCACCCACTCTCATGCCCAATGGTGGCCACTCATGTCCAATGCATCCAGTCATGCCCAACGGCGTCAGATGGCAAGACTCAGATGACACGCGCATGCGCTGTCCAGTAGCACGTAGCCTAGTATAGTACATACTATGAGTCTGGACTGGTTTAAACCAGTCCAGTCTCATCAGACTTGAATACATGGACCGGTCTGGCCTGGTTTTCGAAGGTGACAATGTAAAATTGAGACTGGTGCGGTTCTCGGTCTTCCCTTTTTGGGGGTCAAAAAGGAGACCAAATTGAACTTTCAATAACTAATGTAGAGACTGGGGGAGCCACTGTCAAAGACATCAGTGGGAGCAACAATGATGTTGTCGGAGCTATCGTTGTCAGATTCAATAAGGAATGGAGCCCGTTTTGCTTTAGCCATCTTTGTTGTGCACATAGGTGCAGAGGGGATGTCGCTGTCTGAATTGACAGGGGGAGGACGAGCCTTGTCCTTGGCTTTCTTAGATGGTGTTGGTGTTGGAGGAGGGGAGGTGTCATCAGACTTGTGTGCATGTGTTTTTTCTGGCTTTTCACCTGGCATCTTCATCAGACTATATGATATTGATAAACGGATCATGGAAAGCTACAATAAAGAAGGCAGATCTTATATCTGAACAACAAGAAAGATCAGAATCCGACTCAAAACTCAAGGCCAATGGCTTTGTCTTCTTGGTGAGGTCCTGTGTAAGGTTTGAACTGCAGTTTTAAAAAGAGAGAGAGAGAGAATAGGATCAGTGCATATATATCAGGATGGAAAGAAGAACAACTGACACTACTTTTGCTCTGGTAGTCTTCGGCTTCGTGGGACTGGGCCTAAGTCAACAAAATAATTAATTGAAAATTTAACACAAAATAGGAGTTGCACATACATTTTGGCCTTGGCAGCTATAAATGCCTTTGCCTTTTCTGACAGGACAATGGGACGACTTCAAAATAGTTAGACAGATTGGTTAATGAAAAAAATACATGAAGGAGTGCCTGCTAGAAAACAGCAAGGTTAGTTGAAGGAAAGAGTAAAGCATGGGAAAAGGTTGAACTCACATTGGGGGATTGGCAGTATCCACGTCCCTGAAGCCAACCATTTGGATGGGTGAACATGAAATCAATGCAATGACTTACATGGTTGTGCTGAAGTTGATAGCAGGCTCTGGCGAACACTCCCTTTTGATTGAGACTGCTGGGAGCTCCTAAAACTCCATCGACCCAGGAGAAGGAGGTGAGGCCTTGCAAGTGCACTTTTTCAGAGAGGGGACAGGGATATCAGATTCACTATAAGGATATGATATTGTCATCCAGTATAATAACATACACTTACAATTCAGAATCACTAATGACAAGAACTTCGTTATTTGCTTTCTGCTATGCAAATGGGGCTGCCAGCTCTGGGAAGCTGAAAAGGTGTTATTACACATGGTGACAAACCAGGAGTGCAGGAACGTACCAGCTGGCAATGATCTTGGCATGCGCCAGCCCAGGATTGCGAGGATTAGTGGATGGTGGTGCACTAGACAAGGTCAAGTAAGTGGCACAGAGAAAAGAAACAATGGACATACGGGTCGCGTTTCTTGGAGAGAATCTGTGCAAAGGTTAAATTTCTGGTTGATAAGGGCAAACATGAGTGAATATTTAGGGAGGAGAACAGATAAGCATACTTTGTACATGGCTTCAATGCCAATGAGGATAGGGAGTTGGTAGTGGATGACATAGTAGAATTTGTGCTATGGTGCAAAGGGTGTTCGTTCAGCAAGGAGTACTCAAATATGTTTATACAAGGGATAATGACAGGAATACCATGGACTCAAAGGAGCAAGAAAGGCAGTTGTTGTCATGGGAGGAAGAGAGGAGAGGAAGTAATCATGTCAACTGTTGACAAGAACAGATCTTCTCTGCCAGTGCTGGGAGGATCTAATCAGGGAGAGTGCCAGACATGCAACATACCCTAAGCTTTTGTCTAGAAGTAAACAGATGAGGCCAACCCAACGATATGTAGTGAGATGCAACACACCGAAACTGTCCATATAAGGAAATAGTACTTAGCGAGTAGTTGGGCGGTGTCTAACACCAACAGATACATTGTTACAACTGGCAGGACAAGATGTTGGAACTCAGGCACCCATGCAGTGGCAGGTGTTGAGGACTAGCAGACCATCTCAGCTCCCATCCAGTCCCTCGGATCTGAAACGTCGCCTCCCATCATCATCAGAATCAGCTACGAAACGAGCGAGGCTGACCATCGATTCTCTGCTCAGCAACCCTTTCCACATTTCGTTACCTCCAGCTGGGACCATCACACCTTTGGAAAATCAGGTGGATACCACACAAATTGTTATACCTTCTCGCTTTCTGGATTACAAGGGATGTTATTTAAGTTCTCTTGGATTTTTGCTGCACTCACATATTCAAAATACAGAAATTATCACACATCAATTCCCAATCTGAAGGCAGCAATCTCTCTGCTCGAAGTGATGGAGGGGGACCCACTTTTTACATGGGGGGCACTTCCAAAGCTATGGTTCAATGGATTAAGCATATTGACAATGCTGATCCAAACATTCCAGGTCTTGACAAAGATGAGATGGACTATCAGTGGGGTCATCAACAGTACATGCAAGGTTCATTGACACATTGATCTGTACTTACAAGCTGGGTGGTTGTTGGCAATGTTCCAACTGCTTGTCAGCTTCTTGCTGCAGCAATTAAAACCTCCCAAGTTGCTCAAAAGCTCTGTGAAGTCCATGGTACTCTTCAACCACAGCAGTCCTATCTCAGTGACAGCTATCTCGATTCAATTTCAGAGAAGCTTTGGGAGTTTTGGGCGGAGGTCCACAGGGTATCCTTTTATTCATCTGTATGATGATTCATTTGCAGACCAATTATTAGAATAAATTATCTGATCCTCAATCTGACCAACCAACATCCTCAAAAGCTGTCTCCCAGCCTGTATCCTCAGTGCCGGAGAGTTTGAATGATTGGTTGAATGTAATTTTTCTTCTTTTTTCCATGTTCAAAATCATCTAATTCCATCAGGCTTGTACTATTGATGTTATAAAGCAAATTCTCGACAAGAAGGCCATCACTTACAATCATGTCAAGGAAAAGCTGGTGTGTAATCAAATATTGTTTTCAACTCTTAAGCTATATAAATTTTGCAGATTTTGTCCAATTTGTGTTGAAGAATATCCCGAAACATACCAAAA